>QJPP01000704.1:0-481852 GCA_003996215.1 Jaltomata sinuosa
GTTTGCTTATAATAACAGTTTCCATTCGAGTATCGGCATGGCACTTTTTGAGGCTTTGTATGGCAGGCGTTGCAGATCACCTGTAGGTTGGTTTGATGGTTTCAGTGCTGGGCCACAGAGCACAGATTTGCTTCGAGATTCCTTAGACCGAGTCCGAGTGATTCAGGATAGACTTCGGGCAGCTCAGAGCAGGCAGAAGAGTTATGCTGAGCGTAGGCTTCGTGCCTTGGAGTTTAGTGTCGGTGACTTGGTGTTTCTCCGTGTATCGCCCATGAAGGGCGTGATGAGATTTGGTAGGCGGGGCAAGCTTAGCCCCAGGTACATTGGGCCATTTGAGATTCTGCAGAGGGTTGGTAGCGTTGCCTATCAGTTAGCCTTACCTCCGATGTTTTCAGCGGTACATCCTGTGTTCCATGTGTCAATGTTGCGTCGGTATGTCCCAGATGAGTCTCATGTGTTGCAGTGGGATTCAGTTCAGTTGGATGAGGGTTTAGCCTTTGTTGAGGAGCCGACAGCTATTTTGGCCAGAGATGTCAGGAGATTGAGGTCTCGGGAGATCCCGGTTGTTAAGGTTCAGTGGATGCATCGTCCAGTCGAGGAGGCTACCTGGGAGACAGAGAGAGATATGCGGGATCAGTATCCGCAGCTATTTTAACCTTCAGGTACCCTCTTGACCTTGACTTTCGAGGACGAAAGTCTTTTTTAGTAGTGGATAATGTAATGACCCATCCGGTCATTTTCACGTTAAGTGTTGAAGTCAAGCAAATCGACAAAAGATATCGTAAAACATTTAACAAAATTTTCTGAACCTTGGGTCAAATGTATCGGGGATTTTCTCCCAATATATAAAGATTTAGAAGTCCCCCGAGATACCAAATCAAAGGTCTACGAGTCTAGTTTCCAACGCACAAAACCATACGTCCAACGGATCTCGGAGTAAAGAGTTATGACTGTTTTACCGCGGACTGTCTGGCAGAAAACGGGTTGCGAACCGGGTCGCGAATCAGGTCGGGTTTAACCCGATTTAAACTTCAATTTTACGTTTTAAAATGCCATTTCAGTTCCAAAACAGTTATAAAAAATAAGGGAGAATCCCGAGAGAATTCTTGAATATAGAAATCGTGCGTAGGCGAATTACGCGCCTAAACTTAAGAACCTTATTAGCATCGTGCGTGTATTTGAAATATTTATTTAAAAGTGTAATTTGGTAAAAATTATATTATTATACCCTTTGGGAAATATATTTGATACGACATAAGTGTTTAAGTATTTATTTTATAAAGTTTTTATACTCCGTAATATTTTAACGGAGATAGTAAATTTAATTATGTTAAAATTTATTATTATAATATAGTAGGTTTTATTGAAAATGATTTTCTAATAATTATGGTATATTTAAAATACTATAATTATTTTACCACGAATTTATGCAATACCCGAATATACATCTAACGGAGGGAAAGTGGTTGCCACCTCCACCCCCACGTGTAAGTGGAAGGTGAAGGCAACAATAGTGGATGGAAAGGTGGCAGCATATCCACTTACATATATTTAAGTAACTTGCTGAAAGTTATGCATATATATATATTACTTATTTCATACAACTTTGCACATTATCAAATACACTTCCACTTGTGAGGTTTTATGGTGAGAAAAATATATTTGATAAAGTAAATCAATTATCTTGTCAAGTTATTTCTTCCCAAATCCAATTTCGATTCCGATTTAGTTTTGGATTTTCTTGGAGTGGTTCGAGCTTGGACATCGTTGTTCGAGCAGCTTGTCGTCGGACGACAGGTAGGTTACGGTTTAATTTCCCCAGACTCCGTATATATAGAATAAAATTGTATTAATGGGCATCCTTGGGTTGGTTTACTAGGTTGGTACCACAGACCTTGACCGCTTTATTCATGTCCGCCTATTTTTATTCCTCCGTTGCTTGTAGTATTTGTGGATATATTTTATTTACCCTTAGCGGTCCTGTGAAGGGCCCTTTATTGATCTGGAACAATAGAACTGTGGATTTGGGAATGTCCGCGAGTGCCCCGGGCATAGGAATTTATCCTTCAGGCTTGGTTATTGCTTGCTGTGAGTGCTGTGGGCGCTGTGCAGGGTCGGTAGTTTGATTGTAAGCTGTTGGGTCAGCTATTGTTGTGTGTGAGCATATCATTTCCATGCATATAAAGAGGTTTTATCGATGTTTTACAGTGGTTTTGGCTTTGGGCCTACTGACACTGTTTTCTAAACCTTGCATGGCCCGGGGGGCGTTTTTGATGGAAATGATTTGAAATGTTTGATTTCACTTGTGGTTTAAAATCATCAGTTTTACGATTATCACTAGACTCGGCAGGGCCGGAGTGCTAGTTGAGTTTTCTTACTACTTGAGATGATTTTTAGCTCGGTTGGACCGAGCACATGAGATGACTTTTTACTGTTTAGACCCGGCGACGCCCGGGCACCCTTGGAGGGGGTTTTTCAGATATTTTCCTACTATTTTTAGTCCTGGACAGGGTCTGGGCATGCATATTCGAGACTGGTTCTATATCTTGATATTGAGACTGGGACTCTATCTTGATACATGTTCTGATACTGAGTTTGGTATGGGGTCGAGGACCTCCATGGACCTTGCTATCCGGGCCAGGAGCTACGAGCTGCGTGTGCCGGAAGAGGGGTATACGGGGGAGTAGAGGTATACGGGCAGAGACCTTCCATGGAACCTACCTGCTGGGCCGGATCGGCGCCGGAGGAGGTACATACAGAGATACTATGGCACTTGAGATCTTCATGCATCATATCATTCATGGTTCGAGGTTCCACCCTTGTTTGCTGTTTGCTGATTGTACGCTCCGGTAGTATGGGATGCCGGAGGGTTTGTTTTCACTTGTTTGTGTTCCTCGGTTGTATGGGCGGCCGAGGGACTGTAGGTAGACTTTTGCTATTTATTTACAGAATAGTTCTCTATTATGTATAAGTATGAGATTGGTACTGCCAGGGTGTTAGTTTCTGGATTTGAGGTTGATGTGATTAGTTGAGTATTGATTCATGTCTTGAGCATGCCTATTATTACTCTTTCCCTCTTCTTCTTACACTTGAGGTTACCGGTATACCGTCCCTTTCGTAAACTTATTTTATATGCACTGTTATTGCAAGGATCCCAGGTGCGTTGTTTCTTACTTTCACCTGTGCCTTTGGTGTGTATATTCTGCGTACTAGCCTCATCTGTGGTTCTGTGATTTCCCTCTGGGCTAGTTCCTGTGTACCTTTCGTTGATTTCTGTGACTACTTGCTTCTATTCTGTCTATTACTGCTCTTTTATCTTATATGTGCCTAGTCGGCCTATGATACCTACTGGGTACCTTATGCTTCGCATTTGGTGCTCACCCCTACCCCTGCATCTTTGGGTGCAGATCTTAGTGTGGGCCATCGCCGGTAGATTGTTGAGATTCGTGCTTGGAGATCTATTGAAGACTACTTCAGACTGAAGGTGGGCTCTTGGCGATCGGAGCTTAGCTTTAGTTTATCGTTTGCTTCATGTACTCTATTTCCATTCAGAGACATCTGTATATTAGTTTTGGTTTACTTGTACTCCATGTATGTAGTTTGGCTCTGTACTATGATACCAGGTCTTGGGGTTTGGTTTAGTTTTCCGCATTTGTATATATTTACATTCATATTATCTATTTTATCCGTCTTATTCTCTTATTTGTTAGATAGTAGCCCATTACTAACTGTTCTGGGCTACAGGGATTGGTTCACCTACCGGGGGTTGTAGGTGCCATCA
Organism: Jaltomata sinuosa; assembly: GCA_003996215.1. NCBI lineage: Eukaryota > Viridiplantae > Streptophyta > Magnoliopsida > Solanales > Solanaceae > Jaltomata > Jaltomata sinuosa. The sequence goes on from QJPP01000704.1 coordinate 3,782, forward strand.
TGACCGAGAAATCGGGTTGTGACACTTTCACTTGTGTTTCTGTGTATGTATATCTTCTGTGCTAGCATGTTTTACTTGTAACTCTTGGTTGATTATTCTTGTGCTTGTTCCTTGTGCTTCCTCCTTGTTTTTCGTGACTATTTATTTTTATTCTTCTTATTATTGCTTTTATATTTTATATGCGCTTAGTCGGCCGATGATGCCTATTGGGTACCCGTTGCTTAGCAATTGGTACTCATACTACACTTCTGCACTTTTTAGTGCAAATATTAGTGTGAGATTTTGCCATTGATCGTGTTAGAGACTCGTGAAGCTTTTGGGATCTTCGAGAGTAGGGTAAGTGCCTAACGGTCGGGCCTTGACCACATCTCTTCTTTGTACTGTTGCTCTTGTATATTCGGAGATAGTTGTACTTATCTTTTGTTACTTTTAGCACTTGTATTCTATTAGAATATTCCGTACTTTTGATACCAAGTTTGGGGTTGGTGTAGTTTTCTTATATAACTCAGCTTGTTTCACTTACTAAATTTGATCCTGCATTTGAGTCTAACCCATTATGAGTTTGCTCAGCTGAGTGAAATTAGTGTTTGTTACTGCAATTTGTGCTTGTAAGCTAGTTATCCCATTTACTTCTAGAATTCTAGTTGCCTTTTTCATCGCACATGTATTGAACTCACCGCTCCACTCAGGATAAGTGGCCACAAACCTATTTAGGACTACAACCAACTCATCATATGCTTTCTCAAATGCTTGTAAACCTGCAGCTGAATCAAGAAAAAACTTATGGTGAATGTCTAAACTTCCAATAAAAGTTTGAGCTAGAACGTCCTTATTCTGATGGTGATGAGGACAACTCAACAGTAACATTTTGAATCCTTCCCATTCTTCGGGGAAGCCTTCTCATTCCTTTTGTTTGAACCCTAAAATCTCACTTCTCAATTTAGTTGTTTTTTAGATGGAAAGAACCTTGTGATAAATTTTTGAGCTAAGTCAGACCATGAAGTTATAGAGTTTGGTGGTTCTGCTGTGAGACACTATTTGGATTCCCCTAAAAGTGAGAATTGGAACAATTTGATATTAAAATAGTCTGAAGAGACACCCTGTATAATATAAACGTCTACAAATATCCAAGAAAGTCAACAAATGAGCTTGCAGGTCCAGATGTGGTAGACATGTGAACTGCCCGCTTGAGTGTAACAATTTCACCTAAATATTCTTTAGCTCCCATCTTCTAGTAATGTTAGGCTTTACAATGCAAGAGTTAACATTTCATGTTAATGAAACTACCACATCGCGCACTGCGAATGGGGATAGGGCTACTGGTGGATTTTCGACCACTAGTAGTGGGTCATCATCCATTACTGTAGATGGGTGGTGGCTTTGTGCTTGTAACATTGCTGTCTCCATCAACCTTTCATGAATGAACCTTTTGACTTTTGAATATAATACAGTTATGCTCTTCTAGTCTTAGTAAGATCTGCTTCTTTATCAGAACTTTGCATGCACCTGTCACCTGCAATACACAGATAAGACCATTCATCAAAACTTATTAAAACAAAAACAATAGTAAAATCTTATGCTTGTCAATACTTTATTTCCCCGCCAATGGCGCCAAATACATATTGTCCAGCCAACACACATGCAAGTGTGCGTGATCACAAGTAATAAGTGATTGTTAGATAATTAGGTTTATCGATCTCATAGGGAATTAGTGTTGACAATCTACTAATTTAACTACTATCGTTATAAGTACAAGTGCTATTTCTTTTAAGAGAGAGTTTGGTTGTTTTTCAATTTACTAAAGTGAGTAAGATTGCTATCAGGCCCAAAAATCATGGGGGTTGTTATGAAACCTACCCCAACCAAACCATGGTAGGTAAGCTAAACTCAATGAATGCAAACAACTATGAAAGAAGTCAAGCAATATAACATCAGTACAAATTCTTAAAATAACTTCAAACATCCTCGAATGGAAAGGAAATGGTACATAATAAATCGCAAGACTTAGTTGTCATAAGTACAAAAGCGACCTCTAAAGCCGAATGCCAAAACTGAAATAAAAAGTTGTCCAGGAAGTAGATAAGACAGAAATAAAAGATAGATGAAACTGAGATAATCTATGAACACAGGAGATGAAACTGAGATAATCTATGAACATAAGAGCTCACCAAAGTATTTAAAGCAACAACACCGCACGATCTCTATCCATGTGATACACTTATATCGGGATCTGCATCAGAAGGATGTATGAAAAGTAAGGGTGAGAATGGTCCACTTCTACTCAGTAGTTATCATAGGCCGATTGAGCATAAGCAAATACTATATCAAATAAAGAATACTAAAATAACCCTGCACATAGAAAAATTCCAGCAGTTCAATAAGAATAAGCAAAATAGTACATCTCAAAAATGGCAAATGCCTATGGATATACACCTTCCCCAATCGTGTGCTGCGCGATGAGACCCATGGGGGATTTATGAGATCTATATATTATGCCTTAACTCAAATTGTGAATTCTAAGTATCATGTCTGAACTTGAACCGGTACTAAAATCAATGTCAATTATCCATACTCAAATTGGGATTTTATAAGTCTTGCTCGAATCCAAACTGAGACGAAAATCAATATCAATGACTCAGACTCGAACCGAGACTAATAATCATTATCAATGACCCAAAATTAAACCGGGACCAAAAATCATGTGTTCCGTTCAATCCATTTCTGTCAAATCATTTCTATATAAATTGTTTCCATGTACCATACTGTCACGATCCAAAATCAGGCCATGATGGCACCCATGATAACCCCCCTAGTAGGCAAGCCAAAACCTAAACTAACTAGAATTAAAATGAAAATAAGCAATACAGAAATAGAATAATAAGAGGAATGGGCCACAACTATATATATATATACATAATGGACAAAATATACAAAACGGTCCCTAAAGAGACTAAGAGAGACAATATATACATAAGGTACCAACTCCGGACCTGGTGTCACATGTACAAGAGACTCTATGTATAAGAGTAAGGTAAACAAAAATATAACTATATATCAAAATACAAAATAGAAAAAGTTAGTCTAAGAGGGAAAGCAGTAAATCTACGGACTCCAGGAGCTCACCACGATTCAAATAGCAACAGGCCACGAACTAGCGGATAATTAGCGGGGATGACTCGTACTAGGTGCTGCATTAGAAAAAGATGCAAAAGGGTAGTATGATTACCTAAATACAAGGTACTCAGTAGGCATCATAGTCCAACCAAGCTCAAACGATAATATATAATGTAAGGGACATGAAGGTAAAGCGTAAGCCAGAAACTAATCTAGAATCTCTTATACACAAGGAAAAGATGGTGAAAATAGTAATAATAATATAAATAAACACACCATTTAAACATGCAGGGAAAATGTCATGCAATATGAGATGATGTGGTGTAGGATATGGCCAATACATAAAAAGTAAAACTCATATTAATCCCTCGGGCTGCCCAAAATTTAATCTCAGACTCATCATCATATGCAATAATGTAAATAACATGGATATGTGCTCCTCGAGCAACCCAAAATCGTAGCTCAGACTTATCAATAGAAAGTAAATGGGGAAAAGGTCTGGAAGTGTCCCTTGGATCATGGATAAAAAGTGACACGGTGTTTCTAAATTAGGAAAAAAATTAGTGATAAATCAATGGTATTCGTTTGAAAATTTAAAACTATAGGAAAGTTGAACAACCTCCTTTCAGAACTCAAAAGCCAATAGTTTCCTTCAAAATGTACCATGAACCATGTATATGAACATATGGATGCATGCGTGCCATCATAGAAAATCATGTAAATATAGGTATTTACACCAACCAAGGCACAACCTGCACCCTCTAAACAAGGAATACTAACCTGGTGTCCCGTCTAATACCAAGCCACGACCTTGGGCTCACAATTTCATAATTTATGAAATAAAATACAAAAATGGAGTGATAAAAGTAAAATCAATAGCAAACGTATACATTACCATAAAATCCTTCCTTAATTCTATACTAAGGATCTCTAATCTAATCACATCAAGGCTACATGCAACCTAAATTATGGATAAACAAGAATTACTATTCTACGGTCATGGAATGGCCAAATATTCAAAACAAAAAATTAAAGCCTAATTCTACCGTATAACGGAATTTTAACATTCATGAAACTGATAAAATATATTATCCAACTGAGCTAAGTCTAAAAAAAGCAAACCGTAACCTACCTTGGGCTGAACTGCAAACACGAACTTTCACATGGGAGCCTTCCCTTACAAAAATACCTCAAATCGCTTCTACTCTATCACAAATATAATCTACAAGTCAATAAGAGAGTAACAATACCCATATTGATATTTCAAAATTCGATCCAAAATTTGATCCAAAAATCGACCCTCAAGGCCGGTCAATGAAACAGAAATAAACTACGCATTTATGTTCCCTATGAGGTAAGGATCGCATGCCCCAAATTTATGTGAAGAAGAAATAAAATCAGACTTCAAAAGGTCCAAAATGGTCACTTTAAAGATGAAGAGAAGACACGCATTTAAGACAGAATTCAGGGAATAAAACACAAAATTAAAGCTTAGACGAGCAATAGAATGAGAGGGGAAGAGAATTATCTTAGAATATTAGGAAATGGCCAAGGATTGGTGGAAAACCTTCTTAATAGAGCTTACGTTTTCAATGGAAATGTTTTGAGAGACTTGGAATAAATTAGAAAGATGGCCCTTTATACATACAATGATTGTTGCTCCTGTGGAACATCTGTCCCGGTTGAGATGCTGCAAAAGCAAAGAAAAGTCCACAAGGGAGGAGGTCAATATTAACCTCAAGCTTCGCAGAAGTAGCCACGAGACTGAAAGAGAGAGCATGCAGCAACATAAAAAGGGTGCAGGAGTGGAGCTTTGGGCACAATGCTCCTTCCGTAGGACCGCCTCCAACTCTACGAGAGCGGCTCTGCAGGAGCAGAAGCCACTGATATCACCAGCCATCACTGGTGTAGCTGGTATTTGCAGGTGCGAGCCAAGCTCCACAAGAAATGATGCGCTAGCACCAGCTGCATCAACAATTTTCAACAAATAATAATTTCTCTAAACGAACCCTCAAGATTCATTTAGCAGCCCGTGAACATAAACAAAATATGCTGCCCAACTGTAAACAATATTTTAGACTCAATAGAGTCATTGAAATGACCAATAGAGGGGCACTGATGGTGATGGTAAGCAGGCGGCAGGCTAGCACTATCGCGCTACCTTGGCACCGATGGAGTTGAAGGCCAGCCTGCTGTAGAAAACCAGCAGTGCCCAAGACTTCTATAGAGTATTACGGGCACAATTGGAACCCTATATGCATAAACCAAACATGATATTCGAGTGGAAATGACATTTTGGACACAACAAAATCAATGAAACTTCAATACGAGGTCATTTCGGAGGAATGTTGACCTAAGTCAACACTAACTAATACCAACCAAACATCCAAAATGAGTCTGGCTCATATGAAACCCAAACCAAACACCTACCTAACCCAAACTTGGCATTCCAAATCTAATAGCACTGACAAAATTCCCATCTGAGACCATCTTCTCTAAATGTTGACCAAAGTCAACCTTACAAGCCTAACTGACCTGAAAACATAGAAAGGGAGAGAATCTCAAACAAAAATCTCTTGGATCCCAACCAAAGTTCCAACTAGACTAAAGCCCATGCTCCGGAGCTAACGAAACTATTAGAATTCGATTCCGAGCACGATTGCTAAGAATGTTGACTAAAGTCAATGATTTTCTAAGTTAAGGATCTTAAATAGGGAAACGACCATAAAGAACAAACAAAGAGCCCAGGTACCAAACTACCGGTCTCACCAAGACATAAATGACTTGGGAATACTATAGGGAATCTCTAATAGTACAAAGAAGGTGAGAACGCGAGAATGATCGAAAGAGGAATTACAACTCTTTGCCAAAAATCATAACAAAAATGTGAAATTAATATAATAGGGGGAATTAGGTAGTTGATTTAGCATGAAATAATAAGGAAATTGTAAAGAAAACTTATTAGTTCGAAGATTTTGTACCTTGGGGAAATTTACTGAAATTTTTCAATGGAGGAGGAGGGAGTGTTCGTGTTAGAGGATGAAAAAGAAGAAGAAAAAGAGTTTTGGGGGTTTTAAAAAATGGGATTTGGATGTGGCCCAACTTGGGGCCCTTTTACCTAGAAGGAACCATTACCTCGCATGGAGAGGGTCCTTGACAAAGGAGGGACCTCATGTGGCTAGGTGGAGTAGCCTTGCCAATTTTGGGTTGTTTTTATTTCCTCGTTCTTGGTTCCATTTTTGTAATATTTTCAATCCCCATACCTGGATGTAGTTACATTAAACAATATCATTAGTGGGTTGCTTCTCATCTAGCACTTAGTTAAGGTCATGGCACTACATCTTTTTGAGTTTTTTTTTTTTGCTGAAAATTAAGAAAAATAATAAAAACAACTAAAACTAAAATAAAAGAAATGAAAAATTCTATAATACAAGGGTCACCTCCCGCAAAATACTTAATTTAATATCACGACACGAAGGAATTGGCTTTATTAGCCAGTTTCATAGGGGTGGTTCAGGTCATAGAGATCTACACAATATGTGGACCGCTTTTGTCTATATTGAACTCTTTTAACTCCTTACATCAACAACATGGGTCATAGAGATCTACACCATATTAACTGTGTCCAGTTACATCATTAAATAACTTATTTACTTCAACAAATGTAACATTATTCAAGTATTCTCCTAACACTGTGTCATCAACAGATTGGTTCACTGGATAAAGAGAATGGTAAAATGGGATGAGTAATACAACCTCATGAAGGCCATGATCTGGAGGTATCAATAATAGTTTGAACCTTTTCTATGCATCTGATAGTACCAAGATCTACTCATGTATGAATATGTATACCAGACCAGGACAAGTGTCAATTAATTTAGATGGTACTTTTTGGTACTGTGTTCTAGCTTCCCTTGTGAAAAAATTTATGAACATTCACAGCTTCAAGTCTCAGTAAGAGATTATTGCATTTCTATGCTGCGGACATACTCCTATAAGGTTTTTCAAGTGTTGAATCGGGAAGCCTTTCTCCTTGAGGTCCCTTTCAATTTGTTTTTGAGGGAGTACATTCAATTTAGGAGTGCTCCCTACCACTATAATTATTGCTACTTCTTCATAGAATATCATAAACTTTGACACATTATAAACATCAAACTCTTTAACCTTAAGGGGTCGTTTGGTGTGAGGGATAAGAACAAATAGTCCTGGGATAAAATAAATAGTCCAGGGATAAATTTTGTTTTCTTGTTTGGTTGCCAAGTTTGGAATAACTTATCCCACCATTTATACCACAGTGAAGGGATAAGTTATCCCATATACATGGTGGGATAAGTTATCCCGGATAACTAATTCTGGGATAATTAATCTCGAGATAACTTGTTTCCAACCAAAAGACCCCTAATTGTCATGTGCTTGAATAGTTAGCTGGCTATATGCCACATTAATAAAAGCTTCTGATGTAGCTAAGAATGGATGCTCCAAAACAAATGGGACTTTTAGATTTGGCTAAAAATCAAGGACTATGAAGTCCATCAAGAAGATCAAGGATCCTACTTGAACTAACATATCCTCTAAAATTCCTTCTGCAACAAAATAGAAGTGGGTTGGGGATTGCTCAACCCCATCTTTTTATACAGTGATAAGGGTATCATATTGATGCTAGATCCCTAGTCATACAGTGCTTTGGCCATTATCTGCTGCCCAGTGTAAATTTCAATGGTGAAACTTCTAGGGTATTTCATCTTTGTTCACAATATATTTTAGATTCGAGATGCTCTATCATATCTACTGTAACCTATTTTGTCAGTCTTCTCTTGGTGGTCAATATATTCTTCAAATACCATCCATATTGGGGAATGCCCTTTAATATCCCAACAAGAGGTACATTAATAATTACCTGCTTCAGTTGATCATATAATTTGAAGAATGCTTCCTCTTCTCTATCTTTGATATGCTTGTGTAGGAATGGAGCAGAAGGTCTAGAAACTACTAGTGTAGGCTGCTTCACTACTCTTTATTCTAGCACCTCAGTTCTCTCTTTCTCAACTACTTCTTCAACTAATTTTTCTAGTGCTCTTTCACCCAGATTTTTGCCACTTCTTGTAGTCATAATATTAACTTATTTTAGATTTATGACCATAATACTAGGTAGATCACCATAGGTTCTAGCATTATGACATCTAGAAACCTAACCCGTTTGTCTCTTGAGATTTCTTATCGCCAAGTCTTTATTTTTTAAAGTAATTGAATTCTTTTGTTTCTCATCCACTAACTTTACAATGAAATCTTTGATTTCATCTTGCTAACCTTGAAATGAATTACCTTACTTTTATGGATAGACTTTTTGTTTGACATGTGGTTCGTATTTATTTTGATTCTGACTACTACCCTATGAGAAGTTAGGTGGTTACTCCAATTTGAGTTATATGAATTCCCGATGTTTTGATTTTGTGTGCCTCTACCTGTCCGACCTATAAAGAAAATATAATTTGGATTATCTTTGTATATATCTGTTATATCAACACCTCCACAAACCTCACAAAACAACTGAGCTTATTGCACTTACTGAATTTGATCCTGCATTTGAGTCTGACCCATTATGAGTTTGCTCAGCTGACTGAAATTAGTGTTTGTTGCTGCCGTTTATGCTTGAATGCTAGTTATCCTATCTAATTCTAGCATTCTAGTTGCCTTTTTCATCACACCTTTATTGAACTCATCAGTCCACTACGGATTACTAGCCACAAACCTATTTAGGAGTAGAACCAATTCATTAAATGCTTGTCCACTTCATCTGAATCAAGAAAAAACTTATAGTGAATATCTAAACTTCCAATAAAAGTGTGAGCTAAAACATCCTTATTCTGATGGTAAGGAGGACAACTCAGCAATAACATGTTGAATCATTCCCATTGTTGGGGGAAGCCTTCTCCTTCCTTTTGTTTGAACCCTAAAATCTCACTTCTCAATTTATTGTCTTTTTAGATGAAAAGAACCTTGTGATAAATTGTTGAGCTAGGTAAGCCTATGAAGTTATAGAGTTTGGTGGTTCCGCTCTGATACATTATTTGGATTCCCCTAAAAGTGGGAATCGAAACAATGTGAGTCTGAAATAGTCCAAAGAGATACCCTATGTAATATAAACGTCTACAAATATTCAAGAAAGTCTACAGATGAGCCTGCAGGTCCAAATGTGGTAGACTGGTGAACTGGCCGCTCGAGTGTAACAATTTTACCTTATTTTGCTTTATCTCCCATCTTCTAGTAATGTTAGGCTTTACAATGAAAGAGTTAACATTTCCTATGAATGGAACTGCCACATTATGCATTGCAAATAGGGATAGGGCTACTGGTGGATTTTTGACACTACTGGTGGGTCATCATCCATTACTGCAGATGGGTGGTGGCTTTGTTCTTGTGACATTGTTCTCTCTATCAACCTTTAATGAATGAAACTTTTAACATTTGCATAGAATAGAATTAAGCTCTTCTAGTCTTAGTAAGATTTACTTTATTGTCTGAACTTTGCATGCACCTATCACCTGCAATACACAAATAAGACCATTCATCAAAACTTATTAAAACAAAAAAAATAGTAAAATCTTAAGCTTCTCAATACTTTATTTCCCCGCCAATGGTGCCAAAAACATATTGTCCGGCCAACATACATGCACGTGTGCGTGATCACAAATAATAAGTAATTGTTAGATTATTAGGTTTATCGATCTCATAGGGAATTACTTGTTGACAATCTACTAATTTAACTACTATCATTATAAGAACACGTGCTATTTTGTTCAAGAGAGAGTTTGGTTGTTTTTGAATTTACTAATTATAACTAAAACAATATAAGTAAATTGAGTAAGATTGTTGTCAGGCCCAAAAATCATGGGGGTTGTGATGACGCCTACATTAACCAAACCATGGTAGGTAAGCTAAACTCAATGAATACAAACAACTAAGAAAGAAGGCAAGCAATAAAACATCATTATGAATGCTTAACAATAACTTCAAACATCCTCGAACAGAAATGAAATGGTACATTAAATATCCTAAGACTTAGTTGTCATAAGTACAAGCGCAACCTTTAAAGACAAATGCCAAACCTGAAATAGAAAGTTGTCGAACAAGTAGATAAGACAAAAATAAAATATAGATAAAACTGGGATAATCTCTGAACACAAGAGCACACCATATTTTTTAAAGCAAGAACACCACACGATCTCTAGCCATGGGATACTCTTATATCGGGATCTGCATCAGAAGGATGTAGGAAAAGTAAGGGTGAGTATAGTCCACTTGTACTCTGTAGTCATCATAGGACGAATGATCACAAGCAAATTCTATACCAAATAAAGAATACTAAAATAACCCAGCACATAGAAAAGTCTCAGCAGTTCAGTAACTATAAGCAAAATTATAACGACCCGATTCCTTAGGTCATAATGACACCTACAACCCCCCAGTAGGCGAACCCAGTCCCATAGCCCAAAAAGGTTAGTAATGGGCTACCACCTAACCAATATGCACAATAAGCAGAAATAAGCGAAAGAAATATAAAGTAAAGACAATGCGAAAGCAATTAACTTGAATATATAAATAAGGAAGCTACATCAATAGTACAAAAGCTTCTAATAGAATACAAGTGCCAGAAGTAACAAAATAAGATATACAACTGTCTCCAAAAGTACAAAAAGTAAATGTGCCAAAAGATGAGATATGGTCAAGCCTCGGACGTCAGGCGCTCACCCTAGTCTCGAATATCCCAAGTTCCTATTCTTAATTCATTATACACAACATGTTCTCAACATGCTGGTTCAACAGAAATTAAAACTCCTTAGGGAAAGAACGCAAGCAAGAAAACCCCAATGACGCAGGTACCTTGTGAGTACCCTCATGGGTTACCTCCCATGCAACATTTGATTTAATGTTGCGGCACGACGCGGGTGTCTTGGCTACTCAAACTTTTCCAAGAGACCCATAGAAATACAGACAACTGCTACCCCCATCCTACCAAAAAGCAATATGCATTACCCTCAATGCATCAAGAAAAGTAAATACATAGGGAGGTGGGACATACCTGTGGCGCCTAGGTGCATGCGTTCAATGAAATAGGTTGGCTTGGTGATGTGGCACCCATCTAAGTGTTAATGCGGCAGGGTCCATCGCGCTTAATGGATCAGTAATAATAGGGACATCAGTGGATGCCCTCCCAACAGCAACCAACTCTGGAGTTTCAAGAGCAAAAGATGTGGCCCCTCTACCAACTGGAGTTGAACTAGAAGATGCACCCCTCTGTCTCTATAGCTTTGCCTCCTCAAGGAGATGCATGTCATCTCGAGAATTCTGCATGGCAGTAGCCGTATCTCTCTTAAACCTCTTTGTGTCTTCCTCAACCACAAGATTGCTATCATTGAGTACTCACTTTTCTCTAGCACCCGGGAGCACAGGCTTTACCTTGGCAAATAAATCAACAACCTAGCGCATGGGCAATGGAACTGCAATCGAGATGTAGGGAATAACCAGAGTCTGGCTAGTGTCAACAGACCTAATCTCCTCCCCGAGTCATGCAAGCTTATCCTAAATGTGTCATAAATCAGGGCTCTGAATGGTCTACAACAAAGTATTGACTCAGTTTTCAAAGGCATCTACCCATTCAGATATCTCCCATGCAACCCGATTTATCTCAACTTTCACACTCACCTCAGCGTCTTCTATAATAGATCTCACCCATGGTTGGAGCTGGTCCAACAAATCATTATCATCTTCCATGTATCGGCTTGATGATCATCCAGATTCTGGAGAAACTTAACATCAATAGTAATCCTACCAGAAGAAGCATGGTGTAGAGGCACAATCGGAATGCCTGCTGGTGGCTAAGAGGTCAAAAGAACTGAAGCTGAAGCTGTGGAACCCTCTACAGCTACACTTACTAGCATACCATGCATTTCTATTAGGTCTCGTGCTGCGGAGGACCCCTTAATTCTCACAGTACCCGCATAAATAACAAATGATGCTCGTCGGTATGAAACTGAGTTATCCATATCTCTAGTCAACTTGGCATCCTATATCCTAGTCACCTCCAGGGTGTGGTCAATAATTAGAATCTGTGGGATGGCCGACTCCATGCATAGGCGATGGATCAAGCATGGAAAAGGAATGCGCGTGTGCAGTTGAAAGGCCCGCTCATGGATCTCCTCCAATATGCACCGTGGAAAATTAATCTCATATCCAGCCATGATGTTGGCCACTAGTTTTGCACGATCAGGCATCAGAGTATTGTCTCCCTGAGGCAGACAAATGCGGGTTTGGAAAATGGCCCACTTAAACTTGCTGGAAAAATTTAGTGTTGCCTTTTTTATGTTGCCTCTGTGAACCCATTCAGCCTGCAGCCTATTTCAATAAATCTGCTTTTTGAACTGGGTCTCACATCTTTGTGTTATCTCAAACCATTATCATTTTGCAATAAAACTCGGCCATGTAAACCTAAAGCTCATACTTTGGCCTAAACAAGAACCGCTGAATAGTCCGTTAAGAGATGTAAACTAGTGCGTGTTACACTGAAGTAATGGTGAGTGGTAGTCGGTCCTGATATTGTTGTCTCGGTCTAAGGAGTTGACTGACCATGGTTGCATATGAGGCATAAAATTCTCTTATGATCTCTGGACATGGTTGTCTGGGGGCTCAGCCATCCAACTGCACCAGTAGTGATAGAAAGTAGCCTGAATGTCTCGTACAGATGCTAATACCTTGGTCTAGATCCTTGGCACATCAAATATGCCCCTTTTAGGCAAACCTCTGTCAGATTGATAAATCCCCTGCATATATTTTTCCATCATGGTTGTGACACACCATCTCAAATTATCATGAGCCTTCTCTCTCTGTGCTTTGTCAACTTTGGCCTATGTTGAAGTCGCGGCTACTGGGATAGCCGGGTAAGAGGAGCTCTTATCTCTGGAGGTTGATTCACAAGCATCAGACTCATTTACATCTCTAGTACTAGTCCATATGGTCAATCCCTGTGTTGTTCTCCCAGTTACTATCACCCTCCTCGGATGACCCATCTCCCTCTTCAGACTGAAGAGCGACGGTCGTTGCAGGTGTTGCAATTGTGAGGGCTAGCTTAAGTACTACCTCCTAAGATTCCTACATCTATGACCTATGTCTCGTTGTCTAAAATTGTACATCCAGGTCAGGCTGAACCTCATAAATCTCCTCAGACCCACTCAATTTAGGTTCAGCGGGCTCATCGGTGAGCCTAGACTTAAATTGATAAGCCTCTTCTTTAAACGCTTTTGTGTTATTCAATCTCATTTTACCTTTGGAGGAAAATATCAGTACAACGAAGCCAAGAAAATCCAGAAAAACTATTTCAATTTTACTGAACTTGGGTTCCACGAATGGGTTTCACGATCTGTGGAATGAACCACGGCTCGTGAATGCCCCTCATGATATCTGGGCAGAATAAGATAGTTATAGGTATGAGTTCCTTGAGTGGCATCTACGATTCATGGTTTGATCCATGACTCATGGATGCCCCTCGTAGAAATCAGAGGACTTTAATTGTCTATAGGTTCGAGATTCATGAGTGCCATCCATGACTCATGGATGGCCCTCGTAAAAACTAGACCTGAGGACAAGTCTCTTATATGTTTTCTATGGGTGCATTCCATGACTCGTGGAATGAACCACAACTCATGGAATAAACCACGACTCGTTAAGTGCAATCGTAATCCCTATAATAGCAGAAAACTAATCCTTTTCAAAATCGCTCATTCCTTCAACAATTGTTTGCAATTCTGCACACAATTTTAGACATCTACAAAGTATTAACTCCACAAACCATCATCTCTAGGGTTTTACATCAATAATTCTCATTAAAGTCACCCTAGTCAAGTAATATTCCCCACGAATTCAATTAGGGTTAGAATTATCTTCATACCTTAGAATTAATGGAGGAATGTGAGTGAATACTTGAAATTAGGAGTAACGACCTCAACCCACAATCGGAAGTGAACTCTTATGTCTTTTTTTTAAAAACTGATAGTAAAGAAAATAGTTGTACAATCAATCTGGAGGGGGGGTAGTGATAAGTTGGTATTCTACCTACTTATTTAGCTTTTAATCTTATGCTTTTTCTAGTATAAAGGGGATAAATAGTGAAATTAACATGGATTACTTCTATTTTAAAAGTTTTTGTGTTTTAGAAGTGTTCGATAAAGATTCGAGTGAAAACTAGCCAAATGGAGCAAAAAGGAGCTGATGATCACTAGCATCAAGTTGGTCATCGCAACCGCGAGCCACAAGGCATGCGACCGTGATGCACAAGGAATCAAGCAAGCTATCATGACCATGAGCTACAAGGAATGAAATCGTGATGCACAGGGAATCAAAGCCACGCGACCGTGTGAGTGAATCCACGTTACTGCATGGATGGAAAAGATAAAGCCTCACAATCGCGAGGATTGGCCATGCAATCGCGATGAAAAAGTCGTCAGCCGCATGACGAAATTCCCATTTTTGGAAATCCCAATCCATATAAAACACTTCTCAGCCATTTTGGAATCTATCTTTGGCTTTCCTCACAACTTTTGGCAAGCTTGGAGAGCCAGTTCATCAACCAACACCATGGGAGTGAAGATTTTGATGCTCTTTATTGTAAAATCTTTAGTTTCCATTCTTCAACTCTTATTCTTAATTGCTATTTTATTGGTGTATTTGTTCAATTGAAACTTGGTTTTGTATTAGAGATGATACTTGTTTGGAGATTGAATTCATATATAGATTTTGATCTTGTTTAATTATTTGTGTCTATTGAGTCCTCCATTCTTGAATTTATAGTCAATGGTTGCAAACATTGACTTAGATTTCTAATTTGGGTTGTTGCTTGAGAGAGGATTTCCCTAAATTCGGTAAGATTCAATAGTGGAGATTTGGGGTTTCTACTCTAGACCAAGGCTAGAGATAGTTTGGTTGTCGGAAACTCCCATCTAAGAGTTAGGGTTAGAGATGACCCAACTCACCCAAGTAATTGTTGGTTATTGCTTACTCATGGTGGTTCAAGAGAACCCATGAGGATTGTTGCTTCAATTGTCGAAAGACGGTTAAGTGAACCTTTAGCCAAGACTACCCATATGTCAATCAGGTGCAAGTCTTGTGAATTAAATTCCCATTCCCAAGTCTCCCTTGTTATCCCTGCTTGGCGAAAGCAAGGTGAAATACATTGATCAATCTATCTTTTATTTTTATCTTTAATTTTAGTCTAAAACCCCCCTTTTAGATATCTTTTCCCCCTTTCATTAATTGAACTTCACTAAGTTGCTTGGATTCTTTATTAGCTTAATCGCGACTACATTGTTCTTAGTCGGTATGACCCTGACATCAATTGGGAATATAAATGTGTTTTGCTCTGATGATCGTTATGACTTTGAACTTGGGGAGCACGATTTGAGCATTATCAAAAATGGTGCCGTTTTTAGGGAACAATTTGGCGTATTGACTTCGTTTAGAATTTGACTTACTTACTCTAGTTCAAATTTTGTGAATAGTTGTTTTTCTTTTGTTTAGTTTTTTTTTATGGCATCATGGCATATCTGAATGCTAGTAATGTTTATGGTTGCATCCCAGTTTATATTTTTGACTATTGTGTTTATTATGGAGGACCCCACCTTGGGCGAAGGTGTAGAATTTGCCCTAGGAGAGGGAGGTACTCCCTTTCTCGCTCCTATAATGGGTGCAATTGCTAATTGTGTGGTGGTCGTGATGGACATTTGATCAAATGCCCCAATGATGATCGTCCCCCTCCCCCCTCTTGTGCGAATAATGTTTCTAGTAATGCTTGTAACCCTAACATGAACCATGACTTAGCAAGACAATAAGACATATGTGTAAAGCTCCAAACCCTCTTGGCCTCGCTAGAAACCCAAGAGGAGAGTATGCAATCCATAAAACAAGGCTTTGTGGATGCAAGGGCTAAAGAAGAGGAAGACACAAGGGATGATCATGAATCGAAGGGGGTGTGTCAATCAACTACCCCATATGTGGTTCATATTGTCATGACATCTCAAAGTGAGGACATTGTGAAGGAGGCAAGCTTGAAGGTGGAGACGCCCAAATCCCCCTCCAATAATTTTTTGACCTTAAGTTTGATTGAATAGACGAAAGTTGAAGTAATCGAGCTTTTGGAAGACCTTGGAAGGAGGATGGATGAAGGTTTATCCGGTTTTAAGCTTGTCATGGAATGAAGGCAAAGCCACCTTCCTCACTTGAAGACTAAAAAGTACGAAATGTGAAATCAAGAGAATGGCCTTCTCATTTTCAAACCTTCACCCCGGGAGTGTCACCGAAAATTCGATTCAAGTTTGGGTCGAACGTTCAAATCCTCCAAATAGAGATCCAAATAGTAAGGTAGCTTGTGTCACATCGCGACGTTAAATTATGTTCTTGATGGGAGGCAACCCATCATTTTTATGGTTTACTTCACTTGTTATTTCTTTTTGATGTGCTTTTAGGTGCCCAAGGGAATCAGAAGAGGAACCAAGTATTGAGAAGCACCAAAAATACCTCTGAAAAATGTGCTTTTCACACCTGGGGAATTGCCTATCGTACAAGCAAACAGTGAACTGAGCAAAAATACTGCCATGTGCAAAGGAGGTGCGTTTCACACCTCCCAAAGTGCCCGTCGCACCTGGCTTTGCACATCAAAATAGTGCATTGTACAAAAATTATGAAATCTCAGATGATACAAAGGCATCGTGATCGTGGAACCTGACCCTCGCAATTGCGATGAGGTAAATTCATTCTCACTCTTCTCGACAGCGTGAACACATAACGATCACGTGGAATCGGGTGATTTTAACTCATCGCGATCACGTGATAAAGCCTCACGGCCGCGAGGCACTGAACAGTTTCTAGGTATTAAAAGTTCAAACAAGCCGTTTCAAAAGCAAAACCTACTTTGAAACATGGTTCTTTTCTCTCCTAAAGGCAAGAATAATACAATCCATCAACTTCAATTCCATAAGCATCTTTCCAACTCCTCAGGTATGATCTTCTATTTCTCTTCTTCAATCTACCCTCATTGTGCTAAAGTAAGTTCTTCAAACACCCAAGTGAGTGTCAATTTTTGCTTTCTACAATATGTGTGAATTTGGTGTTGTGGTACAAAATTTCAGGTGAAATCCTGTTGGGCATTAAAAATCTTTTGGTTTGCTGATTTTTGGGATAAAAGGTGGCGTCCATGTGGTGTAAAAAAGGTGTGACAAGGGGATGCAAAGCACCTGCTCGACGAAATGTCTGAATGAATTTTTTTGTGCAAAAAGATGACCATCGCAATCGCGATGCCCAAACACCGCGATCGCGATGACCAACATCCTTGAGCTTTACGATCGCGATGAACTACTTCCCTGAGCTTGATGATCACGATGCCCCATTTCGCGACCGTGATGCTTTAATTTTCTTAAAAAATAGTTTTGTCTTCACGATCGCGATTGACAAGTTCGCGATCGCGATGACCAATTATCACAGTCCCAAAAATAGCAACTCTACCCTGCTCTGCCTGGGATCATTCTGGCTTTTTTCTTTGACCCAATCATGTCCCAATACATTGATATACATGCCTATATCATTGTTTTACAATTTTGTTCCTTGTATAAGTACATTAAGCTTGAAAATGGCCGAGATTGAACATAAAGATGCCAACCAAGTGGACAATAAGGAGTACTTTGACCAAGGAACCTTTGTCTCCCTCAAGTGCTCTCAACTATATGACCGTCTCCTGACAAAACCAATCATGAGGGAGCAAGATATTATGTTGGACGGATCAGAAGAGAAATGGGCCGACTTCTATGGGAAGTTGGTTAACAGTGGGTGGTTATGCTTCACCGCCGAACCTATCAAGTCAAACTTTGCTATGGTCCAAGAGTTCTATGCTATTGCGGATGAGATGGACTTCGCCAGTAACTTGATGGTGCAGGTGCGAGGAAAATTAGTTCGGTTTGATACGGAGTTGATCAATGAATATTATAACCTCCCGAATGCCAACAATGCCACCTTCAAAGACCAAGCTACAGATTCTGGGACTAATTTGTTTGTGGAGCACTTGAATGATGGAAAAATCCCACAATGGATAGCATTGAACACAAGGAATGAGTCATCCCAGTTTAACCTCAAAGCCCGCACTTGGCTTTCGATCATTTTTGCCTGAGTTATGCCTTCCAAGAATGAATCTGATGTGACCCCCATAAAGAAAGGGTCATTTGTGCTATAACGGAGGGTCTTCCAGTGAATGTGGGGTAATTGATTGTGCAAGAAATTAACATGTAATGCTCGGAGGTAACAAAGTCTTCTCTTCCCTTCATTGACCACTCACTTATGCTATGCAGCGGGGGTTGCAAAGGCGGATAGTGAAAATGAGAGGAAGCCCAAAAAATTTATTCACCCTCTGAAGAAGAGAGGCCCCGTGCAAGAATTTAAGAAGAGGAAGATAGACATGGATTCACCATCATTTGGTCTATTTCCCTAGTAAACGAGGCACATGAGTTAGTGCTGCTACGGAGGCTATTGGTCCCCTCAGGATTAGACATCCGACACTCCGCCACATCTCCAGCCAAGTCTATGGGATGAATGCCCATCTTTGCCAGATTATACTAGGCTCACCTTTGGGTCCGGGCGAGAGTTCCACCATACCGGAATCCATCCCATCATCCTCCACTACTCCTAGTGGCCCTACACTAGCTAGTGTATCAAGCCAGCAACAACACATCAAGGAGAGGTTGTCAAAGGTGGAAAAGCGATAAACAAAGCAGAGGGACCATGATAAGAAGTAAAGCAAGATTCTCACGAAGATGATGAGCACTTTCAGGAAGCTATGTGAGTCTGAGGTTGATAATGATACTGGTGAGGAAGAATGGGTCATTTTTGGACCTTGCAGTTCTTGTTCTGAGTGATACACCCTTCATGGAGCCCCCTCAAACTCTTCTCTTCTTTTGTTACAGTGAGGGCACTGCACGTTGTTAGTTGGGGTGGTTGGCACTCTATCTAGCCTGTTGTTTTATTTTGGATAATGATGTGCCCTTGTTGGGCTTGTCTTTATTGTTAGATATTGATGTGCCCTTGTCGGGCTTGTTTTTATTAAGTTTGCCCTCGTCGAGTTTGTTTGTTGATATGGATGGAGTTGATGGTTTAGGTTGTTAGTTTCCTTTCTTGTAGCTTATAGTAGGTGTGTTGAATATTTTGGAGACAAGGGAAGTCTGAGTACCCATTAGGCTAGAGAGAGCTTGTCAGAGCTGGGAACACATTATCGCACATGTCGATATGCAAACAACACGAGCTTCACACATGCCCATTGTTGGCATGTGCATTGCACGTGTGACCCGCACTTTGGCATATGCAAATTGCATGTGCCTGTTGATTGTGATGGTTAGGTTGATCCATTTTGTGTAGCCATACAAATTTAGATAGATGAATTGGCCCAATGATAGACTGAGTGACATTATTCTTAAGGGCAAATCATTATCTTTTGAGGTTTTGGTTGGGATTGACTTGTTTTGTACTAATGAAGTAGTATTGCATGTTAAGTGAAATGCGCATGCCCTTCCAAAAAATTTGTGAAAAGTACATGGCAAAGATTAATGTTTGTGACAATCCCTTTTATATTTTTGTGACTCTTAGCTCATTAGCGATGTTAATGGAAATGTGGCTCCTTTTTGTTCTTTTCTAAGAAGTTAAAATTGATCCTTCTTGAATGATTCGCATGTCATGTGTGGCGAGATTTAGTCGAATAATTCTCATGCTTGCTTGTGTTAACTAGAACTTGCCCGGTTAGTCATTACTGCTAGTCTTGATTACTCTTTGTTAGAGAAATGATCTTAGGCCTTCTTTGTGATTATTGAATCCTACTTAGCCTTAAAAGCCAACATTGCACTTAAATTGAATCATTAGTCACCCCTCTTGAACCTATAGATTTTCTTTGGCAACCTCGTTACAAGCCTTGAACCATTTTGACAATGAGTCCCTCACTTGAACCATTCCCTCCTTGAACTCCACAAGTGTGAAATCGAGGCTAAAAGCATAAGTTTGGGGTTCATAAAGGTACCTTGGAGGGGTGCTAAATGAGTAAATCATGGTTTGTTGCTTAATAAGAATTGAAGAAAAAAAGGAAGAAAAAAAAATCAAAATGAAAAAGTAAAGAAGAAAGGAAAGAAAGAAAATCCTCCACGGTGAATAGAATGATAAGAACTGGGGCTTCAAATAAAAAGAAGTGAAATAGGGCCTCGTGTGGAATGAAAATGAAAGGAATGGCCTTGGTTTCAAATTGAAAAAGTTGTATAGAGTTCGAGGAGGATGTAGTCACTTGAATCCAAATGTAAATCCTACCCGTCCCCGAGCCTACATTACAAGCTTAGAAAAGCCCTTTTAGATCTCCAACCGATTGTTCTTGAGCTAGTGGCAAATGAAAATAAGGGCAAGCCTATGGTTGATACTTCTTAGCACTTGAAATTCCTTGTGAGTGTGAGTGTTTGTATTTGTCCCTTGTGATTTTCTATGTACATAATGTGTTTTTGGGACTTTCGTTCTTCTGAGGGCATGCAAATTAGGATAGTTGGTGACATTGATAAACTCTTAAAATGAGTCAAAGAAGCACGATTGGTAGTACCAACCGAAGTTGGTTTAATCGTGTTTGAGTCATATCTTGTGGATTGGGTGTTGTCATTTGGTTGCTCTTAATGTCCATTGCGTCCGTGAATTATGTTTTCATTAGAGGGGAATGCTTAGACTAAGTCATCATACGATTGACTAATCATTAGTACCAACCGAAGTCATATTTTGTGCTTGAAATGGGTTTTTCTTTGGCTTATGGTATTGTCTTTACACTTGTGTTTTGTGTCTCTTGGTTTAGAATTTTTTGTTTCTTGAGGACAAGCAATAGTTCAAGTTTGGGGGTTTGATAAGTTGGTATTCTACCTACATATTTAGCTTTTAATCTTGTGATTTTTCTAGTATAAAGTGGATAAATAGTGCAATTGACAAGGATTACTTCTATTTTACAGGTTTCTGTGTTTTAGAAGTGTTCGGGAAAGATTCGAGTGAAAACTAGCCAAATGAAGCAAAAAAGAGCTGCTCCGCGAGCCACAAGGCACGCGACCGCAATGCATAAAGAATCAAGCAAACTATCACAACCGTGAGCTACAGAGCACGCAACCGCGATGCACAAGGAATCAAAGCCACACGATTGCAAGAGTGAATCCACATGACCGCGTGGAAGGAAAATATAAAGCCTCATGACCGCGAGGATTGGTCACGCGACCGCGATGAAGAAGTCGTTAGCTGCAAGAAAGAATTGGAATTCCTATTTTTGGAAACCCCAATCCATATAAAACACTTCTCAGCCATTTTGGAATCTATCTTTTTCTATTCTCACAACTTTTGGCAAGCTTGGAGAGAAAGTTCATCAACCAACACTATAGGAGTGAAGATTTGGATGCTCTTTATTGTAAAATCATTAGTTTCCATTCTTTAACTCTTATTCTTAATTGTTATTTTATTGGTGTATTTGTTGAATTAAAACTTGGGTTTGTATTAGAGATAATACTTCTTTGGATATTGAATTCATATATAGATTTTGCTCTTGTTTGATTATTTGGGTCTATTGAATCCTCCATTCTTGAATTTATAGTCAATGGTTGCAAACATTGACTTAGATTTCTAATTTGGGTTGTTGCTTGAGAGAGGATTTCCCTAAATTCAGTAAGATTCAATAGTGGGGATTTGGGGTTTCCACTCTAGACCAAGGCTAGAAATAGTTTGGTTGTCGGAAACTCCCATCTAAGAGTTAGGGTTAGAGATGACCCAACTCACCCAAGTAATTGTTTGTTATTGCTTACTCATGGTGGTTCGAGAGAACCCATGAGGATTGTTGCTTTAATTGTCGAAAGACGGTTAAGTGAACCTTTAGCCAAGAATACCCATGCGTCAATCGAGTGCAAGTATTGTTAATTAAATTCCCATTCCGAAGTCTCCTTAGTTATCCCTGCTTGGCGAAAGCAAGGTTAAAGTCATTGATCAATCTATCTTTTATTTGATTTTCTTTTATCTTTAGTTTTAGTCTAAAACCCCCCTTTTAGATATCTTTGTCCCCTTTTGTTAATTGAACTTCACTAAGTTGCTTGGATTCTTTATTAGCTCGATCGCGACTACATTGTTCTCTGTGGGTACGACCTCGACATCCATTGGTAATATGAATGTGTTTTGCTTTGATGGTCGTCGTGACCTCAAACTTGGGGAGCACGATTTGAGCATTATCAGGTAGCGGGAGTGATTTGCAGGATTTTAATGAATTGATTGAGGATTTTGAGGGATTTTGGTGTTTGAATGCGAGTAGAAGAGTGTTATGGTAGGTTATGGCATGAAAAATAGGGGAAAATTTGATTTGGGGTATGATTTAAATGTATGGGGTCGCGGGTTAGGTCGGGTCAAAGCGGGTGAAAAGTGAAACCAATAAAACTTACCTTAGTTCCACGAGTTCTATTCACAAGTCGTGGACATAACCACGGCTCGTAGAATATACTCGTGGAACAAGTCTTGCTGCCCAACTTTCACCTGATTTCCATGAACTGGAAACATGACTCGTGGTTTGACTTATGGTTCGTGGAATAGGTTCGTAGAACTTATTCTGCAAATGGACAACTTTCCCTGATTTCTACGACCAGTATGACCCGTGATTTTTACCATGACTCGTGGAACTGATTCGTAGATGTTATTCTGTAATTGGTCCATTTTCACATGTATTCCACGAGTTGGGTATACGACTCATGGATTGATCCACGGGTCATGAACCTTACTCGTGGAACCATACTTACCCCTTTTCTGAATGTTACCTATTCCAGCACTCTTCCTCTACTTGTTCCTGCACATATAGCAAACAAACATTAGACTTGGGTTTCCTACCAAGCAGGGACTGATTTAACATTGTGGCATGATGCAAGATTCAAAAACGGCCTATGATCCTTTCCTAACCAACTATCCTACAACCTAGGTAAAACTAACCGGGCAAGTTCTATATTGGCACACAATGCAAGAACAGTACGAATGCAGCTCACATATACATGACATAGAGTACAACAATCACATGCTAACTATTAGGTTCATACTCTAGCTTAAGCCATTCATCATATCGATTAACATAATGTCATGCACAGATCAATAATTGTCAGTCTATCAAAACAAGAAATTCTCATGTCACACAAAATTTGGAGGGGTCTCCATTTTTCAATCAAAATCAAAATCAAGTTCAAAATCAGGTCATAGACCGCAGTCTTATTCTTCATTCACTACACACAACCTATTCTCAACATGCCGGTTGAATAGTAATTAAAAATCCTTAGGGAAAGAACCATGCAAGAAAACCCCAAGGATGCAGGTACCTTGTGAATACCCTCATAGGTTGCCTCCTATGCAGCACTTGATTTAACGTGGTGGCACAAAGCGGGTGTCTTAACTACTCAAACTTTACCAAAAGACCTATAAAAATATGGACAACTGTTGCTCCCACCCTACCAAAAACCAATATGCATTTCCCTCAATGCATCAAGAAAAGTAAATACATAGGGAGGCGGGACATACCTTTGGCGCCTAGGCACAGACGTCCAATGAAATAAGTGGGGCCGGTCATGTAGCACCCATCACAGTGTTAGTGGCAGCAGCAGGGACCATCATGCTCAATGGATCAGTAACAAGAGGGATATTAGTGGATTCCCTCCCAACATCAACCTGCTCTGGAGTCTCAAGAGCAAAAGATGTGGCCTGTCCACCAACTTGAGCTGAACTAGAAGACAGACCCCTCAGTCTCTGTTGATCTACCTCCTCAAAGAGATGCATGTCATTTCGGGAATCCTGCATGGTAGTAGCAGTATCTCTCTTCAGCCTCTTTAGTTCCTCCTCAACCACAGGAGTGCTATCACTGAGTACTCAGTTTTTATTAGCACCCGGGAGCACAGGATCTACCTCAGAAAATAAATCAATAACCCAGTGTGTGGGCACTGGAACTGCAATAGAGATGTAGGGCATAACTGGAGTCTAGCTTGTGTCAACAGATATAATCTCCTCTCTGAGTCATGTGAGCTTATCCTAAATGTGTCCTAAATCGGGGCTCTGAATGGTCTGCAGCCGAGTATTGACTCAACGCTCAAAGGCATCTACACGTGTAGACATCTCCCGTGCAACCCAATTTATCTCAACATTCACACTCGCCTTAGCGGCTTCTATAGTAGATCTCACCCATGGTTGGAGCTGGTCCAAAAAATAATTTACCTGATTCCATGTATCGCCTTGATGATCAACCATATTCTGGAGAAACTCAGTATCAATAGTAATCCTACTAGAAGAAGTTGGGTGTGGAGGCACGGTAGGAATGCCTACTGGTGGCTGAGAGGTCAAAGGCGCCACTCTCTGCAGTTACACTTACCCCCGTATATAGCATGTCTATTAGGTCTCATATTGCGGAGGACCTCTCAACTCTCATAGTACCCGCATAAATGAAGGATAACGCTCGTCGATGTGAAACCGAGTTATCCATATATCTAGTCAACCCAACATCCTATATCCTAGTCACCTCTAGGGTATGGTCAATAATCAGAATCCTTGGGATGGCCGAGTCCATGCACAGGCGATGGATCAAGCATGGAAAAGAAATGCGGGTGTGCAGTTAGAATGCCCGCTCATGGATATTCTCCAATATGCACCATGTAAAATTAATCTCATATCCAGCCATGATGCTGACCACTAGTTCTGCATGATCAGTCGTCAGAGTATTGTCTCCCTGAGTCAGACAAATGTGAGACTGGAAAATGGCCCACTAAAACTTGTCGGTAAAATTTAGTGTTGCCTTTTTTATGTCACCTCTGTGAACCCATTCAGCATCCTCACCATTCTCATCTATATACCCCACAACCCATTTCAGTAAATCTGCTTTCTGAACTGGGTCCCACATCTTTGTGTTATCTCAAACCATTTTCATTTTGCAATCAAACTCGGTCATGTAAACCTGAAGCTCATACTCTGGCCAGAACAAGAACCACTGAATAGTCCATCCAGAGATTTCAACCAGTGTGTGTTGCACTAAAGTACTGGTGAGTGGCAGTAGGTCCTGATATTGTTGTCTTGGTCTAAGGAGCTGACTTCCCGTGGTTGCATATGAGGCATAAAATTCTCTTACTATCTCAGGACAATAGTTGTCCGGGGGCTCAGCCATCCAACTGCACTGGTAGTTATAAAAAGTAGCCTGAATGCCTTGTACAGATGCTAAGTCCTCAGTTTGGATCCTTGGATCCTCAAATATGCCCTTTTTAGGCAAACCTCTATCAGACTGATAAATCCCCTGCATATATTTGTCCCTCATGGTTGCGACACACCATAACCAATTTTCATGAGCCTATGGTCTCTGTACTTTGTCAGCTTCTGCCTATATTTGAGTCGCAGCTACTGGCATAGCCGGGTCAGAGGAGCTCTTATCACTGGAGGTTGATTCAGAAGCATCAGACTCATTTTTGTCTCTAATATTGGTCCTTGTGTCAATCCATGTGTTACAGCCGGTTACTATCACCCTCCTCAGACGACCCCTCTCCCTCGTCAGACTGAGGAGCGGCGGTCGTTGTTGGTGTTGCAACTGTGAGGTCTAGCTGAAGTGCTACCTTCTCAGCTACCTACGTCTGTGCCCCACATCTCGTGGTTCAAAATTGTACATCCAGGTCGGGCTAAACCTTGTAAATCTCCTCAGACCCACTTGATTCAGGTCCTGCAGGCTCATCAGGCTCATTGGTGAGCCTAGACTTGAATTGATGAGTCGTTGATTTAAATGCTTTTGTGTTCTTCGATCACATTATACGTGCAGAGGAAAACATCAGTACAGCCAAGCCAAGAAAACCCAGAAAAAAGATTTTAATTTTACTGAATTTGGGTTCCACGAGTGGGTTTCATGGTCTGTGGAATGAAACACGGCTCGTGAATGCCTCTCATGATTTTTGGGTGGAAAGTGATAGCTGCAGGTCTGAGTTCCATGAGTGGAATCTACTATCGTGGAAATTAGAGGACATTAACTGTCTAAAGGTTTGACATTCACGAGTTCCATCCACGACTCGTGGAATGAACCAAGACTCGTGGAATGAACCACGACTTATGGATGACCCTCGTGAAAACTTGACTTGAGGACAAGTCTCTTATATGTTTTCTATGGGTGCATTCCAAGACTCGTAGAGTGCATTCATAATCCCTGTAATAGCAGAAAACCAATCCTTTTAAAAATCACTCATTCCTTCAACGATTTTTTACTATTTCAGACATCTAAAAAGTATTCACTCCACAAACCATCATCCCTAGGGTTTTACATCAATATTTCTCACTAAAGTCACCCTAGGTCAAGTGATATTCCCCAAAAATTCAATTAGGGTTAGAATTATTTTCATACCTTAGAATTAATGGAGGAATGTGAGTGAATACTTGAGATTAGGAGCAACGACCTCGACCCATGATCGGAAGCGAACTGTTATGAGCTTTTTTTCAACACTGATAGTGAAAACAGTGGTACAATCAATCTAGGGGGGTAGTGATAAGTTGGTATTCTACCTACTTATTTAGCTTTTAATATTATACTTTTTCTAGTATAAAGTGGATAAATAGTGCAATTGACACGGATTACTTCTATTTTAAAGGTTTCTGCGTTTTAGAAGTGTTCGAGAAAGATTCGAGTGATCACTAGCCAAATAGAGCAAAAAGGAGCGGCTGATCACTGGCATCAAGTTGGCCATCGCAACCGCGAGCCACAAAGTACGCGACTGCGATGAACAAGGAATCAAGCGAGCTATCATGACCTCAAGCTATAAGGCACGCGATTGTGATGCACAAGGAATCAAAGCCACGTGACCGCGAGAGTGAATCCATAAGACTGCGTGGATGGAAAAGATAAATCCTCACGACCGCGAGGATTGGTCACGCGACCGCGATAAACAAGTCGTCAACCACATGATAGATTTGGAAACCCCAATCCACATAAAACACTTCTCAACCATTTTGGAATCTATATTTGGCTATTCTCACAACTTTTGGCAAGCTTGGCAAGCAAGTTCATCAACCAACACCATAGGAGTGAAGATTTTGATGCTCTTTATTGTAAATACTTTAGTTTCTATTCTTTAACTCTTATTCTTAATTGCTATTTTATTGGTGTATTTGTTAAATTGAAACTTGGGTTTATATTAGAGATAATACTTGTTTGGAGATTTAATTCAAATATATATTTTGCTCTTTTTTGATTATTTGGGTCTATTGAATCCTCCATGCTTGAATTTATAGTCAATGGTTGCAAATATTGACTTAGCTTTCTAATTTGGGTTGTTGCTTGAGAGAGGATTTCCCTAAATTCGGCAAGATTCAATAGTGGGGATTTGGGGTTTCAGCTCTAGATCAAGGCTAGATATAGTTTGGTTGCTGGAAACTCCCATCTAAGAGTTGGGGTTAGACATAACCCAACTCACCCAAGTGATTGTTGGTTATTGCTTACTCATGGTGGTTTGAGAAAACCCATGAGAATTGTTGCTTGATTGGTCGAAAGACGGTTAAGTGAACCTTTATCCAAGACAACCCATGTGTCAATCAGGTGCAAGTCTTGTGAATTAAATTCTCATTCCAAAGTCTCCCTTGTTATCCCTGCTTGGAGAAATCAAGGTGAAAGTCATTGATCAATCTATCTTTTATTTGATTTTCTTTTATCTTAAGTTTTAGTCTAAAACCCACATTTAAGATATATTTTCCCCCTTTTGTTAATTGAACTTCACTAATTTACTTGTATTCTTTATTAGCTCGATCACAAATGCGTTGTTCTCTATGGGTACGACCCCGACATCCATTGTGAATATGACTGTGTTGTGCTATGACGATCACCGTGACCTTCCACTTTGGGAGCATGATTTGACCGTTATTAAAAATGGCACCATTGCTGGGGAACAATTTAGCGTATTGAGTTAGTTTAGAATTTGAGTTTACTTACTCTAGTTCAAATTTTTTGAATAGTTATTTTTCTTTTGTTTAGTTTTATTTTGTTGATGGCATCATGGCATATCTGAATGCTAGTAATCTTGATGGTTGCATCCCAATTTTTATTCCCGACTATTGTGTTTATTATGGAGGACCCCACTTTGGGCAAAGGTGTAGAATTGGCCCTAGGAGAGGGAGGTACTCCCTTTTTCGCTCCTATGATGGGTGCAATTGTTATTTGTGTGGTGGTCGTGATAGACATTGGAGCGAATGCCCCAATAATGATCGTCCCCCTCCCCCCTCTTGTGCTAACAATGTTGCTAGTGGTGCTTGAAACCCTAACATGAACCATGACTTAGCAAGCGAAAAAGGCATATGTATCAAGCTCCAAACCCTCTTAGCCTTGCTAGAAATCCAAAAGGAGAGTGTGCAATCCATAAAACAAGGCTTTGTGGATGCAAGGGCTAAAGAAGAGGAAGACACAAGGGATGATCATGAATCGAAGGGGTGTGTCACTCAACTACCCCATATGTGGGTTATGATGTCATAAAATCTCAAAGTGTGGACATTGTGAATGAGGCAAGCTTGAAGGTGCGGACGCCCAAATAACCCTAAAACTATTTTTTGACCTTAAGTTTGATTGAATGGACGAAAGTCGAAGTAAACAAGATCTTGGAAGAACTTGTAAGGAGGATGGATGAAAGTTTATCCGGCTTTAGGCTTGTCATGGAATGAAGTTAAAGCGACCTTCCTCACTTGAAAGCTAAAAGGTTGAAAATGTGAAATCAAGAGAATGGCCTTCTCATGTTCAAACCTTCACCCCGGGAGTGTCATCAAAAATTTAATTCAAGTTTGGGTCAAAGGTTCAAATCCTCCAAATGGAGATCCAAATGGTGAGGTAGCCTTTGTCGCTCCACGACGTTAAATTATGCGCTTGATGGGAGGCAACCCATCATTTTTATTCTTTACTTCACTTTTTTTTCTTTTTGATATGTTTTTAGGTGCCCAAGGGAATGAGAAGAGGAACCAAGTGTTTAGAAGCACCAAAAATACCTTGAAAAATGTGCTTGTCACACCTGGGAGAGTGCCCATCGCACAAGCCATAGCACAAGCAAATAGTGAGTTGAGCAAAAATACTGGCATGTGCGAGGAGGTGTGTATTGCACCTCCCATAGTGCCCATCACACCCAGCTTCGCACATCAAAATAGTGCACTATGCAAAAATTCTGAAAACTCAGATAATGCAAATGCATTGCGATCGCAAAACCTTACCTTTGTGATTGTGATGAGGTAAATTCACCCGACTCTTCGCGACCACGTAAAGACATCATGATCACGTGGAGTCAGGTGATATTAACTCATCGCAATCGCATGATAAAGCCTCACGACCGTGAGGCATTGAATAGTTTCCTGGTATTAAAAGTGCAAACAAGTTGTTTTAAAAGCAAAAACTGCTTTGAAACTTGGTTCTTTTCTCTCCTGAAGGCAAGAATAATACACTCCATCAACTTTAATTCCATAAGCATCTTTGCAGCTCCTCAGGTATGACCTCCATTTTCTTTTCTTCAATCTACCCTCATTGTGCTAAAGTAAGTGTTTTAAACACCCAAGTGAGTGTCAAGTTTTGCTTTCTACAATATGTGTAAATTTGGTGTTGTGGTATAAAATTTTGGGTGAATCTTGTTGGGAATTAAAAATCTTTTGGTTTGCTAATTTTTGGGATAAAAGGTGACGCCCATCTGGTGTAAAATTGGTATGTAAAAGGGGTGCAAAGCACCATCTCGACGAAATGTCTGAAAGAATTTTTCTAGGCAAAAAGATGATCATCGCGATCGTGATGCCCAAACACCATGATCGCGATGACAAACTTCCCTTAGCTTCATGATCGCGATGCCTCATTCTGCGATGGTGAAGCTTTGATTTTCTAAAAAAATTGTTTTGTCTTTGCGATCGTGATTGACAGGTTCGCTATCACGATGATCAGAGTGCCGGACTCATTTTGATCCTTTGGGTTCCTTTTTGTTAGTGTTGACTTGGGTCAACATTTCTTCAGACTGACCTCGTATGGAAGTTTCATCGATTCTATTGAGTCCGGAACGTCATTTCAACTCTGTTAGAACTATTGGTTGTTGAATATCGATTTTTGATTGTGCCCGGAACACCCCGTGGAGTTTTCGAAAATTGTAGAAACTTCTGTTGCAGGCCAGCCTTTAGCGCAATCATGCCAAGGCCAATGCAATCGCGCTTCAGCACCTGTCAGCCTTTAGCGCAATTGCACCCCTCCCAGTAGGATAGTGCTGAGACGCCTGCCATCCCTTCAGTGTTGTTGGCGCTGGCCTAGCGCCGATGGCACTGACCATTTTCCAGCGGCTATATAAAGCTGCAACTTCATTTTTCCAGCTCCCATTCTCTCGTTTCTCACTCTAAAATCTATTTTCTCTCCTACAAATTGCTCTCTTTTGATTCTAAGCCATGGGGAGTTGGTTGGTTGTTGATTTCCCGTATTCCTTCGTCATTTGGTAAGCTCCTTCTTCCCTTGAAATTTCTTAAAAACCTCCATGGATTCCCTTCTCTAAGCTTGAGTTTTGGTTGTGAATTCTGGCCATTCCAGCTGGTGCATGCTCGTGGGAGTGGTAGATTATCCTTCTGGACTCGGGTTTTCCCCTTTGTGGTAAGTATTTCTCACCCAATTTCCGCTTTATTTTCCGAAATTCCATTATTTAAACCCCAACCTTTGCGGGTTATTTTGATGCACTTTTCCTTGGCCATTTGTGCTCAAATTCTGAGCATAGCTTCTTGGCACCTTTGGGGTCGTCGTGGCTCTTTTTGGTTTTTCTTTCAGGTTGTGGGCCTCGCGATCCCGCTTTTGACCCAAATATTGTTTGGCTACAGTTGTAGCAATATGGGTACCATTAGACTCATTTTAACGTTATATTTATGGTCTTGATAGTTTGATTATCGTTCAGGAGTTCTCAGAGCATTTCAAGCTTGGACCTGGTTGTTCGGGAAGCTTGTCGTCGAACGACAGGTAGGTTATGGCTTAACTCCCTAGACTTTGGATATATCGGGTAAAATTGTAATAGTTGGAATCCTTGGGTTGGGTTACTAGGTTGGTACCACAGACCTTGACCGTTTTTCCATGATCCATTCCGTTCTTTCCTCCATTGTGTGTAGTACTTGTGTTGACTCATATTATTACCCTTGTGGTCCTGTGAGGCCTTGTTGACTCTGGAACATACACGGTGGGATCATTGGGAATGTTCGCGAGTCCCAGACATAGAATTATCCTTCTAGGCTGGTTATTCTTGCTGAGTAGCTTCGGAGCTTGTGCAGGGCCATAGGTTGATTGTGAGCTGTCGAGCAGCTATTTCGTATTAATCATATCATCTCCATGCTTATAAAGAGGTTCTCCCACACTTTTACTATAGTTTTGGGCTTTGGACCCACTAGGACTATTTTCTTAAACTTGCATGGCCCCGGGGGCCTATTTTCGACGAAAATGATTTTGGAAATGATTTGACTTGATACATGGTTCTTCTTAGGGTAAAAGAAGGTCAAAATGTGGTTTTCATCATGATTTTCTACTATTTCTAGACTCGACCGGGTCGGAGTACTAGCTGAGTTTTCTCACTGATTTGAAATGACTTTAGACTTGACCGGGTCGAGCATCTGAGACATTTTCCATTATTTTAGACCTGGTTATTCTTGGACAACCTTAGAAGTGTTTTCAAGACATCGTTTCACTTATTTAGTCCTAGACAGAGTCTAGGCATGCATACTTGAGATTTAGCCACTGGCTTTAACCCGAACTCAATTCCGGAGGACAAATTTTGATTTCGAGATTTAGTATGGGCTCCAGGACCTCCATGGACCTTGCCTTTCCAAGCCAGGGTGTTCAGGCTGCATGTGCCAGAGGGAAGGGTATATGGTTGAGTAGAGGTATACGGGCTGAGTCCTTCCATGGAACCAGTTTGTTGGGACGAATCGGCACTGGAAGAGGTACATACAGAGGTTCTATTTCACCTTGAGGTTATCGTGCATAATATCATCCATTATTTGAGATACCACCCTTGTTTTCTATTTGTTGATTGCACGCTCTGGTAGAATAGGATGCCGGAGGATTTGTATTCACTTGATTGCGTTCCTCGGTTGTATGGGCGGTTGAGGGACTGTAGGTAAACTCTCTTTACTTATTTACGAATTTACTCTCTACTACGATTTTAAGTGTGGAATTGGGCTTGCTATACTGTTACTTATAGATTTGAGATTTGGCATGGCTTGGGTGTTTATTCATTCTATTATCGAGCATGTCTACTCTATCCTTCCCTCCCATTGTATAAACTTGAGGTTACCGGTATACCGTCCTTTGGTAGAACTTATCTATAAATGTACTATTTTTGTGAGGATCCCAGGTGCATGGTTATCTTTTTCACCTGTTATTTCCATGTATATATCCTATTTTCTAGCCTTGATTGTTTCTTCCAGTTGTTTTCCCTCTAGGCTAGTTCTTCTGTACTCTATCGTTGTTTTCTGTGATTGTTTGTTTCTACTCTGCCTACTACTGTTCTTTTACTTTATATTTGCCCAGTCGGCCTATGATACCTACTAGGTACCGTATGCTTTGCATTTGGTTCTCACCCTACCCCCCTAAATCTTCTGGTGCAGATACTGGTGTGGGCCATCGTTGTTAGAGCACCGGAGACTCATGCGGGCAACTATTTTTACATCATCCAGGATGAGGGTGAGCTCTTGGCGTTCAGAGCCTTACTTAGTTTATCTTTTGTATATTCTGCACTCTGTTACTATTCAGAGACATCTTATGTATATCTATATCTCTTTTGGACCCTTTTGGACCCTTTTGTACTCATGTTATAGTCGGCTCTTATATACTATGATACTAGGTTTTGGGATGGTTTAGGTTCCGCTTTGCATTTATATTATTCCGGTTATCCTTTTTATTCATGTTGTTCCCTTGCTTTCGCTTATTTATTTGTTCTTCCACTTAAACTATTAGAAAGTAGCTCATTACTAATCGTTACGGGCTACGGGGATTGGTTCGCCTACAGAGGGTTGTAGGTTCCATCAAGACCGAGTAATTAGGTCGTGATGGCTTGGTATCAGAGCCCTAGGTTCACCGGTGTCATCGGTATATGACCCAATGTCTAGTAGAGTCCTGCGGATGGGGCGGAGACGTCCGTGATCAATCTTCAGGAGGCTATACTGACATCTTAGGAAACTGGACTTTTCTTATCTCTCTCTTCTATGCATACTATCCTTGAAAGTTCTTGAAAATCTCACTTGTTCTGGTTCATTCTTAAGCAGATGGTTCTTACGAGATCGTCAGTTGCAGGCGGAGGGAGCCTTCTACCCCTGCACATCTGACTCTATCTAGGGGTCAGGGTGGTCGCAAAGGCAAGGCTAGAGGTCGTCCCAAAGCAGCGCTACCTACTAGGGCTGCTAGAGTTATTATAGAGCCGTAGTATGACTACGAGCCAGAGTTAGCTCCCGAGCATCAACATGTGGACCCGGGGATGGCCCAGGTACCAACAGCTCCAATGGCAGGTCCAGTATCGGTTTTAATGCCAGCTTCAGCCCCAGCACAGTCTTCAGATGTTTGGGGTTACTTGTTCAACTCTTAAGTATGATTAGGGAGCGTCCTTCTTAGATAGTACAAACATCTGCTCATGGGGCAGCCCTGGGTGTTCAGAGTTCAGGAGCACAGCCTGTTACTGCGGCTCCCCGTGCTGAGGTTGTTCTAGTTCTGTTGGTTGCCCAGCCTCTTGCTCCTCGCCCCGCTATGACAGATGAGGAGCAGAAGGCCTTGGGTAGGTTTCTCAGATTGGCATTGCCAAGATTTACTGGTACAAAAGGTCAGGACCCCCACGATTTTATCCCCACCTGTGAGGAGATATTGCATCACTTGGGCTTATTAGAGACCCACGAGGCAGGATATACTTCATATCAGTTGGAGGGTCCAGCAAAGCTATGGTGGAGAGCACCGGTTGCTTGCGGGCCTTCTACATTACCTTTGTGGACATGGTTCGAGTATTATAAGGCCTTTATGGCCAAGTTATTTCCACAGAGCTATAGGGAGCATCGGAGGGAGGAGTTCACTAAACTTTTCCAGGATTTTATGACTGTCTCAGAGTACGAGACACATTTCCATTCGCTTGATCCATTTGGGGCCATGATTATGCTTAGTGAGGCTGAAAGGATTCGTAGATTTGTTTGGGGGTTGCGGAGAGAGTTCAGAGATCCTGCAGAGATACTACCTGCTAGCGGTCGGTCATTCGAGGCCATTGCATATTATACCCCCATAGTTGAGGATTTACATCGTTATAACATCGGGTCCAGAGAAAAGAGGACTCGATATCAGGGTGGTTAGAGTGGTTCTTGGGAGGGTGGTAGAGGTTCCGGCCAGTGGGGCCAAGGTTATCAGCCACAGCAGCATCAGAGTCAGTCCAGTCAACCAGTTCAGGCTTCACTCTAGGCTTTGAGGTCTCAGTTTGAGCAGGGTCAGGGTAGGTATCAGGGCCAAAGCGGTCAGTCTTAGAGGGGTACATCTTTTGGGGCATCAGGCCGTGGTGGCCATTCGTGTTTTGGTTGTTCATCCCAATAGGGTAGGTCGTCAGGGGCTTGTTACACTTGTGGTGTGGTTGGTCACTTTGGTAGTGATTTCCCCAGCAGGGTATAGTTCAGCTGGCCAAGCCGTTGTGAGCAGTTCATCCTCCGAGTAGAGGGGGTGGTGGTCAGACTACGGGTGGTGCCCCATGTGGAAGAGAAGGTGGTAGGGATGGAGGTTGGGAAGGTGGAGGTCATCGCCAGTTCTATGCGGTCCCTGAGAGACCGGAGGCAGAGGCCTCAGATGCTGTGATCACAGGTATAATTTTTATATGCCGTCAGCTAGCTTATGCTTTGTTTGATCCTGGATCCACTTATTCATATATATCTGCCTACTTTCTGCCTTTTTTTGGGTTGGCTAGTGAGCCATTGTCTGTACCTATTTCTGTTTCGACCCAGTAGGACATTCTTTAGTAGTGGATCGGATTGTGAGATCCTGTGTGATATCTGTTGGTGATTTGGATACTTGGGCTGACTTGATGATTCTTGATATGTTAGACTTTGATAAGATACTAGGCATGGATTGGTTATCCCGTAATCGTGCAGTTTTTGATTGCTATGCCAAGACCGTTATCATAGTCGTGCCCGGTGTGTCCTTAATTGTATGGCAGGTTTTTGTTAGCCATGCACCGTCTGGGATCATCTGTTGTCTTTGAGCTATGAAGTTGATTTCCAGTGGGTTTCTAGCTTATCTAGCATATTTCCGAGATGCTAGTGTTGACCATACGTCTCATGAGTCTTTTCCTGTGGTTAGAGACTTCCTAGATGTGTTTCCTACCAACCTGTCAGGCCTTCCACCTGAGAGGGATATTGATTTTGCCATTGAGTTACAACCAGGCACCAGGACCATTTCTATCCCTCCCTACTGTATGGCTCCTACTGAGTTGAGAGATCTTAAGGAGCAGCTCTAGGATTTGTTAGCTAAGGGGTTTATTAGACTGAGTGTGTCTCCTTGGAGTGCTCTTGTCCTCTTCGTGAAGAAGAATGATAGGTCGATGCGTATGTGTATTAACCATTGACAGCTGAATAAGGTGACAATGAAGAATAGGTATCCGATGCCGAGGATTGATAATCTCTTTGATCAGCTCTAGGGTGCAACCATGTTTTTGAAGATTGATTTGAGGTCCAGCTACCATCAGTTAAGGATTAGGGCAGAGGACATCCCTCAGACAACATTCAAGATACGTTATGGCCACTATGAGTTCTCGGTGATGTCTTTTGCGTTGATTAATGCCCCCACAACCTTTATGGATTTGATGTATAGGGTGATTAGCCTGTGCTTGGATATGTTCGTGATAGTCTTCATAGATGACATTATGATATACTCGAGGAGTAGGGACGAGTATGAGCAACATTTGAGGACTATACTTCAGACTTTAAGAGATCATTGGCATTATGCCAAGTTCTCAAAGTGTGAGTTTTGGCTCGAGTCAGTTTCATTCTTAGGACACGTGGTGTCTAAGGATGTGATTAGAGTGGATCCAGGTAAGATTTCTGCAGTTCGTGATTGGCCTAGACCTACCACTCCTACCAAGGTTTGCAGCTTTGTTGGGTTAGCCGGTTACTACAGATGGTTTGTTGAGTGATTTTCTTCCATAACAGCACCCTTGACTATGCTGACTAGGAAGGATGTTCCATTCCAGTGGTTTGATTAGTGCGAGGATAGTTTTCAGAGTCTTAAGGCCTTATTGACTTCAGCTCCAGTTCTTACTTTGTCGATTGAGGGTCAGGGTTTCTCCATGTATTGTGATGCTTCAAGGGTCAGTCTTGGTTGTGTGTTGATGCAGCAGGGTCGAGTGATAGCATATGCATCGAGGAAGCTGAAGGTTCACTAGCGCAACTACCCAACTCATGACTTAGAGTTGGCGGCAGTAGGTTTCACGCTTAAGATCTGGAGGCACTATCTATATGGAGTTCATTGTGAGATATTCACCGACCGTCATAGTCTTCAGTACATTACGAGTCAGCACGACCTGAACTTCGAGGTAGAGGAGATGGATTGAGTTGATGAAGGACTATGATTTCACTATTTTATACCATCCAGGCAGGGCAAACGTGGTAGCGGATGCCTTGAGTCGGAAGGCGGTGAGTATGGGAAGCCTAGCTTCATTTTCAGTTTCTGAGCGACCGTTAGCCTTGGACATCCAGTCGTTCGCTAACTGTTTGGTTAGGCTTGACTTATCCGATCCCAACAGAGTTTTTGCTAGAGTTGAGGTTTGCTCTACCCTAGTTGATCAGATTCAGAGCCGACAGTTTGATGATCAGAGTTTGTGTGACCTTCGTGATCAGGTGGTTCGGGGTGAGGACAGCCAGGCTACCTTGGTTTCTGATGGGTTTTTGAGGTTTGATAGTCGACTTGGTGTTCCAAGAGTGAGTGATTCTATACAGTTGATACTCCGTGAGGCACATTGTTCAAGATACTCTATTCACCCTGGTGCAACAAAGATGTATAGAGATCTGAGGCAGCTTTACTGGTGGTATGGTATGAAGCGGGATATGGAAGAGTTTGTATCTTAGTGCTTGAACTATCAGTAGGTGAAGTTCGAGCACGTGAGACTGGTGGATTAATGCAGCGACTTCCTATTCCTGAGTGGATGTGGGAAGGTATTACTATGGACTTCATTGTTTGTTTGCCTCGTACCACTCGGAGGTTTGATTCCATTTGGGTGATCATAGATAGGCTGACCAAGTCCACGAATATCTTGCCGGTTCAGACTTTCTATGGGTAGAGAGGCTAGCTCAGATCTATATTCGTGAGATTGTATGGTTGCACGGGGTCCCACCTTCTATCATTTCAGACCGCGGCACTCAGTTCACATCTCAGTTCTTGAGAGCTATACAGAGGGATTTGTGTACGGATGTTCAGCTTAGTACTACTTTCCACCCTCAGACAGATGGCTAGTCCGAGAGGACCATTCAGGTCCTGGAGGACATGCTTCGAGCCTGTGTACTTGACTTTGGAGGTTTGTGGGATCAGTTTATGCCATTGGCTGAGTATGCATATAATAACAGCTTTTATTCGAGCATTGGCATGGCACCTTTCGAGGCTTTGTATGGTAGGCGTTGCAGATCGCCCATTGGTTGGTTTGATGGGTTAGAGTCCAGACCGCAGAGTACGGATTTGCTTAGAGATTCTTTGGACCAAGTCTGTTTGATCCAGGATAGACTTAGAGCAGCCCAGAGTAGGCAGAAGAGCTACGCTGATCGTAGACTTCGTTCCTTGGAATTCAGTGTTGGTGACCTGGTTTTCCTTCGCGTATCGCCCGTGAAGGGAGTGATGAGATTTGGTCGGAGGAGCAAGCTTAGCCCCAGGTTTATTGGGCCGTTTGAGATTCTACAGAGGGTTGGTAGTGTTCCCTACATGTTAGCATTGCCTCCAATATTTTCAGCTATTCACCCAGTGTTCCATGTCTCGATGTTGCACCGGTATGTACTAGATAAGTCTCATGTGTTTCATTAAGATTTAGTTCAGTTGGATGAGAGGTTATCATTTGTTGAGGAGCCAATATCTATTTTGGCCAGAGATATCAGGAGGTTAAGATGTAGGGAGATTCCAGTTGTGAAAGTTCAGTGGAGGCACCATCCGGTCGAGGAGGCTACTTGGGAGACCGAGAGTGAGTTGCGTGCTCAGTATCCACATTTGTTCGAGCCCTCAGGTACTCCCTTCTTCTTGACTTTCGAGGACGAAAGTCTTTTTAGTAGTAGATGTTGTGATGACCTTTCTAGTTTTCGATTGTGCCCAGAACACCCCGTGGAGTTTTGAAAAATTGGAAAAAATTTAGTTGCAGGCCAGCCTTCAGCACAATCGCTCCAAGGCCAGCGCAATCGCGCTTCAGCTCCTGCCAGCCTTCAGCACAATCGTGCCCCTCCCAGTGCGATAGCGCTGAGGCGCCTGCGACCCCTTCAGCGTTGTTGGCGCTGACCATTTTCCAGCGGCTATATAAAGCTAAAACTTTAATTTTGCAGCTCTCATTCTCTCATTTCTCACTCTAAAACTCTATTTTCTCTCCTATAAATTGCTCTATTTTTATTCTAAGCCTTGGGGAGTTGGTTGGTTGTGTATTTCCCTTGTTCCTTCGTCATTTGATAAGCTCTCTCTTCCCTTGAAAATACTTAAAAACCTCCATGGATGACCTTCTCTAAGCTTGAGTTTTGGTTGTGAATTATGGCCGTTCCAGCTGGTGCATGCTCATGAGAGTGGTAGATTATCCTTCTTGACTTGGGTTTTCGCCTTTGTGTTAAGTATTTCTCACCCAATTTCCGCTTTTTTTTCTTAAATTCCATTCTTTAAACCCCAACGTTTGCTGGCTGTTTGATGCCCTTTTCCTTGGCCATTTGTGCTCAAATTTGAAGCATAGCTTCTTGGCACCGTTGGGGTCGTCGTGGCTCTTTTAATTTTTGGCTTCGGGTTGTAGGCCTCAGGGCCTGCTTTTGACCCGGATATTGACCCGACTACAATTATAGCAATATAGGTACCGTTAGACTCATTTTAACATTATATTTATGGTTTTGATAGTTTGATTGTCATTCGGGAGTTCTCGGAGCGTTTTGGGCTTGGAACCGATTGTTCAGGCAGCTTGTCATCGGACGACAGGTAGGGTACGGCTTAACTCCCTGGACTTCGCATATATCGGGTAAAATTGTAGTAGTTGGCATCCTTGGGTTGGGTTACTAGGTTGGTACCACAGACCTTGACTGCTTTTCCATGATCCATTCTGTTCTTTCCTCCATTGTGTGTAGTACTCTTGTTGACTGATATTATTACCCTTGTGGTCCTGTGAGGCCTTGTTGACTCTGGAACATAGACGGTGGAATCATTAGGAATATCCGCATGTCCTGGACATAGAATTATCCTTTTAGGCTGGTTATGCTTGCTGAGTAGCTTCAGAGCCTGTGCAGGGCCATAGGTTGATTGTTAGCTGCCGGGCAGCTATTTCGTGTTGATCATATCATTTCCATGCATATAAAGAGGTTTTCCCACGCTTTTACTACAGTTTTGGGATTCGGCCTACTGGGACTATTTTCTTAAACTTGCATGGCCCGGGGGGGCCATTTTCGATGGAAATGATTTGACTTGATACGTGGATCTTCTTGGGGTAAAAGAAGGTCAAAATGTGGTTTTCATCATGATTTTCTACTATTGCTAGAATCGACCGGGTCGGAGTGCTAGCTGAGTTTTCTTACTGATTTAAAATTACTTTAGACTCGACCGGGTCGAGCATTTGAAACATTTTCCACTATTTTTGTCCCGGTTATGATCGAGCACCCTTAGAAGGGTTTTTTTAGACACCGTTTCACTGATTTAGTCCTAGACAGGGTCTAGGCATGAATAATTGAGATTTAGCCACTGGCTTGAACCCGAACCTGATTCTGGAGGACACATTTTGATTTTGAGATTGAGTATAGGGTCCGGGATCTCCATGGACCTTGTCGCTCTGGGCTAGAGGATTCAGGCTGCTTATGCCGGGGGGAAGGGTATACGGTGGAGTAGAGGTATACGTGCTGAGTCCTTCCATGGAACCTGCCTGCTGGGCCCGATCGGCACCGGAGGAGGTACATACAGAGGTTCTATTTCACCCCGAGGTTATCGTACATCATATCATCCATTGTTTGAGATACCACAATTGTTTTTTGTTTGCTGATTGTACACTCTGATCGTATGGGATGTCGGAGGGTTTGTATTCACTTAATTGCGTTCCTCGGTTGTATAGGCGGCCGAGGGACTGTAGGTAGACTCTCTTTACTTATTTACGGATTTGCTCTCTACTACGGTTATAAGTGTGGAATTGGACTTGCTAGACTGTTACTTATGGATTTGAGAATTGGCATGGTTTGGGTGTTTATTCATTCTGTTATCGAGCATGTCAACTTTATCCTTCCCTCCCATTCTATATACTTGAGGTTACCAGTATAACATGCTTTGCTAGAACTTATCTATATATATATTATTTTTGCAAGGATACCAGGTGCATCATTCTCTTTTTCACCTATGTTTGTCATGTATATATCCTATTTGCTAGCCTTGCTTGTTGCTTCCGGTTGTCTTCCCTCTGGGCTAGTTTTTGTGTACTTTATCATTTTTTTTATGACTGTTTGTTTCTACTCTGCCTGCTACTGTTCTTTTACTTTATATGAGCCATGTCGGTCTACTGGGTACCTTATGCTTCGCATTTGGTGCTCACCCTACCCTCTTGCATCTTATGGTGCAGATCCTGGTGTGGGCCATCATTGTTAAAGCGCTGGAGACTCGTGCGGGCAGCTGTTTTTGGATCATCCAGGCTGAGGGTGAGCTCTTGGCGTTCAGATCTTGACATAGTTTATCTTTTTTATATTCTGCACTCTGTTACTATTTAGAGACAACTTATGTATATATATCTCTTTTGGACCCTTTTGTACTCCTATTGTAGTCGGCTCTTATATACTATGATACCAGGTTTTGGGATGGTTTAGCTTCTGCTTTGCATTTATATTACTCCGGTTATCCTGTTTATTCATCTTGTTCCCTTGCTTCCGCTTATTTATTTGTTCTTCTACTTAAACTATTAGAAAGTAGCCCATTACTAACCATTCCAGGCTACGAAGATTAGTTCGCCTACTTAAGGGTTGTAGGTGCCATCATGACAGAGAAATAGGGTCATGACACTGAACCAAATTGTACCGAATAAAAATGAAATCTAAGATTTCAATATAAATCTATAACCGTACGAAATAATTATGGTAATTTTTTTATTT
Source organism: Jaltomata sinuosa (assembly GCA_003996215.1). Classification (NCBI taxonomy): domain Eukaryota; kingdom Viridiplantae; phylum Streptophyta; class Magnoliopsida; order Solanales; family Solanaceae; genus Jaltomata; species Jaltomata sinuosa. The sequence goes on from QJPP01000704.1 coordinate 45,275, forward strand.
TATAAAACTACCAAAAAAAAATTGTACCAAACAAAACACACACACACACACACATATATATATATATACACATATATATATATATACACATATATATATATATACACACATATATATATATATATACACATATATATATATATATATATGTATGTATGTATATATGTAAAAAAAATATCAGGAGGCTCGGTACATCAACTAGTCTCCATGTTCATCGCATGGGTCTCTTAATGGTTGAGAAGGTTGCTCAAAAGCGGTATATAAGGCATACCCAGTAAAACTTACAAGTAAATCAGTGTTCGATGTAGGCTACTAGACTTTGATGTGAGATTTTCACAATATTGGTTTGTATATTCAATTATAGATTATTATTATTATTTTAAAAAAATACATGTTTTTGAAACCTCCATAGCAAACTATATGATAAATACTTTCTTGGTAGAATAACACAATCGAGTACAGCCAAAACAGATTGTCCACGTTACAAAGGATTTGAAGAATTACATCTATCATATTAATCTGAACTAAATAGATAATATGTGTAAATCATAATACGAGAACTTACTTGTTGTTCGCGTAGCGAAAGAAAAAGCATAGGATGAACTACGATTGTAATTATCGGTCAGCGGTGGTTATCATTGTGTGTCAGAGCAAGCCATATACCACATCCTAAACCCAAACTAAATGGGAGAAAATAAAGCATAGGATCTTATTGTAGTATTTCCTATATCTCTAATAATACACCATATGTGTTTATGTAGAGAAATTAATTAGAGTTTACTAATTATCCTAATTTTCCTTAAAGCACCCCTTATGGGTGGGCCCGAATTTCCTACCGGATCTAAAGTATACAAACTTAATTGTTTAACTAAACCAATTATAGATTTCAATTTAAATCTAATATAAATTTTCACGCCCCTTCTCATATCATGTGATTATGATAAATATAATGATTATATTGCTCCTGTAAATTGGCCATGTATGATACTATAAAGGAAAAAGTATTTTCATTCTATGTTATTATAACTTTTGGGTATTTAATTCTATCAAATTTTATCGATTGCAATAGCCATTCGATAACGTTTAAAAAATCAAAAATTAACCAAAGTGTAGCAAAATTGTAGCGAAATTGAAGAGAAACCAAAACGATTGAGACGATTTCAAAATGTCTAATTTTTGTTATATATCATAGAGTTATCACAAAATTGATACAATACTATCTATTAAAAATAACCAACCGAACCTAGCCATTAACACACTTAATTTTCTTTACTTTCATTAGGAAAGTCATTTTCCTCATTTTTAAGAAACTTGTTTTTCTTGAAAAATTATTTTAAAACATTTGATCAACGTAACATAAAAAATCAAAAATATTTTCCTCCGTATCAAACACTCTCACCATCTTTTATTAAAAAATGATTAGTCTAAAAGATGGAATCAGAGAGCATCAAAGGATTATTGGTGTTTGATGAAAGAGGGTAAATCTGGGGGTTTCTTCCTTCGATTTTTCTTTTCTTTTTTTTTCATATTTTCTTTTTGGGTAAAGTTAAGGAATTAAAAAGGATAGACCCTACGAAAAGTCAAAGAAAAATCTATAATTTGGGAGTTTCCACCACTTTATATGGGTTCACACCAATTGTTGCCACATCATCACTCAAGGGGTCATTAGTAGGGTGTGTAAAAACTGATTCAACAGAAAAATCAAACCGAAAAAAGTACTACTGGGTTATCGGTATTGGGTTATTGGGTTAATAATTTTGTAAATTTCTTTATTGGGTTATTATTCTTGTTTTATGGTTTTGGTTAATGGTTAAACTGATAACAACAGCAACAACATACCCAGTATATTCCCAGAAAGTGATGTCTGGGGAGGGTAGAATGTACGCAGATCGTACCTTTACCCCAAAGGTGAAGTAAAGAGGTTGTTTTCGATAGACCCTCGGCTCAAAAAGTCCAAGATATATAGCCAAATAAACAAAAACAACAGACAGGCACAAAACTTTACTACAACAAAATACTACTATAATCTAACTACACGAAGCACTACAACAAAATACTACTACAATCTAACTACACGAAGCACTAGCAAGTACCCGATGCATATTAAATAAAAACTACAATAGTAGTCCTACAACTACTAAAAAAGGCAACAAGACACTGCACTCCTCCCTACTATGAAGTCAACCTACCTACTAACCTTCTACCCTAATCTGAGCCCTCCACACCTTCCTATCTAAGGACATTCCCTCAGTAAGCTGCAACTGCACCAAATCCTACATAATCACCTCTCCCTAATATTTCTTCGGTCTTCCTCGGCCTGTCTTAAAACCATCCATAGCCAACCTCTGACACCGCCTCATAGGAGCCTCCATGAATCTCCTCATGACATGCCCGAACCATCTCAACTTCACTTTTCGCATCTTTTCTTCTACCGAAGACAATCTCGCCTTATCATGAATATCCATATTCCTAATTCTATCCTTCCTAGTAAACCCACACATCCAGCGTAACATCCTTATCTCAGCACCTTCATCTTTTGAATTTAAGAGTTCTTGACCGGCCAACACTCTACGCTATACAACATAGCCAGTCTAACTGCTACTCTGTAGAACTTTCCATTCAGTTTAGGAGGTACCTTCTTATCACACAAGACCCCAGATGCGAGCTGTCATTTCATCCACTCTGCACCAATACGATGGGTCACTTCCTTGTCAATCTCACCATTACCCTGGATAATAGACCCTAGGTACTTGAAGTTATCTCTCTTTTGGATGATATGCGTGTCAAGCCTCACTTCTACGTCGGTCACATGTGTCACCTCATTGAACTTGCACTCCACATATTTCATTTTGGTCCTGCTCAACCTAAACCCTTTAGAATCTAGGGTCTGTCTCCTAACCTCTAACCTGTCAATAACTTCTTCGCATGTCTCCTCAATCAAAACTACGTCATCTACAAATAATATACACCAAGGCACCTAGCCTTGAACTCTCTGCGTAAATACATCCATCACCAGGGAAAATAAAAATGGGCTAAGGGATGATCCCTGGTGCAATCCCATCACCACGAGGAATTGATCAAAACTCCCCCACCATCCTAACTTGAGTCTTTGTTCCATCGTACATGTCCTTGATCAACTTAGTGTACACCACAGGTACACCCTTAACCTCCAAGCACTTCCAAAGAACCTCTCTAGGAACTTTGTCGTAAGCTTTTCTAGATCGATAAACACCATGTGCAAATCCTTCTTCCTCTCCCTATACTGCTCAACCAATCTCCTCAAGAGATGAATAGACTCTGTAGTCGATCGTCCTGGCATGAATCCGAACAGATTCTCAGAAATAGTCACAAATCTTCTTAACCTCAACTCCATAACCCTCTCCCAAACCTTCATGGTGTGACTCAATAACTTGATACCCCTATAGTTGTTGAAATTTTGGATGTCACCCTTGTTACTGTATAATGGAATCATATTGCTCCATCTCCAAGCACATGGCATTTTTGCCGTCCTAAAAATGACATTAAACAACCCAGTCAGCCATTCCATTCCTGCCCCACCTGTACACTTCAAAAAATCCACCGAAATATCATTAGGCCTGATCTCTCTAACCCTATGCATCCTATGAATATCGCATTTAACCTCCTCCACCTTAATACGCCTACAATAGCCATAGTCACAACACCTCTCCGAGTGCCCTAAATCCCCCAACACAATATTGTTGTCGCCCTCTTCGTTCAAGAGTTTATGAAAGTAAGTTTGTCATCTCTTCCTAATGAGAACCTCATCCACCAATACTTTTCCATCCTCATACTTGATACACTTCCTTTGGTCAAGGTCCTGGGCCCTCCTCTCCCTAGACTTGGCTAGCCTATACAACTTCTTATCCCCGTCTTTACCTTCTAAAGCTGTGTATAAGCTCTCAAAAGTTGTTGTCTTAGCTGCCGTGACCGCCAACTTAGCCTCTCTCCTAGCTATCTTATACTCCTCCCTATTCTTTTGCTTCTCCTCCTCATCCTTACTTTCAACCAACTTTGCGTAAGACCCTTTCTTTGCCTCTACCTTCCCTTTTACTTCTTCATTCCACCACCAATCCCTTCGATGCTTACCCGAGCATCCTCTCGAGACACCTAACACCTCTCTAGCCATCTCCTTGATGTAACTGGAAGTCATCTCCAACATACTATCTGCATCCCCTCAACTATCCCAGGCTCTCAAAGTATTCAACTTCTCCCCTATCTCCAAGGCATTGGCCATAGTTAAACCTATAACCCAATAAGATTATATTAAAATTATTATTTACCCCTAATTATATAATAGTGGCTTTAAAATCTTACAAATCCTATTTACCATTCAAGAGCTAAGTAGTCAATGACACTTCCTATTAGTAGTAAGTGGGGTTAGCTGTAGGGGACATAACAACGATCATATGTTTCTTCGAAAGAGCTATTGTACATTTTGGTTACTTAATCATTTATCTTCTTTCCTTGCATTTTAAAATAGCCAGAAGCTTTAACTGAAGCTGAGGAAATTAGTGTTTCAAGTACCTGCAAGACTAGTAAGGCGCATAGGTGTCTCTATTTTTGTTCTGTAGGGGCATTTTACGGCAATCTCTTGTTTGCTATTGTGTAACACTGTTGGAGAACAGAGGCTTAGAGTTCTACTCTTGCTTATCAAATAGAAGGTTTTAGGGATATTAAAATATTTAATGAGGCACCGGTCGAGTTCTTATATTCCAATTAAAGAAAGACATCTTGGGTACTTATTTGCCAAAGTGTGGAACTGATAAATGGTGCATTTGAAAAGTCAATTTCTGTGATTCCATAGCAACAAAGGATATTGATGGTAGCATGTTAATTGATCATTTTAGCCCCATAGCAGTTAGGCAGGCATGTTGACCTCCGGGTTGCGTAAGCTGCTTCAACTCCCTTTTATAAGATAGTAAAATATACTAGTTAAGAGTAAGTGCTTTGTACATATGTATCACGTTAATTAATAATAAATATATATACAATGAAAAAGTTTAGTATGTGTACGTTATATTATTAAAGAATAGATAGATAGATGAGACATAAAAGTAATTCAAATATAATTTAAAAAATTATTATATAGATAGATAAACAAATATATAACATAAATAGATAGATAATTTCTAATTTATAAAGATTCCTTTCTATTTTTTGAAAATTTAAAAATTAAGACAAATTTTAATTTGTCAAAATCCAAAATAAACACTAAATTTTTATGTAGAAAAGTGAGTGTATGTAGGGTCAAACCATTAAAATTTGTATATAAGAAGTACAAATTATATAAAATAGAAATATACGTTAAAATAGAAGCATAGTATTTTAAAACAAACAAATAAAGAAAAATAGGAAAAAGTCCATAAATATCAGTGTTGGAAAGAAAGTAACATGGAATAGATGATAGGTATTTTGATCAAATAATTAAAAAATATTTTTGTTTAATAAAGAAAGGATTGTTATACGTTAATAAATTGTAATTAATTTTAAAGTATTAAATGTTAGAATTTTTAATATAGTTCAAATAAAGAAAAAGTTAAAAACCAAAATTTTAGTCAATATCTTTGACTCCGATTATTAAATATTTAAATTGGTAATTATTGTAACTTGTACTACTTTTTATGTAGTTTCTAAATACGTAAATTATTTTTCAAAAATATTAAAGATTCTATGTCCTTAACACTTTTATTATAATATAGATACGTACATATTAAATGTAAAATTATAAATGCATCTTTTTATACAAGTATATTTATTGCTTTGTTTAATTTCATGTCTTTTTTTTTTAGGTTAACATTTGATTTTTTTTTTCTTCTCTAAAAGCCAAACAGGTAGAGCAAATATGTGAGTTCAGAAGTTGGGACAGGCATTTGCAAAAAGTACTTGTACAAATAAATTTTTAAAGACAATTGGTATATATTAATAACAAACTATGCGGGATAGGTTTATGCGGGACATGTATGTGTGGGGCGGGTCAAAAATATCAATTTATGCTATGACGATGCGGGTTGAAATCTTTGTGGGTATATGAGAGTTTTGCCCCACAATCGCATCACACCCGTCTCATCATCCCTACTACCGTTGTTATTGTTTATTATTTTAATTGATGGACCTTCATAACTAAGTAATTTGATGAATTGTAGTAGCTAATAATTATATTATTAGTAATTTTTATTAATATATCATGTTGATTTTAGTATAATATATTATCTAATTTATTATGAAAATGATAATTTTGTGTCAAACTTATGAATTTTTTTGATAGTTTTTAAAACTTAAAAGTATAAGTCATGTTTCATATTTTCCAAAAATAAAGTGGAATATGTTTTCAAAAACTATAGTCCAACGCAATTTGAAATTTAAATCCAAACTTCACCCAAATCTAATTTCCCCAAAATATTTGGAAATCCACGATCAAATTCTAGCTAAAGTCTAACGGGTAGTTTGGTTGCTTGTTCCATAGAGGAAATTATTCATATACTATTAAAACTAGTACTGGTATAATTAATATTGTGTTTGGTTATCATTTTACAATCTCACATAGCTTTAAGGCGATGTTAAAGTTTGAAAAAAATAGTCAAACTCTAGTTAAAACCAATTAAGTTATTTATCTATCTATATCTATATTATATTCAAAGCATGAATGACCTTATAATGTGATTTAAATTTTTTATCCTTCATTAAAAGTCTTTACTTTAGACAAAATTATCATTTATTATTTTTCTCAAATAATTATTTATTTATTTTCTTAATATTTTGGACTTTAAATTCAACTAAATTATGTGTACAAAATTCCAATTCGGGTTAATTTCCTTGTAGTCCTGAATAGTCACATATTTATTTTATTATTAGTTTAAGAATTCTAAATCAACTAACGTTGATGGTTTAAATACGTAATCAATGTTTTCAATTTAAAATTAAGGAAAGATTTTAAATATAGAAAAGTTTTAAAAAAAAAAAAACAATATCGATAGCACAAATATTCAAATTGTTTGTTTCATCAATTTGTTCTCCTATTAGATAATTTTACCTTATATAGAAAAACGATTTTTACAATCCTCTTTTAGTAATATTTTGATCATACGTTATTCTACAAACATACGTTATTCTACAAACATACCTTCTTCTACTTGTACCTATGTTCTTCTACAAACATACATTCTTCTACTTCTACTTCTCTTTTTTTTTTTTTTCTTTTTTTAGATTCAAGTATGTCACGACCCGATTTCTCAGGTTGTGATGGCACCTACCATTCCCCACCAGTAGGTAAGTCGAACCTTTAGCCAAGAACAACACGTAACGGGCTAATAAGAGAACGAGATAAAAGCGAAAGTAAAGCAAGACATAATAGGGAGGGAGGAAAGCAAAACATACATATGAATCTCTCAAGACCTGGTATCAGCCAGTACAAGAGCTACTATAACATAAGGAGTACTAGAAAGGAGTAAATATATATACACAACAGTCTCCAAAATACAAAAGAAGACAAATCCCAAAGTAGAGGGAGACAAGTAAGCTCTGGACGCCAGAAGCTCGCCCTAAATCTCCAAATCCGCAACTCAGCACAAGGACAACATTAGTGACGATAACTCGTGTTAGGGTCTGCATCAGGGTAAAAGATGCAGAAGTGTAGCATGAGTACCAAATCATGCAGTACCCAATAGGCATCATAGGCCGACTGAGCTCAAGTAAGATACAAGTATAAGAAAGTGTGAATATATTAAACAAGTAAGAGAAGAGGGGTCAAGAACAAATAACATGTCATAACTAGGTGCCACGGTAAAATAAAAGTAATTTACTCAGAAAGTATAAAACAAGTAAGGTAGAGCAAAATAAAGCGACCTAGCTATAACCTAACTGAACCCCCATAAGTCTGGAAGGCACACACATGAACAGGTAATAACCCGAGTGGACTCCCATAAGCCCGATGGATGCAACCAACAAAAGAATCACCCAATACCGACCAATCCTAAACTAGAAAGTAAATCCAAAGAATGCCATAGGTACCTAGGGGAGGTGTTATACGCTGGACCCTAACTGGAATCCTAGATACCAACTAGGAATAGAGGTCGATCGAACTTGGCTTGGGTTCTTACTTAATAACCATGCAAAACCCGAACTTGAACTGGTTATTTATGTAGCAGGAGTTTGGCGGGACTTGAATCGGATGTGATGTGATAAGTAAATAGAACTTCCGGACTCAAACCAGATAAAATGATAAGTAAATATGGATGCCGGACTCAAATAAGATATAATATGATAAATAAATATAAATGTCGGACTCAAATTGAATAATATAATGAGTAAATATGAATGCCAGACTTGAACCAGATATAATATGCAAAACAGATGAATTATCGAACTTGAACTAGGTAAAATATGCAATTATGAGAGTCCAGACTTGAACCGGGACTAAACTAACCCATATTTCCTTTACGAAGATCCTAATAATTCCATTAGACCAAGTTCTCACCTTTTTTATCGAAAACCATATCTTTAAGCCAAATTTACCAGCATAACTGAAGTTAATCAAATAATAACTCAGATAACAAAATGGAGCTAAACCGATAACCATAGCAACACTAACCAACTCAAATAGTAAAAGTTCAAGATTCAACGGTTAAAACAACACCAAAATACCAGAGATATGAAGCGAGAAGTGCTAGCCTAGGTCCAAGTCCCCCAAGCCCCCACCTAAAACAAGCAGCTACCCGATACTTAAGCTAAGGATCCCAAATACTCAGTTTTAGTCTACATCATCTAAACTGGCTACAAGGATTTTAAATTGCCTAAATAGTAGTATTCAACCACAAAATTCCCACCAACAATTGGCACAATACCATACGAATACCCTAAACAAGTTAGTCTAGAAGTAGTTAAGCCGTAACCTACCTAGAAGCCGAACACGCGCGCTCACATCCACTACTCTAGAGCTTTTCCTTTTTGAGAACCCTTCGATTACATCCATGCTATCATAATAGTAATCTACGCGTTAAAATACAAACAACGATACCCACATTGTAATTTTACAATTTGGGCCAAAAATTGAATGAAAAATTACCCGTGGGGACGGTATGCGAATTTTGAAAATGAAACCAGGAAATATGTCCCTCGTGGGACCAAGAGAACATGTCCAAAATATTGAGCAATTTCAGTTCAAACAATGGGCTCAAATCAACCCCCTAGTCCAAGAAGAAATAAAGAATCAAAATGAAGGAATTCATGGAAATGAGGGTCAGAAACTTATTATTTAAAGATGGGAGAACAATCACGGAATAGAAAATACCACCCCAACACTCCCTTATGACCCCATATAGAAGTTTGATTTGAGAGCTCCTCAACACTGGTGATTTTTGGTTGAAATGATTTAAAGACGAATATGAAATTTTAATATACTTCTAGGGATTGGCTTTCACGGACGCGGGCAGGCCACCGCGTACACGGCCCTAGCCATCGTGTACGCAAAGAGTAAGGGAAATCGGGGCAAGGTGCCCCTTTTTCACAGATATGGAGAGGGCACCGCATAGGCAGCCTCACATAGGTGGCCAACCCTCACGTACACGAAGGGTTGGGTTCTGCTGCACCAGCTACAACAAAAACCAATAACCCTACAACTCTAAAAATGCTCGGATAGACCCACGAGATTCATCCAGGGTTTCGCATATGCAAAAGAACTATGCCCTACCTAAAATAACATTTTAGACCCAACAGAATTGACAAAATTTCCAACAGAGATTACTTAAATGAAAAGTGTGCCCCATGCCCAAAAACTATTTTTTAGCCAAAAGTAACCCGATAGCTCAAAATGAGTCTGAAAGCCTCAAAACCTGAACCAAATGTCCCACTATACCAAAGTCAATGTTCTAGAGCCAACATCACTGACAAAATTTCCATCCAAGCCCGTCTTCTCTGAATATTGACCAAAGTCAACTCTTTCAGCTTTAAGAGTTTCAAAATAGGGAAATGGGCTTAAAACACAAATGAACTACCGGAGAACCAAACCGTCTGTCCCTACAAGTCATAAATGACCTGTAGCAACTGTGGGAAAGCTCAAAACACAGAAAATGCACAAAATGAAAAAAACAACCTAGAGGGTCATTACAATATCAACTACTAAAAGGACTTTCATCCTCTAACGTCAAGAAGAGGGTAGTACCTAAAGGCTGGAATAGATGCGGATACTGGGCCCGCATGTCATGCTCAGTCTCCCAGGTAGCCTCTTCGATAGGATGGTGCCTCTATTGAACCTTAACTACTATAATCTCCCTGGACCTCAATTGTCTAACATCCCAAGATAAAATACCTACTGGCTCCTCCTCAAAATCAAACGGTCATCTAATTGAACCAAATCCCACTGCAGCACGGGAGATTCATCCAAAATGTAGCAGCGGAGCATCGATTCATGAAAAACATGATGAATAGCAAAAAAAGGAGTCAAAGCTAACTCATAAAAAACATCATCAACTCGCTGAACAATCTCAAATGGCTCGATATACCTAGGGTTAAGCTTGCCCCTCTTCCCAAATCTCATCACACCCTTCATGGGAACTCCAGTCAGTTAGTAGTTATAGTAGTTATTTCAGTTATTATACATTGATTAGAGATAGTTGGGGTTCATGTCCCGGCTAACCATAGTCAGTGTTAGTAGAGGCTTCATAGACATTCAGTCAGTCAGTTGTATCATTTTTCAAATGAGTTGTATTACAGTTATAAAACTTCATTTTATTACGATACTCTTGAAGAGCCTATCATATGTTTCAGCTTCCACTTAATATTCTTTAGTTTATCTATTTTTATGTAGTTGCTCATGAATTATCCCAGCAAGATGGGTTATCTTGGGATCACTTATGGTCTCAGGTCCTGCATTACATCTAGGGTGTAGGCTCGGGGCGTGACAAGATAGAAAGGGAATAAAGATCACCAACAATATCAACCCTGATATATCCCTCATTACGATCTTGATGATAAGGAGGCTGATCTTGATTATGCAGGAACAACGGGTGCTATAGTGCTGCCATCGCTAGGGGTGGGCATGGTATGATATGGTACGGTATTTGAAACTTTGGTATGATAAATTCAGTATTTGGTTTTTAAAAATATTATACCATTACCATACCAAATTAATTCGATATAGTTCGGTATTTTAAAATTTAGTGTTGGTGTTTTGCGGTATGGTAAATCGGTTATCATAGTTTGTTCAACTTCTATTAATATATACTTGTATAATAGAGTATTATGACTTCGACATTTAAAAAAAAGTTCTTAATTGAATCATACTAAAAAATTATACTTGTAAAAATATATATTCAAAAGAAAGTACAAACAACTCCTTTTGTTAATCAATTATATTTAAAAAATATTTCAATCAAAATAGAGTAGTTAAAGTTCTAACTTCTAAAGATTTAGTTTATACTAATACTAGGTTGTTTATTTGTTAGTATTTTAATATATATATATATATATATATATATATGTTATATTGTTATTTATATAACTATATATTTTGGTATGGTATTCAGTATTTCTGTATGGTATTTCTAAATAACGAATACCATACTAAATAAGAAAAAAATTAAAAATGTATACCATATACCATATCAAATACCATAATACAAAAATCACAGTATCAAAAATTTTAGTATGGTATGGTAATTCGGTATATACCATACCATGACTACCCCTAGCCACTGCTGCCCGTTGGTGCAAGTTTTGATATTATAAGTACCATGATCCAGTTGCTGAACCTGAAGAGATTATTTGCTTGCAAACCCACTGATGATGCAAATTTGCACTTGTTGTACTTTGTAGGGATTTGCAAGACTTACAAACTACCATAGGTATGTTAGGATTCTATCAGACTGTGGCTATTCCTATTCTCTTTGGCTGGAGAAGCAATTTTGGTTGGCCGGGATACCTGATGATTCGATCACCACATGGAGGGAACTAAAAAGTCAATTCTTGGAGCGGTTATTCCTTCCATAAAAGAGGTTGCAGCTCAAATAGGAGATCTATAATTTCAGGCTGTTAAACACTAAATCACTCTATGAAACATGGCTTAGGTTTAATAAGAAGTTGAAACAGTTGCCTAATCACAGGATTTCGAGTGAGACCTTAATGGAGATCTTCTAAAGAACTTTGAATGCAAACACTAAGGTTATAATTGACACCATTATTGGAGGTTCATTCATGAAGAATACTTATGCAGCTGCATATGAGATACTAAATAGGGCCACAAAGATGAACATGGCTTAGCACACGAGAGAGTCTGAAGCCCGAACTGGAACTTATGTTGTAGGCAAGTCTATAGATCAACAACAATTACAGGAATTTAGTCAAGAGGTGGCAGGATTAAAGATGAGCATTGATTTGGTTGTGAAACATGTCATTAATAATGAAGTTGAGAAGGTGAACGCAGTTGGCTCACAAGGTAAAGCACCAAGGTATGATGAGTCTTAATTTTATGAAGAGGCCAACTTTCTAAATGATCAAGTGACAGGTGTTTAGGCCAACGGCTGGCACCCTTGGTAGGGTCCAGGAAATCAAGGTCAAAACAGAGGTAGAGATAGAGACAACAACTATAACTAGTCTGGATTTATAGACAGGAGCAAGGGTAGAGATAAATATGGTGACTGGAACGAGAGGGATGACTAAAAAATGATAGAAGCGGTCTATATATTCCTCTTAGAAATCATAAAGGGGGACCCAACTTATTAAAAATGGAAGAAATATTGGCTAGAGTGCTAAAGAAGGTAGAGGCAAATTATCATAACCTAAAGGAAATTCATGCTAACATCTCAGGCATGAATCAAAAAGTAGAGTCACATGCCACCACCATCAAGTAAATTGAGCAGCAGTTAGGTCAAATGTCTATAGCCTTGAACTAACACCAGAAATGTACACTGCCTAGCAATACAATCCAGAATCTGAAAAATGATAGGAATTGCATGGAGATGACTACTCAAAGTGAAAAATAGATTACTGATCCCCCTGCCCCTATAATTGTTGATGAACCAGCTGAGCCTGAGAAAAATGAAACTAGTATTGTGGTTGATTCAAAAGATAAGGGTGGTGATGAAAACATAAATGAGAAGAAATTGGAAGTTTCCAAAGAGAAAGATTAGGAGATTCCTCAAGTCTTAAAACCTATGTCACGGTCTCCACCTTTCCCACAAAGATTGATCAAAAAGGCCGAAAAAGGTAAATATTACAAGTTCATCTCCATGCGGAAATAGATTTTGACGAATATTCCTTTGGTCGAAGAATTGGAGCATATGCTTGGGTATGCAATGTTTATGAAGGATCTGGTGACAAAGAAGAGAACTGTGAGTTTTGAGCCAATTGATAATTTGCACCACTGTAGTGCAATAGCCTCTCGTTCTCTTGTGCAGAATAAGGAGGATCTAGGAGCTTTCACTATTCCTTGAAAAATCAGAGCATTCCATTTTGCAAAAGCTTTGTGTAATCTAGGTACTAGTATAAATATGATGCCATTAGCAGTGTTCATATCGTTGGGCTTGGGATCCCCCAAATCAACTACAATGCGGCTTCTTATGGCAGATCACACAGTGAAAAGGCCAGTGTGGATTCTCAATGATGTACTTTTGAAAGTTGAGACCTTTATATTTTCTGCAGACTTTGTGATTCTTGACTGTGAGGTGGATTTTGAGGTTCCCATTATCTTGGGATGACCATTCCTTGCCACTGGACACATTTTAGTTGATTTGGAAACTGGGTAGATAAAATTCAAACTTAATGATGAGGTGGTAACGTTCAATGTCTGCCAGTCAATAAAGCATCATGATGATATGCGCATAGTATCAGTAAGTGATATAGTTGATAAGGAGCAACAAATATTACTTATTGAGGAGCAACTTAGTGTTGAAGCACTTGCAGCTGTGATCATTAATTTTGGTAAAGAGGATATTGTCGAGTATGATGATATAGTAGAATCACTTACCGGTATGGGCTCTTATTTTTATACTCTAAAAACACTTTATTTGGACATGAAGAATCGAGTAACCCCACTAGCTAGACCTTCTATTAAGGAGCCTCCAGTTTTGGAGGTAAAAGCACTTCCTTCCCACCTCTAATATGTGTTCTTAGGAGATAATGACACCTTACCAGTTATTATTATTATAGACCTAGATAAAGGGAAGGTTGAGGCTCTAGTTTCTATTTTGAGAATGTTCAAAAGGGCCATTAGCTGGTCCATTGCTGACATCATCGGGATTCTACTAGGCATATGCATGCACAAAATCAAGATTGAGCTGAAGTATATTCTGAGTATTGAGAATCAGTGAAGATTGAATTAGCCTATACAGGAAGTTGTTAAGAAAGAGATCATTAAGTGGTTGGATACATGTGTGGTTTATACTATTGCAGATAATAAGTAGGTGAGCCTAGTTTAGTGTGTGCCTAAATAAGGTGGAATCATGTGATGACTCTTCTGGTCATCTTCTCATTTACACATTCATTGTACTGTTAGAGCTTTCCTATAGTATCCCCAAGTTATTTATGGCTTGCTGAGACCGGTAGTTCGGTACCCTGGACGTTCGTTTGGTTGTTTTGGACGTTTGCCTATTTTAGAGATTTAACTTAGAATATCGTTGACTTTAGTCAACATTCTTATCTAACGAGCTCGTAATTGAATTCTGACAGTTCTATTAGCTCCGTAGCATTGAGTTTGGTCTATTTGTACCTTGAGTTAATGCCTGAGAACTTTTAGTGTGGGTTTTGTGTTTTTTTCTTTGTTTTCAAGCCATTTGGAGTTGAAAGCATAACTTTGGGTGGATTTTGATGATCGGACTGTCAGATTCAAAATCTGACAATTCCATTAACTTTGGAATGATGAGTTTGGGTTGGGAAGGTGGTTGGTTTAGGTCCCGGGTGAGCCGGGATCATTTTGAGCCTTTGGGTTATTATTAGTTAGTGTTGATTTGGGTCAACATTTTTCTGAAACGGCCTCGTATGGATGTTTCATTGATTCTTTTGAGTCCGGAATGTCATTTCCACTCTATCAACATTATTGGTTTTTGAATGTTGGTTTTCGATTATTCCCAGAATGCCCCGTGGAGTTTTGAAAAAGTTGCAAATTTTAGTGCAGGCCAGACCTTTAGCGCAATCACGCCAAGGCCAGCACGATCGCGCCTGCAGCCGGCCAGCGCGATAGTGCCAGGCTCCCTTGTGCGCGATGGCGCTGACCAGCGGCCAAAAACTATTTAAGCCCCTTTTTCATTTTTCCAGCCATTTTTCTCCAAACTCTCTTACTCTAAATCATTTATACACTCTCCCAAATTGCTCCAAAACTAGTTCTTACCTCTGGGAAATTGTTGTTCATCATAATTCCGTCCTTCTTCATCTCTTGGTAAGTCATCTTCGCCAACTAGCTTTCTTTTGTTTTTCTCTAAAATCCACCATTGTTGTTCATACCCAAAGCTTGGAATTTGTTGTAGTGGCTGCCTCCTAGCTCTTGCATGATCGTGGGTATGAAGGATTCTCCATCTTGGCTTAAATTCCATCATTTTGGTAAGTAATCCTTGCCTAATTTCCATTTTTATTCTTAAAATTCTATCATTAAACCTCAACTTGAGCAGGCTATTTTGGCGCCCTTCTCTTGCCAATTGTGCCAATTTTGGAGTATGCCTTCTTGGCATCGTTGTGGTCATAGTGCTTCTTTTTGTTTTTGGTTTAGAGTTATGGGCCCCACAGGCCCACTTTAGACCCAAATTTCAACCCAGCTACAATTATAGCGATAAGGCTATCATTTGACTCGCCTTGGAGTATTATTTATGTTTGTGATAGTTTGAGTATCATTCAGGATCTCGGAGTGATTCTGGCTTAGATATGTTGTTCGAGAGGCTTATCGTTAGACGACATATAGGTTACGATCTAAACTCCCTAGACTTAGAATATATCGGATAAAATTGAACTAGCTGACATTCTTGGGTTGGATTATTAGGTTGGTACCACAGACCTTAATTGCTTTATTCATGTCCACCTACTTTCCTTCCTCTGATGCTTGTAGTACTTGCTTGATACGTTTTATTCACCCTTGTGGCCAGATGAAGCCTTGTTGACTATTAAATATAGAAGGTGGGTTATTGAGAATGTTCACGAGTACCAGAAATAGAAATATCCTTCTAGGTTGGTTATGCTTACTGAGTAGCTGTGGGCCTGTGCAGGGCCAATAGGTCGATTTTGAGCTGCTGGGCGGCTATTTGTATTGACCATTCATTTCCATGCATATAAAGAGGATTTATCCATGTTTTACTATGGTTTTGTCTTTGGGCCTACTGGAATTGTTTTCTAAACTTTGCATGGCATTGAGGGCCCATTTTTGAGCAAAATGAATTGGAAATAGTTTGACTTAAATTGTAGATTTTTTTGGGGTAAAAGAAAGTTAAAGTATGATTTATATCATCAGTTTTACTATTAATGCTAGACTCGGTAGGGCCGGAGTGCTAGTTGAGTTTCTTACTAAATTGGGATGATTTTAGCCTCAGTCGGATAGAGCACCTGAGATGACTTTCTACTTTTTAGACCCAGTTATTCCGGGGTACCCTTGGAGGGATTTTTGAGATATTTTATCCCACTACTTTAGTCCTGGACAGGGTTTGGGCATGCATATTCTAGAGTGGGTCTCTATCTTGAACTTGGACTTGCTTCGGATGGCATATTTTCATACTGAGTTTTAGTATGGGGTCTGGGACTTTCATGGACCTTGTTGTTCCGGGCCTGGGGATTTAGGTTGTATATGCTGGAGGGAGGGTATACGGCGGAGAAGAGGTATACGGGTAGTGTCCTTCGATGGAACCTACCTGCTGGGCCTGATCGGCACTAGACGATGTACATACAAAGTTTCTATTTCACCCTGAGATCTTCATACATCATAACATTTATTGTGTGAGGCTCCACTCTTGTTTGTTGTTTGTTGAGTGTACGCTTCAGTTGTATGGGCAGTCGGAGGGTTTGTTTTCACTTGTTTGCCTTCCTCGATTGTATGGGCGGCCAACGGACTGTAGGTAGGCTCTTGTTACTTTATCGTGGTGTTATACCCTGTTATGGTTATGCTTATAAGAATATATATGACTAAGTTGTTACTTGTTGGATTTGAATTTGGTATGATTAGTTGGGTTATTGATTTTTGTTTCTGAGCATGCCTATCTTTACCCTCTTCTTCCTTTCCTTGTACTTGAGGTTACTGGTATACCGTCCATTTCTCAAACTTATTATGTATATACTGTTATTGCAAGAATCCCAAGTGCGTTATTTCTTGCTTTCACCTGTGCCTATTATGTATATATTCTGCTTGCTAGCCTTGTATGTTGTTCTGTTGTCTTCCCTCTGGGCTAGATCCTGTGTACTTTTCATTGATTTTTTTGACTACTTCCTTCTATTCTATCAATTACTATGCTTTTATCTTATATGTGCCCAATCGGCCTATGATACCTACTGGGTACCTTATGTTTCGCATTTTATGCTCATACGACACTCTGTATCTTTTGGTGCAGATCCTAGTGTGGGCCATCACCATTATCTCATGGATACTCGTGCGTTTAGCTGCTTTTGTGAAATTCTAGACTGAGGGTGAGCTCTTGGCGACTGAAGCTTGACTTTAGTTTGTCTTTTGTATATTTGTACTCGGTTAGCTTTGGAGACATGATGTATATGTCATTTTGGACCTTTGTACTCCTTATGTAGATATGACTCTTATACGCTATGATACCATGTTTTGGGTTTGGTTTATCTTCTGCATTGTATATATTATTCCTGTTATCTATTTTCTTCATCTTGTTCCCTTGCTTCCGCTTATTAAACTATTCTTCCATTTAGATTGTTAGATAGTAGCCCATTACTGACTGTTTAAGGCTATGGGGATTGGTTTGCCTACTGAGAGGGTATAGGTGCCATCATGACCAAGAAATCAGGTTGTGATAGCTTTGTATCAGAACTCTAGGTACACTAGTGTCATCGGTATAGGAGCCAATGTCTAGTAGAGTTCTGGGATCAGGGAGGAGAGGTCCATATTAAATCTTTGGGAGGCTATAGTGACATCTTAGGAAAAAATAGACTTTTCTTGTTTCTATCTTGTGCATAGTATCCTTGAAAGTTTATGGAAATCTCACTTACTTTGGTTCACTCTTCCACCGTTCGTTCGTACGAGATCTTTAGATTCTGGCAGAGAAGAGCCTCCTGCCCCTGTACCCCCAACTCCAGCTAGGGGTTCAGGTGGTTACAAGGGTAGAGATAGGGGTCGTGGATGCCCAGAGCAGCAGCACCTGCTAGAGTAGCTAGAGTTGAGATAGAGCCCGAGTTTGACTACAAGCCAGAGTTCACTCCAGAGCAGCAACGCGTGGACCCGAGGGCAGCCCAGGTGCCACCAGTTTTTGTGCCAGCTTTAGCCCCAGCTCAGTCTTCAGATATTAGAGGTTAACTTGTTCATCTATTAGGTATGATTGGAGATATACCTTTGAAGGTAGCACAGACACCCGCTCAGGGGGATGCCCTAGGTGTTCAGAGTTCCGGAGCACAATATTCTACTGCGGCTCCTCGTGATGAGGTTATTCTGGTCCTTTCAGTTGAACAACCTTTTGCTTCTCGTCTAACTATGATAGATGAGGAGTAGAAGGCTTTGGGTAGGTTCTTGAAATTTGTACCACCAAGACTTGCTGGTTCATCGGGTCAAAACCTGCATGATTTTATTACACATGTGAGGAGATGTTGCACCATATGGGTTTGTTGGAGACTCACGGAATTGGTTATACAACCTATCAGCTGAAGGGTCCAGCGAATCTATGGTGGAGGGCACAGGTTTCTTTCAGACCTTTTACATCACCTCAGTTGACTTAGTTTTAGTTTTACGAGGACTTTATGGCCAAGTTCTTACAATAGAGTGACAAAGAGCATCGGAGAGAGGAGTTCACTATGCTTGCTCAGGATTCTATGACTGTATCGGAGTAAGAGAACCATTTCCATCATTTTGCTCCATTTGGGGCCATGATTATGACTATTGATGCTGACAGGGTCCATAGATTTGTTTGGGGGCTACAGAGAGAGTTTAGAGAGCCTGCAGAGATATTTGTTGCTAGTGGTTGGTCTTTCCAGGCTATTATGGACTATGATCGTACTGTAGAGGATTTGTGTCCTCATGACACCATGGCCAGAAATAAGAAGCCTTGAAATTAGGGTGGCTACAGTGGTTCCAGACATGGTGGTAGAGGTTCAGGCCAGTGGGGCAGGGGTTATCAGCCAGAGAAGAACCAGGGTTAGTCTGGTAGACCAGTTCAGGCTTCACTTTAGAGATTTGGTAGTAATCAGTATGAGCAGGGTCAGAGCAGCGATTAGGGCTATACTGATTAGTCTTCCAGAGGTACATCTTTTGGGGCATCAGGCAGTGGTGGCAATACGGGTTTTGTTGGTTCTTCCCGACCGATTAGGTCATCAGGGGCTTGTTTCACTTGTGGTATTGTTGGTTATTTTTCTAGAGATTGCCCCCAACATGGCGCAGTTCTGCCAGCCGCTATGCCGGCTCAGCCTATTTGCTCAGTTCAGCCACCGGCTTGAGGAGATGATGATCAGGGTAGAGTTGGTGCTCCATGTGATAGACCAGGTGATAGGGATGGCGATCGGGCAGGTGGAGGTCATTGTCAGTTCTATGCGGTTTCTGGGAGACTGGAGGTAGAGGCCTCAGATACCGTGATTACAGGTACAATTTTTGTGTACCATCAGTCTGCTACAACTTTATTTGATCCTTGATCCACTTGTTCATATCTATCTACCTACTTTCTGCCTTGTTTAGGGCTGGCTAGTGAGCCGTTATTTGTGCTTGTTTTTGTTTCAACCATAGTAGGAGATTCTTTAGTAGTGGATTGGGTTGTGAGATCCTGTATGATATGTGTTGGTAATTTGGAGACTTGGGGTGATTTGATGATCCTTGATATGTTAGATTTTGATGTGATACTGGGCATGGACTGGTTATCCCCTCACCATGTGGTTTTGGATTGTTATGCCAAGACCGTCACCATAGCCGTGCCCGGTGTATCCCCGGTTGTGTGGCAGGGTTCTGTTAGCCATGCACCATCTGGGATCATCTCTTATCTTCAATCTAGGAAGTTGATTTCCCGTGGGTGTTTAGCTTATATAACATATGTCAGAGATGCTAGTGCTGACCCTTCATCTCCTGAGTCTGCTCTTGTGGTTAGAGACTTCCTAGATGTATTTTATATCAACCTACCAGGCCTTCCATCTGAGAGAGATGTTGATTTTTACATTGAGTTAGAGTCGGGCACCAGGCCTATTTCTATTCCTCCCTACCGTATAGCTCCTACTGAGTTGAGAGATCTTAAGGAGAAGCTCCAGGATTTGTTAGCTAAGGGGTTCATTAGACTGAGTGTGTCCTCTTGTGATGCTCCTGTCCTTTTTGTGAAGAAGAAAGATGGGTCGATGCGGATGTGTATTAACCATCCGCAGTTGAATAAGGTGACAGTGAAGAATAAGTATCCGATGCCAAGGATTGATAACCTGTTTGATCAGCCTAGGGTGCAACTGTGTTTTTGAAGATTGATTTGAGGTCCAGCTACCATCAGTTGAGGATTAGGACAGAGGACATCCCTAAGACAACATTCATGATACGTTATGGCCACTATGAGTTCTCGGTGATGTCTTTTGGGTTGACTAATGCCCCCGCAGCCTTTGTGGATTTGATGCATAGGGTGCTTAGCCCGTACTTGGATATGTTTGTGATAGTCTTCATAGATTACATTATGATATACTCGAGGAGTAGGTACGAGCATGAGCAGCACTTGAGGATCGTACTTCAGACTTTGAGAGATCATCGGCTTTATGCCAAGTTCTCAAAGTGTGAATTTTGGCTTGAGTCAGTTGTATTCCTAGGAAATGTGGTGTCTAAGGATGGGATTAGGGTTTATCCAGGTAAGTTTTTTGCGGTTCGTGATTGGCCTAGACCTACTACTCCTGCCAAGGTTTGCAACTTTGTAGGTTTAGCCGGGTACTGCAGATGGTTCATTAAGGGATTTTCTTCCATAGCAGCACCTTTGACTATGCTTACTAGGAAGGATGTTCCATTCCAGTGGTCGGATCAGTGCGAGGATAGCTTTCAGAGGCTTAAGGCTTTATTAACTTCAGCTATAGTTTTGACTTTTCTTGTTGAGGGTCAGAGTTTCTCTGTGTATTGTGATGCTTCAGGGGTCGGTCTTGGTTGTGTGTTGATGCAACAAGGTTGAGTGATAGCATATGCATAGAGACAGTTAAAGGTTCAAGAGCACAACTACCCACTCATGAGTTAGAGTTTGCGGTGGTAGTCTTTGCGCTCAAGATCAGGAGGTACTACTAATATGGAGTTCACTGTGAGATATTCATCGATCACCGCAGTCTTCAGTATATTACGAGTCAATGGGAGATGAACTCGAGGCATAGAAGATGTATTGAGCAACTGAAGGACTATGATTTCACTATTCTATATCATCCGGGTAAGGCAAATATGGTAGCGGATGCCTTGAGTCAAAAGGCGGTGTGTATGGGCAGCCTAGCTTCACTTTCAGTTTCTGAGTGACAGTTGGCCTTAGAGATCCAATCCTTTGCTAACCGATTGGTTAGTCTTGACTTGTCAAATCCTAGCAGAGTTCTTGCCAGTGTTGAGGTTTGTTCTACTATAGTTGATCAGATTCAGAGCCAACAGTTTGAGTATCAGAGTTTGTGCGACCTTCTTGATCAGGTAGTTTGGGGTGAGGCCAGCTGGGCTACTTTGGGTTCTGATAGTATTTTGACATTTGATGGTCGACTTTGTTTACCGAGGATTGGTGATTTGATTCAGTTGATACTCCGTGAGGAACATTATTCTAGATACTCCATTCATCCTAGCGCGGCAAAGATGTATAAAGATTTGAGATAACTTTACTGGTGGTGTGGTATGAAGTGGGACGTAGCAATGTTTGTATCTTGGTGCTTGAAATTTCAGCAGATGAAGTTCGAGCACATGAGACCGGGTGGCTTGATGCAGCGACTTCCCATTCCTGAGTGGAAGTGGGAAGGTATCACAATAGACTTTGTTATTGGTTTGCCTCGTACTTCTCATGGGTTTGATTCCATTTGGGTGATGGTTGATAAGCTGAATAAGTCAACACATTTCTTGCCAGTTCAGACTTCTTATGGTGCAGAGAGGTTAGGCTAGATCTACCTTCGTGAGATTGTTCGGTTGTATGGGGTCCCAACTTCTATCATTTCATACCACGACACTCATTTCACATCTCAATTTTGGAGGGCTATATAGAGGGATTTGGGTACATAGGTTTAGCTTAGTACTTCTTTACACCCTTAGAAAGATGGCCAGTCCGAGGGGACTATTCAAGTCCTGGAGGACATGCTTCGGGCTTGTGTTCTTGACTTTGGAGGTTCATGGGATCAGTTTGTGTCTTTGGCCGAGTTTGCTTATAATAATAGCTTCTATTCAAGCATCGGTATGGCACATTTCTTAGGTATTGCAGATTGCCGATTGGTTGGTTTGATAGGTTAGAGTCCAGACCGCAGAGTACATATTTTCTTAGAGATTCCTTGGACCGAATCCGTTTGATTCAGGACAGACTTAGAGTAATCTAGAGTAGGCAGAAGAGCTACGCTAATCGTAAACTTCATGCCTTAGAGTTCAGTGTTGGTGACTTGGTTTTTCTTTGGGTATCTCCTGTGAAGGGCGTGATGAGATTTAATCGGCGCGGCAAGCTTAGCCCCAGGTTTATTTGGTCGTTTAAGATTCTACAGAGGGTTGGTTGTGTTGATTACATGTTAGCTTTGCCTCTAATTTTTTCAAATGTTCACCCAATTTTTCATGTCTCGATGTTGCGCCGGTACGTGCCATATGAGTCTCATATGTTGCATTGGTATATGGTTCAGTTAGATGAGAGTTTCTCATTTGTTGGGGAGCCGATAGCTATTTTGGCTAGAGATGTCAGGAGGTTGAGAGCTAGGGAGATTCTAGTTGTAAAAGTTCAACGGAGGCATCATCCGATCGAGAAGGCTACTTGGGAGACCGATAGTGAGTTGCATGCTCAATATACACAATTGTTCGAGCCTTCACATACTCCCTTCTTCTTAACTTTAAAGGATGAAAGTCTTTTTATAAGTTGATGTTGTGATGATCCTTCCTATCATCTTCGCGTTTACGCATTCATTGTACTGTTAGAGATTTTCTGTACTGGCCCAAAGTCATTTATGGCTTGCTGGGACTAGTAGTTTGGTGCCCTGGTCATTCCTTTGGTCGTTTTGGTCATTTGTCTGCTTTAGAACTTTAACTTAGAATATCATTGACTTTAGTCAATATTCTTAGCTAACATGCCCAAAATTGAATTCTGACAGTTCCGTTAGCTCTGTAGCATTAACTTTGGTCTAATTGGACCTTCAGTTGAGGCTTGAGAACTTTCGGTGTGGGTTTTGTGTGGTTTTCTATGTTTTCAGGTCATTTGGAGTTTAAAGTGTAACTTTGGGTGGCGTTTAATGATCGGAGTGTCGGATTCAAAATTTGACAACTCCATCAGCTCCAGAATGATGAGTTTGGGTTGGGAAGGTGGTTGGTTCGGGTCCTGGGTGCCATTATTTTGACCCTTTGGGTTCTTATTAGTTAGTGTTGACTTGGGTCAACATTTATCAAAAATGACCTTGTATGGAAGTTTCGTCGATTCTGTTGAGTCCATAATGTCGTTTCCACTCTATCAACATTATTGGTTTTTGAATACCAGTTTCCGATTTTGCCCGGAATTCCCCGTGGAGTTTTGAAAAAGTTGCAGATTTTAATGCAAGCCAGGCCTTCACCGCAATCGCGCTAAGGCCAATGCGATCGTGCATCAGCGCCTGCAGCCAGCCTGAGTGATGGCACCCTTCAGGCGCGATGGAGACTTTGAACCTGCTTCCCTTATGTGGGATTGTGCTGGTTAATCGCCAATGGCGCTGACCAGTGGCCAGTAGCTATTTAAATCCCTTCTTCATTTTTCCAGCCATTTTCCTCCCAACTTTCTCACTCTAAATCATTTATACACTCTCCCAAATTGCTTCAAAACTAGTTCTAACCTTGAGGAAATTGTTGTTCATCATAATTCTCTGCTTCTTCGTCTCTTGGTAAGTCATCTTCCCCAACTAGCTTTCTTTTGTTTTTCTCTAAAATCCACCATTGTTGCTCATACCCAAATCTTGGAATTTGTTGTAGTGGCTGCCTCCTAGCTCTTGCATGATCGTGGGTGTGAAGGATTCTCCATCTTGGCCTAAATTCGATCATTTTGGTAAGTAATCCTTGCCTAATTTCCGTTTTTATTCTTAAAATTCTATCTTTAAACCTTAACTTGAGCGAGCTGTTTTGGCGACCTTTTCTTGGCCAAATTGTGCTTAATTTTGGAGCATGCCTTCTTGGCATCGTTGTAGTTATCGTTCTTTTTTTTTGTTTTGGGTTGTGGGATCTGCAGGCCCTCTTTTGACCCAGATTTTGACCCAGCTACAATTGTAACGATATGTGTATCATTTGACTCGCCTTGACATAATATTTATGTTTTTGATAGTTAGATTATCATTGGGGATTTGTCCGAGCGATTCGAGCTTTGACGTGTTGTTTGGGCAGCTTATCATCGGACGACATGTAGGTTACGGTCTACACTTTCTAGACTTAGCATATATCGGCTAAAATTGTACTAGCTGGCATTCTTGAGTTGGATTATTAGGTTGGTACAACAGACCATGACCGCTTTATTTATGTCCGCTTACTTTCCTTCCTCCGATGCTTGTAGTACTTGCTTGATACATTTTATTCACCCTTGTGGCCTGGTGAGGCCTTGTTGACTCTGGAACATAGAAGGTGGGTTTTTGGGAATGTTCCCGAGACCCAGTCATAGAAATATCCTTCTAGGCTGGGTATGCTTGCTGAGTAGCTTTGGGCCTGTGCACGGCTTATAGGTCATTGTGAGCTGCTGGGCGGCTATTTGTGTTAATCATTCATTTCCATGCATACAAAAAGGATTTATCCAAGTTTTACTACGGTTTTGGCATCAGGCCTACTGGAATTGTTTTCTAAACTTTGCAAGGCCCCGGGGGCCCATTTTTGATGGAATTGAATTGGAAATGGTTCAACTTAACTTGTGGATCTTCACCTAACTTGTGGATCTTCTTGGGGTAAAATAAAGTTAAAGTATGATTTCTATCACCAGTTTTACTATTAACGCTAGACTCGGCAAGGCCAGAGTGCTAGTTGAGTTTCTTACTAAATTGGGATGATTTTAGCCTCGATCGAACCGAGCACCTGAGATGAATTTCTACTATTTAGACCCGGTTATGCCCGGACATCCTTGGAGGGGTTTTTGAGACATTTTTTCCCACTACTTAAGTCCATGAAAGGGTCTGGGCATGCATACTTGAGACTGGGTCTCTATCTTGAACTCGGATTTTCTTCTGGATGACATGTTTTGATACTGAGTTTTAGCATAGGGTCCCGGACCTCCATGGACCTTGCTATTCTTGGCCTGGAGCTTTGGGTTGCGTGTTCCAGAGGGTGGGTATACGGCATAGTAGAGGTATATAGGCAATGTCCTTCCATGAAACCTACCTATAGGGCCCGATCGACATCGAAGGAGGTACATAGAGATTTCACCCTGAGATCTTCATGCATCATATAATTCATTTTGTGAGGCTCCACCCTGAGATCTTCTTGCATCATGCCATTCATGGATCTGATGTTAGACCGTCTTGCTGGTAGAGGATGGTATTGTTTCCTTGATGGTAATTCGTGATTTAATCATATTTCAATTGCTCTTGAAGACCAAGAGAAGACCACTTTAACTTGTACATATGTGATATTTGCTTTCAAGAGGATGCGATTTGGGTTTTGTAATGCACCGGTGACATTTAGAGATCTATGATGTCGATTTTATCAGCTATGGTGAAGGACATTATTGAGGTATTCATGTATGAATTTTCTATAGTAGGTGACTCCTTTGATGATTATTTATCCCATTTGAGTTCTGTGCTGAAGAGATGTGAAGAATGCAACTTAGTGTTGAACTGGGAGAAGTGTCACTTCATGGTTAAAGTGGGTATAGTGCTTTGCAATCGGATCTCCAAGATGGGTATTGAGGTTGACAAAGCAAAGATTGAGGTGATTGAGAAATTGCCTCCTCTAGTTTCTGTGAAGGGTATACAAAGGTTTTTGGGGTATGCTGGTTTTTATCGCAGGTTCATAAAGGACTTCTCTAAAATTGCACATCCCTTGTGCAAGTTGTTGGAGAAGGAGGTGAAGTTTGTTTTTTATGATGCATTCCTTAAGGCATTTGAACGCCTCAAGCACCCATTATTTTTATGCCTGACTGGTCTCAACCATTCGAGGTTATGTGTAATGCTAGTAAAGTGACGCTAGGAGCAGTCCTAGGACAAAGACGTGAGAAGATTCTCCTTCCCATCTACTATGCTAGCAAAACACTTAATGCTGCTCAAAAGAATTACAGTGTGACAGAACAAGAGTTGCTTGTTGTGGTCTTTGCGTTTGAAAAGTTTAGATCTTATTTACTTGACACCAAAGTGATTGTGCACACTGACCATGCAGCTCTTAGGTACCTCATAGCGAAGAAGGATCATAAGCCTAGATGATTCCATGGTTACTTCTATTACATGAATTTGACTTTGAGGTCAAGGACTGGAAGGGTATAAAAAATCAGGTAGCGAATCACTTGTCTAGATTGGAGGAAGAAGGAATGCTTAAGCTGGAAGATGAGTTAGAGATTGATGATGACTTTCTAGATGAACAAGTATTGGCCACATCCAAAGATCTGATTCCATGGTTTACAGACTTTGCTAACTTAGCAAGTGATGTGGTGCCTCCCGATATGTCTGTTCACCAGCGAAGAAAGTTTATGTCAGAGATTAAGAAGTTCTTCTGGGAGGAACCATTCCTATCTCGTGCGTATGCTGATACCATAATTTGTAGATGCATGCCTGAGGCTGAGATGATGGAGATATTGGAGGCTTGTCATTCATCCCCTATTGAGGGACATCATAGTGGCATCCGAACAGCCCACGAAATCTTGAAATGTGGTTACTATTGGCCTACCCTCCACAAGGATGTTCATGAGTACGTTAAGTATTGCAATCGATGTCAAAGGGAAGGCAGTATATCAAGGAAGCATGAACCTCCTCTCACTCCACTCCTTGTGATTGAACTATTTGATATATGGGGCATTGACTTCATGGGTCCTTTTGAGAGTTTGAATAGGATGAAGTACATATTGGTGGCTGTTGACTATGTACCAAAGTGGGTGGAGGCGGTTGCGCTTCCCAATAATAAAGGCAAGAGTGTCACAATATTATTGAAAAAGAACATCTTTTCCAAATTCGATACACCACGGGTGATCATTAGTGATAGAGGCTCCCACTATTGCAATAGGCTATTTTGCGCCTTACCTGAGAAGTATGGAGTGAAACATAAGGTGTCAACCCCTTATCATCCGCAGACTAGTAGGAAAGTTGAGGTTTCCAACCGTGAGATAAAGACAATCCTTGGGAATACTGTGAATGCAACTAGAATGGATTAGTCTAGGAAGCTTGATGGTGCTTTGTGGCTATACCGGGCTGCTTATAAGACCCTAATAGGTATGTCGTCATATCAGCTTGTGTTTAGAAAGGCATGCCATCTACCAGTGGAACTTGAGCATAAAGCCATGTGGGCTCTGAAGAAGTTGAATTTGGATTGGTATGAATCCTCTTTTCAGTGGCTGTGTTAGCTAAATGAGTTGGATGAGTTTTGCCTCAACACCTATGAGAGTTCAGCCTTATACAAATAAAAGATGAAATTGTATCATGACCAAAAGATAAAGAAGAGAGATTTTGCGCCGGGTGATATGGTTCTACTATTCAATTCTAGGCTTCACTTATTTCCTGGTAAGCTGAAGTCTAAATGAATTGGACCATTTTGTGTGGTAAAAGTGTTCCCACATGGTGCAATCGATCTTGAAAACCATGAAGGCAAGAGATTCAAGGCTAATGGTCAGTGTATCAAAGCTTACTTGGGAGCTGCAGAAGAGGACAAGGTTATGGAATCTGGGACCTTGGTGAAGTCTAAGTAAACAAGGAACCTGCATCGTTTCATGACTTTAAACAAGGCGCTGCATGGGAGGCAATCAATGGAGGAAACTTGATGAATTTTGAGTAGTCAAGTGACATGCATCATGCCACAACATTAAATCAGCGCTGCTTGGGAGACAACTCAAGGCTAACGTTTGTTGTGTGTGCAGAAATAGGTGGAGGAAAGGCACTGGAAAAGATATATTTAGAAAAAGGGGTAAGTGATATTCCACGATCAAGGTTCACATACTATGGTTGAAACCATGACTCGTAGACCCTACTCCTAGAAATCAAGCCAAAATGACTATATGTAGAACAATATCTACGAGTCAAGTCCACAGACCATGGTTACAACCATGAGTCGTGGTTACTTGTCATATAAATTAGGCAAAATTTCACCATGGAAGTACTTGTTCCACGAGCCTATTCCACGGTCTGTTATTCAATTCACGACCTGTGAGCAGTGATCGTGGAACTCATGTAAGTTTCCTTTTGAAATGGGTTGACCCGACTCGAAATCGACCCAACCCATGATCTGATTTAATTTAAAGCCCTTAAACATTCAATTTTTTTCCTCCATTTTCAAATGTGTAACCGCCCCTCCACTTTCCTATTTCCATTCGAACACTAAGACTCCTCAAATTTCCTCCACCAACCACTAACTCCTCTCCAACTCATTCCCAAATTTTCCAAACATAATTCAAACTCATGATATGCACAAATTACACCTCAATTAAGAAGCATAAGCGGTCAATGTCAAATATAGAACCCAACAAGGGTTGGGGTTGAATTCTATAGGGAATAAAGTGAGAATTAAGTCATTAGTAATTTAGATGACTAGTAATCAATAATTTTCGAAAAAATGGGGGGATTTATAGTGATCAATCTTTGATTGTTTCTTGAGTATTTCAAATGGTAAATAACGAATTATGATGAGTAACAATCAATATGTGTAGCAAACTACGTATGTGTTTGCCATGGCATTATAACAACTTTGGGTTCATATTCGTATGGGTTCATTTGGCATACATGATATGGACCAATTGACTTTACACTTTGTCTAAACGTTTCTCAACCAATTAGAAGATTTTCCTTCCAATTACCTCGAACTTTAAAAGATGAAATACGAAACTCAATTCATGTTCCAAGTTGATTAATCTTGGATAAAGCATTACTCATTAGATGGAGATTGGAAACTCCAAATCCTTGTTGTTAATTCATTACCCCGGTTATAAACCTCTTGTTTAAAGCAAGTAAAACCTAAGGCTTATTCTAATGTTTGCAACCATTAGAAAACTGTGAAAACGAAGAATTATCAACATATCATTATATACAACTTGAACCCAACACTACAATTTACCCTAGATCATTATTTTTGCCATGGATCCCACAACCCTAGTTGTGGGAGTTTAGACACTCATGCTTGTAACAAAGCAGAAAGAAATATTATTCATATTTTGAAGAAGAATCTTACAGTTGATGAACACAAACTTCAATCCTTGATAACACCCAAGCAGAAATGGTGAAATCCCAAAAGAAAACAAGTGTAATGTTTTCTAGCGTTTCTTCCATTCAAAAACTCATTCAAAACCAAAAAGAAATATCCAATAATGAATAATAAAATGAACCCTAACACTTGGTATTTATAGTATCCTAGGAAATAAAATTCCAAAAATAGGACTCAGACTGCTCACTTTAACTTGATGGTTTGCCTTGGTGATTCGTCAACCATGTGGCGACTCGTCTGATGAGTCGTTACAAATTTCCAGTGATGCTTGCCATTTCTGCTTCTGCATGAAGGTTCACTGTGATGATTCTTCATGGCTTTGACGACTCTCCATGGTAGTCATCACACTTATCCAATGGTTTCTATGCTCCTGCCTGACTTGGTGAGTAGCCTGGTGGTTTGTCAGGTTGGTGACGACTCATCAGGTGAGTCATCACAAGCAACCAGTGGCTCATTCCATTTCTGTCACACTTGGTGGTTCGAGTGATGACCCATTATGACTTTGACGGTTATCCTTGTGAGTCATCACACCAAAACAGTGAGCCCATTTCCTAGCAACTTTTCATCTTTTCCATTTTTGTGCACTTTCCTTTAGTTTAAACACATATACTATTAAAAACAACAACGATTGCTTGAAAACTTATGATTATTCTTAGTTAAAGGAGTCAAATTTGTTATATAATGCTAGCACATCAACACCCTCAACTTAAAACGTTCACTTGTCTTCAAGCAACATGACAACAAAAACAAAAAGACGACTCAACTAAGAAAACAAACAACATGTCGCTAGCAATCCATAGCCATTCAACAGTTTAATTAACTTAAATCAACCCCCCCGGTGCTACACAAGTGTTTGAACAGTTAACTTGTAAGGATCCAAGCATATCATTCCGATATGATAGAATATTCTACATACACACAAATAAGTTAACCAAACAATCAATAGATAACACAGAAATCTTGGTGCCCTTACCACAAAGAAGTCCCACACATAAGATTTGGGACTAAGTAAGACGCTCACACTCACAAATGATTTCAAAGAGTGCACATGCAATACCATAGGCTTGCCATTGCTATTCTATTTTAGATTTTTCAGAAAGTCGCTCAGGATCACTACCGAACTTGTTTTAGCTTATAATGAGGCTTTGGGTGCAGGTAGGATACATTTGGGGAATAGTGACTAAACCCTTCTTGTAATCATCGACCTATTATTTCCACTCAACATTATTCCATCCACTATTATTCACCTTTGATTTCCTTATTTCTAGCTACAGGTGTGACCTTCTTAACTTGACTAATCTTTTTCACTTCTTTTCATTTCTTTTTTTTTTAATTTCTTTTTCAGTTTTTTTATTTGGCACACACATGCACTTTCTTATCCCATCAACAACTAATCTTGAAAACAACTCAATTTTTTTTATCATGTACCTCTATAATAGCCACCCCCAACTTAGGCTGATTGCCTTACTTTACGTGTACGATGTCCAAGAAGGGACCAAGGCCAAAACATAGATTCAAAGTTAAAACGGGAAGGTGACAGGTTATTGGAAGAACGAGGTCAAATTTGGCTCAAAAAGAGATCAAAGGGATTATTTACATTTAGATAGTCTTTTAGGCTGAGTGGACTGCACATAAAAAGGGCCTGTTATCCTTTCCGAAACAACTAAGTTCAAAGTTTACAAAATAGGCCAGGCAAGTTCTAGATGCATGCACAGAGTACGAATTTATGACAATAAGCTCATGCACACTTGGCACCAAGAAACCATACCACTACCAACTATCAAAACAACAGCTCATCTTAAGAACAATTATTACAATCACATACACTTAATGACATTTAGAGATCCAGAACAATTACTCCTTTCAAACATAAGTACAAAATCGATTTTCGGAGGGGGCTCTTTTTTATTTCAATTTGCAAAAATCCATTCTTGCTATAGACAAGAAAACTCAAATTTTTTTTAAATAACAACCAAAACATACCGGTTCTACTAGATAGCACACAGGAAGGAAAAGAAACACACCAACAAAAACCCTCGGTGGTGACTCATAGATACCCCACCCCCATTAAAAAAATCTAATATTGTCCCCAATGCTAATGAAATCAAATATTCAAACAAAGGTATAGAGATACCTGTGAAGCCTAGGCTTTGAAGTCTGGTATAATGATGGAAACTGTAGGGGTCTCTGATATAGGGACTATGATGCCAGTGTTAGTCGGCGTGCTTAACTCATCAAAAATCACAGTATCTATGGTCTCAGGTACCGCACTAGAAGATTCCCCAGCATAATGGGCACTTACACTCTCCTGTCGTAACTGCTTATCTAATATATACTGCTGTCGGGAATTTCCAACTCGTTTTCCTCTGGCGTTCTCTTCTTGTACTTCCTCTTCTTTGACTTGCTTACACAACCCTCACCCACCTGTGGCTCATCAATTCTCAATATACTGACCATCAAGTCCACTATCATGGCCACTTCCTCCAATTCCACAAAGTCCGGAGTCTGGGAATAGGGATCTTGCCTTTGCTGGAGAGCGGTGACATCAATCTTTACCTTTTTTAGCTTATCATCAAACTTGGCTAGGTCCGGGATACTTATTTCATTCAACCTAGCATCCATCTGAGTCTATATAGCATCAAATCAGGCCCGTAACCCCTCTTACGGTTTCAGAGCCTCCCAAATGGCCTTATCTATCATTGGCTTAAACAAGCCAGTCCAAGCTAAAATTTTCCTATCAAGCTGTTTCTATTTCTGTACCATTTCTGAGGATTCAAGTGGTACTATAGTGGTGGAGGAGGCCTTGAATAAATGTTGGACCTCTCACCAGTAGCCATACCAGGAGTACCAGAGGTGTTCTGTGCAGCCTTCAGGTCAAAGATAGCAAGAACTAACTCATTACCTGATAGAGTGTCAGCTGCCTTATATGTGATAGGAGTTGGTGCCTCAAAAGCTTGTGGCCTATGGACCCTCAATTCAAATTTGTATCATCCCTCATCTTGTCAATGTTTTGCTTGGATGATGTTGTCACTTGTTCATCGATGCCACTTATTATCGGCACATCCGCAAGCCTTCACAACTGAGTAACAAGACATGAGAACAACAATAAAGATGTGGTTTTGACGGCCCTGGTACACATCTCATATGTAATTATCATCCCGAGGTTGTTGATGTACCCAATCATTAAACTTGCTATAAGGAATGGCTCTTCCATCATCCAAGTTAGCATCTCCACCCATAGAAAAGAGTTAGAGTCACACTATATCTCACTAGAACATTGCTGTGATGTTCAGAGATTACTTTGATATCCGTTCATTTGGGTTTAGCCACGAAGATGAGCCTTCAGTCAACATCTGAGCTAACCACGGTCTTTAATTTTGTGATATGCTAATTTTGTCATGAAACTTAGGCAAGTCAGGCGGAGATATGTATTCTGGACCAAAAAGGACCCTGTTGATCATCTCTCGAGAGATGTCTACCTTTTTTCCATGAACTGGGACCATGTACTATTTTGGTCAGGTCATAACCTTTTTCCCCTTCTCAACCTTGCTTTCTAGAACTGCCAAATAGTTGGCATAGAACTCATGCACTAGTGTCGGGTAGTAGATCCCCAGTGGCCTGCTCATCCACTCTAACTGATACCTCTGGAATTGTGTTTGAATAACTGGGTACTCAGGTAGATTCGTGGTCATAATCTGTACTTCCTCAACGATAGGCCTTCTGTGGCTCCTTGCTTTTGTTGGGAGAAGACCGTCTAAGTAGTTCTTTCGGGCCCTCAATTTTCCACCAGATTGAATCCCTGACATTTACGGTCTTGCACCTGAATGTACTGGTGCACATTATAGCCTTTTCTGGATTCCTAGTAGCCTTAGTACCACTTTTATTATTCGTTCTGGAGCATGAGCTGTCACTCTCCCTACTAGCACTATCACTTCCTTCACTAGATGACCCATTCTCCTCTTTAGACTAGGAGACTTGGGTTTTTTTTGTTTTGGACAACCTCGTTTGATAGGCAGGTGCCTCAATTTCTTCCACTTCAATGTCTGGTTCTTCTACTAATCCCCGTGTAGGGTCTAACCTATCTTTTCATTTACGAGCGCCGCCACGATTTGGTTGTAGTTTTGGAGACATTGTACCTGCAAGGGAAACAAGTTATAACACATCGGAAAAAGAAAACCAAACAGAGGAACTCATTGTTTTGGCTTGACGGCTTGGCTGATGAGTCATCACAGGTGTGATGACTCATCACACCAACCATCACCCTTATCCAGTGATTTATTATTTAAGGGCTCATGTGGTGGCTTGCCTGACGAGTCGTCATGGTCTTGACGAATCACCAGGCAAGTCATCACCAAAATACAACCACTCTTTTCCTCTTTGAGGCAAAATGTCAAACACTTTGTGTTCATTACTCACTTTGTCAATCCCTTTTGGGATTTGATTTTACCTTCTCACCACTTCTAAATTATTCTAAACCCATGGGGTACTCAGACTTCACCCATGTTATATTATCATTAGACTACAATAGCCACAACAACACCAAACACATACATCATCATATACCGCCCATAATTTTCAAAAATCAACTTCTTGCTCTTCTTTTCATTCAAATTGATAAACAAATTCAAGATGAGCGGTTAGGTTCATACCTTTTGTTCGATGATTGATTTGGAAAACTTTGCTCCTAGTATGTTGAGTTTTCAATAACCAACAAACATCAACCCAAATTTCAAGCACACAACTTATCAATCGAGAGAGGTTGATTGAGTGAGGATTTGGGTTATGGGAATTTGAGA
Organism: Jaltomata sinuosa; assembly: GCA_003996215.1. Taxonomy (NCBI): domain Eukaryota; kingdom Viridiplantae; phylum Streptophyta; class Magnoliopsida; order Solanales; family Solanaceae; genus Jaltomata; species Jaltomata sinuosa. Next base: position 79,700 of record QJPP01000704.1, read on the forward strand.
CACAGTTGTTTGGGGTTTAGCGGATTCAAGTGGAGATGGAGGAACTTGGGTGATTGTAGGATTTGAGTGGGAGAAGGGGATTTAATATGAGAAGGAAAGGAAAAGAAACCGTTTCAAATTGAAACGAGTTTCTTTTAATTGGGGTTTAAACTCGTTGGGTCGGATCGGGTTTTGGGTGTTTAGGTTTGTGTCAGGCTGGCTTACACATTAAAGACAAGTACTTACCTGGGTTGGCAACTTATCTAATGATCAGTCAACATGCCGATGACTCATCACGCGAGTCACCACCACTAACCAGTGAATCAATATGGAGGCATACTTGTGACGTCTTGGGTGACGAATTGTCACACCTGTGACGGTTAGTCACCTGAGCCGTCAGTACTAAGCAGTGAACCCATATTTTGGGAACCCACTTGGTGGCTTGTATGATGAGTCATCACCACTGTGATGACCCACCACTGAGCTCGTCAAGATTAATAAGAACAGTGCCTTCCCTATACTCTATGTCCCTGAACACTCAACAAAAAAATTAACCAATTCTACAAAAAACAAACTACACTAAAGTGCTTATACAAAAACAAAATATGGGTTGCCTACCATTTAGCGCCTGATTTAACATTGCGGCATGGCTCAGGTATCTTGATTACTCAGACTTCATCAGGATACACCACATAGAAGATGTTTACTTCCTCCAGGAAGCTGATATATTGCTTAACCCGCTGACAATTCACTTTGAAATGTTCCCCATCCTTGTTTTCTAGCTCAACAACACCGGATGGGAACACTTGATTGACTTTGAAAGGCCCGGACCTTTTGGACTTAAGCTTTATGGGGAATAATTTGAACCTGTAGTTGAACAACAACACCAAGTCCCCAGCTTTGAATTCCCTTTTCTCAATCCTCTGGTCATGACATAACTTCATTCTCTCCTTGTAGAGATCAACTCTTTCATTAGCCCGCATCCAGAACTCGTTCATCTCATTCAATTGCTCCAACCTCTATTCTGCAACATATTTCCAGCTAAGATTCAACTTCTTGAGCGCCCAAAGGTCCTTATGCTCAAGTTCGAGCGGCAAGTGACAAGATTTCCCAAAAACCAATTGGTAAGGAGATATATCTATCAGCATTTTGAACACCGTCCGATAAGCCCAAAGTGCATCATCAAGTTTCTGTGACCAATCCTTGTGATTAGCTTTCACTGACTTTGCTATTATTGATTTAATCTCACGATTGTACACTTCTATATGTCCACTGGTTTGAGGATGGTATAGAGTGGCTATTGTATACTTCTTTACACCATACTTTGCCAAAGCAGCTCAGAACGCCTTGTTGCAAAAGTGTGACCCTCCATCACTTATGATTGTGTGAGGAGTGACAAACCGCGAGAATATGTTTCTCTTTAAGAAGGCGACCACTCTCTTCATTTCATTTTCAGCCAAAGACACAACCTCAACCCACTTTGACCCATAATCAACTTCAAACAGGATATAATTGTTGCCATAGAAGCTTTCGAATGGGCCCATGAAATCTATGCCTCTTACGTCGAACAACTCAACCTCCAAGATCATAGACATAGGCAACTCTTGCCTCCAAGATATAGCTCCTTGTGTTTGGTATTGGTCACAGGATTTGACCATGTCATGTGCATCTTTCTGAACTGTGGTCCAGTAATACCTATATTGCAAGATTTTTTGAGCAGTGCAATCACCTGCATGATTCCTACCCAGTAGAATGACAAGCTTGCATGATGCTCATCATTTCCACTTCCAACACACATCTTCTGATTATATTATCAGCACACAATCGGAATAGGTAAGGCTCATCCCAAAAATACTTACTTGTATCATGGAGGAATTTCTTCCTCTGGTGGAAATTTAGCTCTTCCAGCATTATGTCACTAACCAAATAATTGGCAAAATCAGCGTACCATGGCACAAGATCGAGTGAAGTGGCCAATACATGCTCATCTAGAAATGAATCATCACTTTCCAGTTCATCCACCACTTTCCCTTCATTTCCCAGCCTGGAAAGATGGTCATCCACCTGGTTCTCTAAGCCCTTTCGGTCTTTGACTTCAAAGTCAAATTCCTGCAATAATAATATCCATCTGATAAATCAAGGTTTGGCATCTTTCTTTTTTCATGAGATAACTCATCGCCGCATGGTTATTGTGCACCACAACTCTTGTGCCAAATAGGTATGCCCTGATTTTTTCAAAGGCATAAACAACTGCCAACAACTCTTTCTCAGTAATCGTGTAATTCTTTTATGCCCCATTCAATGCCTTGCTAGCATAGTAAATGGGGTGAAAAGGTTTGTCTCTCTTCTGACCCAGAACGGTTCCAAGTGCAACACCGCTTGCATCACACATTACCTTGAATGGTTTGGACCGATCCGGGGCAACTATAATAGGCGCAGCCACCAACTTCTACTTTAGGCATTCAAATGCCTTCAAGCAATCACCATCAAACAAAAATTTCGCTACTTTCTCTAGAAACTTGCACAATGGGTTGGCAATCTTTGATAAGTCCTTGATAAGCCTTCTATAAAATCCTACATGACCAAGGAAATTCCTATCACTCTTTACTGAGATGGGTGGAGGTAATTTCTCAATCACTTTGATCTTGGCTTTATCTACTTCAATGCCTCTCGAAGAGATCTTGAGTCCAAACACAATGCCTTCTTTCACCATAAAGTGGCATTTCTCCCAATTGTGAACAAGATTTGCTTATTCACACCTTTAATGCTTGACCCAGATTAGCCAAGCATTCTTCAAATGCATCACCAACCACAAAAAAGTTCTCCATAAAGACTTCCAATGTATCCTCAACCATATCGGAGAAGATAGATATCATACATCTCTGGAACATTGCAAGAGCATTACACAAGCCAAAAGGCATGCGCATAAAGACAAAATTTCTATATGGGCATGTGAAGGTGGTTTTCTCCTGATCCTCCGGTGCGGTGGATATTTGGTTGTACCCCAAATATCCATCCAAAAAGAAATACCACCCTCTGCTTGCCAATCTGTCAAGCATATGATCCATAAAGGTCATAGGGAAGTGATCCCGCAGAGTACAAGAGTTAAGATTCTTGTAATCTATATAGACTGGTCTTAATGGAATCAACTCATTTTCTCATTTGCCACCACAGTCATACCTGCCTTTTTAGGGACACATTGAGCTAGGCTTACCCATTTGCTATAAAAAATTAGGTACACCACTCCAGCATCGAGCCATTTAATTATTTCCTTCTTTACCATTTCTTGCATTGGCAGATTTAACCTTTGCTGATGCTTAGTGGTAGGCGTACACCCATCCTCCAGCTGTATCTTATGAGTGCAGAAACCTGGTGGATACCCAATGATATTTGCAATGATCCACCCAATAGCTCTCTTATATCTCCATAATATGGACAACAAGGCTTCTACCTACCACTCGACAAGATCCGCAGCAATAATAATGGCCAATGTGTTGTTATCACCCAAATATACATATATGAGATGTCCCGATAATTCTTTTAACTCTAACACTGGTACCTCTTCAATAAAAGGCTTTGATGGAGGTGTTGGCCGATTCTTCAAGTCAAGGTCTAAGTTCTTTGGAGCATAGGAATATGACCCCATACCTACAAAAGCATTCACTGTCTCCTCATAATCTTCGATGTCATCACCATCGAAGTTCATCATAACTGCAGCCAAAGTCTCCAAAGTGAACATCTCCTCAATCGAGACCTCTACTTCAGAATCAACAATCACATCAATAACCGAGACGATGCTCATGACTCTCAGCTGCTTTATAGACTTACAAATATTGAACTTGACTATCTCATCATTCACCCTGAAAGTCAGTTCTTTTCTCTCCATATCCACTAGTACTTTACTCGTCGCTAAGAAGGGTCACCCCAAAATTATAGGCACTTCAAAATATACTTCACAATCTAAGATTACGAAGTCTGCCAAAAATATAAACTTGCCAACCTTCACTAGCACGTCGTACAAAATACCCACCGGTCACTTTACAGATCTATTTTCCATCATTAGCCTCATGGTAGTTGGTTTTGGGGCTCCAAAGACAAACTAACGATATATAGCTAGCGGCATCAAATTTATGCTAGCTCCCAAGTCACAGAGTGCCTTTTCAAAGTTGAATTCCCTGATTGTGCATGGGATAGTAAAGGCACGTCGATCCTCATTCTTTTGTACCAATGACCTTGATGAGATCACACTGCAATGGTGAAGGTTATCTTCCGGCCAAAGCTCACTGACCTCTCTTTAGTTATCAAGTCCTTCATGAAATTGACATATCCGAGAATTTGCTCAAGAGCATCCACCAACTGACTCATTCTCATCATCTACTAGCTCATCATCATCAACAATATCTTCTTTATGAGTCGGGTGTGATTCTGATAGTGTTTTACCAATTTTAGTATTGATTGCCATACAACTCCCATCATTCCTTGGGTTTTGTATGGTGTCACTTGGTAAGGTACCCGTCTTTCTTTAATTTAGAGATGTCAAAAGTTGACTCATCTGCAACTCCAATTGCTTAATCGAGGTGGAATGTGAATCCACCAACTGACTCATGGATGACAATTAAGTTTTCATATCCTTTACCCCACAGTCAGTTGATTGTACTTTCAATAGTACCTTGGTCAATATGTTTTCCATTTTGGACGTCCCTGCCTCATTACTAGCTCTTTCTCGGTTCCAAGGTGGTACATATATCCCACCTCTATCAACTTTACTTTTCCAGTTTCTTTAATCCCGCCTCCTATAACCAGCCTTCTCATAATAGTTGTCCTACTGGTAGTTTCGACCTTGGTTTCCTAGGCCATTGGCCTAGAAATCCCCCAAATAATTTGCTTCCTCGTCGAAATCTAACTCAGTTGTTATACCTTGGGAACCCACAACTTTTACTTTCTCCATTCCTCCTGCTAACAAATGCTTTGTCAGCAGGTCCATCTACATTCTCAAACGGGCCATGTCTTGGTCTCGCTATTTCTCTTTTTTGCACTGCTCAGCTGACATACATAAGTACTGCCAGCTACCTCTAAATCTCGGGTATGCCAAGCTCTGCTTATTTTGTTGAGTCTGTCCAGAATAGTCATGGCCTCAATAAAAGTTAGCCCCATGAATGCTCCACCTGCAACATTATCAAGTGTTGGGTTGGTAGCCGAATTCAGCGCTTGTGGAATTTCTACATCAGAAACTCATCTGTCAATTGGTTGTTCGGGAACTGAGTCAACTTCTTCTTAAACCTCATCCAGGTTTCATGTAAAGCCTCATGTGGTTTCTGTCTAAAATTTCAAATTTCATCCCTCAACTATATTATCCTGGAGGGTGGAAAGATTTTATAGGAAAGCTCCTTTCAACACACTCCAGTTTGTTATAGAATCGAGAGTCAACTCACTCAACCATATAGATGACTAATTAGACAGAGACAACAGGATCAACGTAAGCCTTATAACTATCAAACTCACTCCTGACAATTCAAAAGATTTACAGATCCCACGAAATTCATCAGGTGCCAGTTGGAATCATCATCAGCTACTCTTCTGAACAACCCCTTCAGATTTAACAATTGGATCATCGTGCTGATGATATTAAACATAGTGCCAGCCACTAATGGGGGAAGAACAATGGCACCCACAACACCAACGCCATCCAGGTCAAGATCCTCATCATCATGCAAAGCAAAGTGCCTTGGCTGTTGTCGACCTCTACCTCTCTATTGCGACCTTTGATTGGCAGGGGCAACATTGACTACATTGTTTACCGTAATATAATTATCCAACGCAGTATGTACCTCAATATTATCAGCGTTCAGGTGTTGTTGGGCTGCTGTAAGCCTTGCTGCCTCTTGTTGTGCATTCATATTTCACCTTAGAGTTTTTGAAAGTTGGGGTCATAGGGTAATATTGGTTCACCCGAGCATCGGGTAATTGACATGCACAAATCTGTACCATGTAAAAATAAAAAACAACAAATAAAATTAAATTGGGAAATACGTATAAGAGTCATATAAACACATTAAACTTAATAAACAACTATATTCCCTTGAAAGGCGCCAAAATTTGATAGGCCCAAATTACACCTCAATTAAGAAGCATACGCGATCGTTGTCAAATATAGAACCCAAAAAAGGTTGGGGTCGAATCCCACAGGGAATAAGGTGAGAATTAAGTCGTTAGTAATTTAGATGACTAGTAATAAGTAATTTCCAAAAAATGGGGGGATTTATAGTGATCAATCTTTGATTGTTTCTTGAGTATTTCAAATGGTAAATAACAAATTATGATGAGTAAAAATCAATATGTGTAGCGAATTAGGGACGTGTTCGCCATGGCATTATAACAACTTCGGGTTAATATTCGTATGGGCTCATTTGGCATACGTGATATGGAACAATTGACTTTACACTTTGTCTAAATGTTTCTCAACCAATTAGATGATTTTTCTTCCAATTCCCTAGAACTTGAAAAGATGAAATACAAAACTCAATTCTTGTTCCAAGTTGATTAATATGGGTTAAAGCATTACTCATTAAACGGAGGTTGGAAACTCTGAATCCTTGTTTTTAATTCATTACCCCGGTTATAAAACTCTTGTTTAAAGAAAGTAAAACTTAAGGCTTATTGTAATGCTTGCAACCATTAGAAAAATGTGAAAACGAAGAGTTAACAACATATCATTATATACAACTTTAACCCAACACTACAATTCACCCTAGATCATTATTTTTGCCATGGATCCCACAACCCCAGTTGTGGGAGTTTACCACTCATGCTTGTAACAAAAAAGAAAGAAATATTATTCATACTTTAAAGAAGAATCTTACCGTTGATGAACACAAACTTCAATCCTTGATAACACCTAAGCACAAATGGTGAAATCCAAAAATAAAATAAGTGTAACATTTTCTGTTGTTTCTTCCATTCAAAAACTCATTCAAAACCAAAAAGAAATATCTAATAATGAATAATAAAATAAACCCTAAAACTGGGTATTTATAGTAGCCTAGGAAATAAAATTCCAACAATAGGACTCAGACTGCTCGCTTCAACTTGATGGGTTGCTTTGGTGATTCGTCAACCATGTGGCGACTCGTCTGACAAGAAACCAGTGGCTCATTCCATGTCTGTCACACTTGGTTTCTCAGTGACAACTCACCATGACCTTGACGGTTAGTCATGGGAGTCTTCACACCAAAACAATGAGCCTATTTCCTTGCAACTTTTCATCTTTTCCATCTTTATGCACTTTCATGTGGTTTGAACACATATACCATTAAAAACAACAATGGTTACTTGAATAATTAAGATTATTCTTAGTTAAAGGAGTCAAATGTGCCATAGAATGCCAGCAACAACTCACTATTTCTTCACCAAAAGTGTCGAAAATAGCAAAAATTGAATTAAGCAAGTCATGGGTCAGTCAGATTTTATGATTTTTCAAGTTATCACTCACATAACATAATATTCCACAAGGTATGAACTTGTGTCCCACCTCTATGGTCGTTGAACACCAAACTAGGGTTGTTTTTGAAAAGAAATCAATGTGTAAAACCCTTGGAATAATGTTTTGTGTGAGTAAATACTTGAACTTATTATGTAGATGAGTATTGTTGGTTGAATCTAATTGATATTAGGAAAAAAATGTAAAACTTAGTGTTTTCTTCTGTAACAATGACCGCGAGAGCAGTCAACAGATCGTGGATAGCACTCGTGAAATCAGGTCAGAGTCATGAAGTTTTGATATGACTTCCACGACGGTCATCCACGAGCCGTGGATCAAACCATGATCCATGGATGGCTTTGTGGAATTCAGACCTGCAGACAAGGATGCTATTCATGTGATCCACAATGGGTTTCCATGTGCCGTGGTTCATTCCACTAGCTGTGGATCCCACTCGTGGATTCCTAAATCTTAAAATTTCTGAAGATTGTTTTTGCAAGTTTTTCTTTATTATCGTACTAATACTCTTCCCCGCAGGTACTATTCCACTAAAAAACACTCCAAAAAGGGTGGAGCATGCACCCCAAAGGAACTATTAGAAAGGTCTCATATATTACAGTTTAGACTCTCAAACGAGACCTCTAAAGCTGAAAATAGTGGGTTAGAAGAGGTCTATGAAATCCAGCCTGATCCAAATATGGTGCCTCAGACCATGAGGCAAGCAACGAGGACCCAGACCACTAATAAAGTGGCACTGCAACTTGCTCTTCCAGCTGTGATATAGGTAGCACCTACCTCTCCTCAGTTTGAAGAGGGAGAACGGTCGTCGGGTACTGGTGATAATAATGGGTCAGAAGGAGCAAGTTCATCAGCCACTGGTACATAGAATGGCTCAAAGTTTGATGTTTCTAGGTCTTATACGAGAGCACAGATCCCCTCTAGCACATCTACTCTGGCTTCTGAAAACCAGAGATGAGCTGAGGAAGATAGACTTCAGAGACCTGAGTTCTAGGATAATAGGTGATGGTGTATGTATGGTATGCAGAGAGCATATGATAGGGATGCCGCGTGATCTGATAGGGGCATGCCTAAAATGGGTATCTTTGAGGGCCAAAGATTTGGACTCATTTTCGGCATGGTTAGATGGGTGAGCCATCAGGCAGCTACAGTCCTGAGATGGTACAAGATTTTTATGCATCTTATTCATCCTCGGTACATCAGCTCAGTCCACTGAGATAGAGGTGCCATGATCAACCTCCACTTACCAGTATAGTAGTATGACATGCACCCGTCAACATATTTGAGTGCATAATTCAGCACTTTCTGTCTGTGCTCGAGTATGAGTTGCTAGTTTATACAGTCGAATTTGACCACAAGATTAGGACGGTAAAGGATAAACTGAAGATAAGAGACCAAGTCCAGAAACCTAACTTACTAATATGGGTTGCAGGGTACATTACTGACCATGTAGAAGATGAGGAATGGGTTTATATGGGTGATATCAAAAAGGCATCTTTGAGCTTTGCAGGCAAGTTTTGGTGGGCCATAGTATTGACCTCTCTATGTCCCACTCAGGTGGACAACACTCTTACACCAGATTGAGAAGTACTAATGGCCAGTATTATGGCTGGATATGACATCAACATCCTACAATATATCATTGATGAGATTAATGAGCGGGCATTCAGACCCAGCACTAGCATTCCCTTTCCTTACTTAATTCATTGCCTCTGTATGGATTCGACAGTCCTGACTATGTCGGATGTGGACTACCCAATTGAGGTGATGCTAACACAAGATATTAGGCTGATTAAGGATGATACTAATCTCGTTGCATATAGACAAGATTCATCCTCTAGTTGCGTTGGAGCTGTGAGTGTTGATATACAGTAGCATCGGGAGATCAGGTTGAGTTAGGTGCCGCAGAGTGGACCATGGAGCATAGTGAAGAGATTCACTATCCTGTGGTTAGTACCTCTAGAGAGGGTGCCACAGCTTCAGTTTCTACACATTCTACCTCTAGACCCCCAACTGTTATTCCTATTGTGCCCACGCGCCAAGCTCCTTCTAGTATAGTCACCATTATTGATGAGTTCTTACATGACTAGGTCTAGAACTAGACAGAAATAGAGAAGCAAATGGGCCATTTGCTAGACTAGCTAAGGCCACGGGAAAGGGCCACTATTGCAGCTACCAAAGTGAGAGTTTAGACAAAGATTGATACGGTCGCTCACAAGATAAATGGGCAAATCGATGGATTTGAGGACCGAGTGACTAATAGGCTGTGAGATGTACAAATCCTACACTTGGGTGGGATACGGGCAGAGGTGGAACAACTAAGAGAGAAGATTAGATCACGAGTTACTAGCCATGCTGAGTTGTTAATCTGTTTGAGGATGATGAGCCCGCAAGTGTTAGCGGGAAGAGGGCTCATAATGAGTGTCCATCTGAGGCTGAGAAGAATCAAAAAAAAAAAGAAGGGATGTCGCCACTGCCACATGGCTGTATTTGAATGACCAACGACTTCGAGAGAAGGCCGACTATCAGATAGTGTGAGGCGAGTCCGCTAATTTGGCACAAGCTTTTAGGGTTTCCATACCCACTTCTGTTGAGATTCCTGACATTAATGCCACTGGTAGGTCACCTCCTGAGGCCCCCACCACTATTGATCTATTGGGTGCGTCGGCCACCGTCGATGCCACTACTACCATATCACTAGATGCTAGGGCTTAGGCGCCACAGGTATATTCTTGCCTCCCAATGTATTTAATCTTTTTAGTGTATTGGGGATAATGCACACTCCTTTTTAGTGGGTTTGGGGAAACACCTATCCATGTTCTTTTTGATGGATTTCTTGGCAAAGTTTGAGTAGTCAAGACACTCACGTCGTGCCGTGATGTTAAATCAAGAGCTACTTGGGAGGCAACCCAAAGCGAGTACCATTGAGTATCCAAGTTTGTGGGGTTTTCTTATTGTGTTCTTTCCCAAAGGAACTTTATTTCTATTGAACCAACATATTTAGATAGGTTGTGTGTTTATGAAAGAAGAATAGGAACTTAGCCCAGTCTATGGCTTGATTTTGACTGAAAAATAGATACCCCTCCAAATTTTGTGTGACATGTTAGCCGTTTTGATGGACTGACCGTTATGGATCTACTCATGACATTATGTATATAGATGTGATGAATAGCTTAAGCTAGGACATGAACCTGATAGTTAGCAAATCGATTGTATGACTTTGAGCAATATGTGTGAGCTATTTTTTGCATCGTTCTTGCTGTGTGTGCCAATCCAGAACTTGTGCGATTAGTCTTGCCTAGGCTGTAGGATATCTAGTTAAGACATGATCATAGGCAATTTTTGAACTTATTCCACTAAGTCTAAATGACCATCCAAATGATATTGATATCCCTTGATCCCTGATTTTGAGCCTATATTGACCTTTTGTTGTTGATTAGCCTATTCACCTTCCTTGTTGTTCTGTGAACCTTTAGTTTAGCCATGGTCCCTCCTTGGACATTATGCACCTCAACTCAAGTAAATAACCTAAGTTGAGGGAGGCTATTATAGAGATAAATAAGAATGAATGGGGTATGAAAAGAGCAGGTTAGTGATAAAAAGGGAAAATAACGGGTGTGGCATATATGCTAGAAAAAGTATAGAAAAAAACAAGAACAGAGAAAAGAAAAAGATAAAGAAAAAGAAAAGAATATAAAAGAAGAAATATGAGAAAATGTTGAGTTTGAAATAAAAGTCGCACCTATTGCTTGATGTAAAATAAATAACATAAATGGAGAATAATGAAGGAAAGATTTGGTCTAAAGGTGGAAGTGAGTCATAGACTTAATGCTGCAAAGGTGCAAGAAACCTGTGTTCCACGACAAGAGTCCACGAGCCCTGGATCCATCCACGAGCCATGGACTAATCCACGAGCCATGGAATAACCCCATGGACTTGGATCTGCAAGAAGACAAATTCCCTGATTTGCACGAGAGAATTTTACGATCCGTAGTTGAATCCATGGACCGTAGATGATGTCCGTGGAAGTTGCCGAACTCAGTTCTCCTAGTTTGATTATGATAGGATTTGTAATGTCTATAAATACTTTTCCTAGATTTTCTTTTATGTTTTGTTCTCTATTATTTTGTTGGAAACGACTTAGAAATCATTGGTATTACTTTGTTCTTGATTCTGAAAGATAAATTCATCCATTGGTTCTTGATTATTGATTCTTCTTTAAAACATCAAGATTCCGGATTTCTTTATTCCATCTCGTAAGTATATGATTATGTATTCTTCAACAAATTCTGATTGTCTTCTTATGAACATGAGTTGATAAATCCACAATTAGAGTTGTGGGAACCATGAAGGATTAACAAAGTAGGCAAAGTACTCAGAGATTCTAGGAAGGTGTTTATGCATGTCTTGTTCTTCCCTTTGCTTTGATTGCTTTTTGACGGTGCACAACGTTAGAACTCTCTGTATTCTTACTTGCGGACAAAAGGGGGTATCAAATGGGAAAAGGGATGTTACAATAGAGATTTGAGGCTACCAACCCTCATCTAATAGCTTGACCTTATCCGGGAATAGCTAATTTGGGATTAAAGTTAAGGGTTAGTAAAACACACACCCGTAGACGGACTAAATTGCATGGTAAAATTCTTCTATCTAGGGGACCAACCATTTAGTTGAACCTAACTTAACCATCTTGTATGCTAAGCACCAAAATAGATTGCTAGTACAATGCCTTACTGTATTATGAACTCATTGGGAACATAGTCCCAGTCCATTCTCTCTCTGAATAACAACAATACTGATACTTACCGTTACTTGTTAACTATAATTTTAGAAATATTACTTGTTACTTAAAACCCCCTATTAGGGAAATAAGACAGCTAAGAGAGCACATACGCACTATTGACCTAGGTCCTATGATATTCCCTGTAAAACCCTATTTCTCAATTGAAGAGTCAATATTACAGCTGTAGTCAACAAGGCCTTAAGTTTCAGAAATCTCACCTCACACTCATCCAACCACTGTAATGGGATATCCTTCCTAGTCAGTCTAGTCAAAGGTGCTATAATGGAAGAGAATCCCTTGATGAACCGGCTGTAGTAACAAGCTAACCAAACAAAACTGCAAGGCTCAGTAGGAGAAGTGGGTCTAGGCCAATCACAAACTGCCTCAATCTTCATTGGGTCTACCATAATCCCATCCTTGGACACCATATGCCTCAACAATGATACAGACTCAATCCAGAACTCACACTTTTAAAATTTGGCATAAAGTCGTTGATCTCTCAGAGTTTGTAGCATAATCCTCTAATGTTGCTCATGCTCTTCCCAATTTATAGAATATACAAGAATATCATTAATGAATACACTGGGTATTTTGTTGTTGTTGTTGTATTATCAATGAATACTATCACGAACAAGTCCAAATACGTCCTGAACACATGTTTTATTAAGTCCATGAATGTTGTTGGGGCATTGGTGAACCCAAAAGACATCACCAGGAACTCGTAATGGCCGTAGCGAGTCTGAAGGCTTTCTTAGGGATGTTCGCCGCCTGAATCCTCCACTGATGGTACTCAGATCTCAAGTCAATCTTAGAATATATGGCTGAATCTTGAAGGTAATCAAATAGGCCATCAATACGCGGCATCAAATACTTATTCTTCACAGCCAGTTTAATAAGCTGCCGATAGTCAATATACATATGCATCGATCCATCCTTTTTTTTCACAAAGAGGATAGGAGCACCCCACATAGAAACATTCGGCCGGATGAAACCCTTACCCAGAAGATCCTGAATCTGAACACTAAGCTCCCTCAACTCGGCAAGAGCCATATATAAGGTGGAATAGAAATGAGCCTAGTGCCCAGCTCAACATCGATAGCAAAGTTTATATCATGATCAAGCGAAAGGCCAGGTAAGTTTGTGAGAAAGACATCAGTGAACTCCAGGACCACGGGAACATAATCAAGTAAGGGAACCTCGGCACTAACAATATAGACATATGCAAGATAGGTCAGACACCCCTTCAACACCAAGCTCCTAGCCCAAATATAAGAAATGATTACCGTCGGCGAGTGACTAACAGAACCCTGCCATACAATTGGGGGTATGCTAGGTATGTCTAAGGTAATGCTCTTGGTGAAGTAATCTAAGAGCGCATAATAAGGAGATAACCAGTCCATGCCAAGAATAACATCAAAACCAACCATAACAAGTACAACAAGATCCTCCCAAGTGTCATACTCCCAAATAGTCATCACACAAGATCTAAATACCTGATCCACTACTAAAGAATCACCTACGAGAGTAGCTACACGCAGGGGCACATGCAAAGGCTCACTACACAATCCCAATCGGGAAAAAAAGTAAACAGACATATAGGAATATGTGGAACCTGGATCAAATAAAATAGATGTCGGTAGATGTCAAACTAAAAACGTACCTGTAATCACGACATGTGAAGCCTCCGTCTCTAGCTTACACGATATAGCATATAACTGACTACACCCACCATTGGGCTGAGCACTCACATGACTATCGGTCCTACATAGCTGAGCACCATCATGAACATTTTTACCTCTCTAAGTACCATATTTGGCTGGTGGCACTATTCCTTTAAAAGAGTGAGTCACTGCCTAAGGATCAACCATCCCATGCCAATGACACTCTCGAGAATAGTGAATTAAACTCTCCACAATCATTACAACCCTATGGAGTCCTGCCCTGCTAAGAAGAACCTACTGAACCAGAATGACCACCTTGGCCTGAAGACCCAGAATGTCAGCCCCACAAATACTAACTGAATCTCTGACTGCTATAACCAAGCTTACTATCATCAGAAAGTTGAATTAAGGCTTGCACGGGCCTACTAGACTGAACATACCACTGCTTCTAACCTCTACCAAAAGAACTCCAACCATAAAACTGGGAACCACTGCAGCTGCCTTGGTCATGAGGCTTTTTATCTCTGCCCCTTTAGGCCTCGTGATGAATGCTATCAATGGCACCCTCTTGTTCTCGTAGGCAAAATCATTGTAGCATGTATGGATAGCTCATGGAATCTAGTATCATACTCTGCCACTAAAATAGAACCCTTCTCCAACCTTGAAAAGGCATCCCAAACCCTCTCACGCTCACTGCACCACATGTACTTTACCAAGAAGGCCTCAGAGATTTATGCCCATGTAAGAATAAGGGACCTAGATTGTCTACACTCTGAATAACCACTCCACCACTGTCTCGCTGGAACATCAAGATAAAAAGTGATGTAATCTTCCCCATGGACTACACTAGATCGAGTTTATGCAACCTCTCTCGACAACTAGTAATAAACTCATGTGCATCCTCTCCCGGGGCGCTGATAAATATCAGAGGTGCCAATCAAAGAAACTAACTCAACATCTTCTTCTCCTCAGAAGTCATGACTTTTCTGGCAGCCACTAGAGGAGTAACTAACTCAGTAGGTGGTACCTTGTCATTCCCCGAGTCTACCCACTAGGCGTAACATGGGATTCGGGACATAAGTGCCCCAGATTAACCATTGGTCATAGTGTACTCAAGCATAACAAAAGATAAGTGGAAGCATAATAAGAGGTAAAGGGATTTCATAATTGAATATCATAAGGTCTACAAGAACCCAAAATCTGGAAAATACAACTAACCATGTCTGAAGCCTCTAAATCATAAAATACGAGTTGATGGGACAAAACCCCAACTAACTCAGAAATCCAACGTAAAAGATAAGGAAGATAACTCATAACTCTGGCTCTCGCAGGATGAGGATTCACCAATAGGATAAGCTTGAAAGTTGGCACTGACTATCCACATGCCTAAGGAATAGACCCTGAATCTGCATCATCAAGAGGATGCAGTGTAAGATATGCGTCAGTACTATAGGATGTACCGAGTATATGAGCGATGCATGAAAATAATGGAAACGTGCTCGAAACATGTATAAGAACTTAGCTCATGCATGAATGAAGTTTCAAAGGTAGATGTCATGAATTGAATAGTAAATCATGAAATAAGAGTCAAAACTCAAAGTAGATATCATAAGTTGAAACAAGTCAAAACATTCATATGGGAGTTTCTTATAACCGACAAGACCATGTGAGCTACATGGAATCTAACTATGTAGCTGTAGTTAGCAAAACTGGCCCGAACCTTGCCAAAGCACGGTCCACCATACCCAAACTATATAACCCTAGTTGGCAAAGTTGTCCTATGCCCCGTTAGGGCAAGGACACCATTAATCAAGATGTGGATCCACTCTCATAGGCCCATAGGGCAAATCATAACCTACGCTGGCAACATTGTTTTTTGACTTGGGTAATCGAACCCTCATCACTCGGTGCTAAGTACTACTCCCAAAACATACATATAGCTCATAAGTTTATGAAGGTATAATCGAATACAAAATCTCTTTTGAAAAGCATGAAGACACATCGGGTACCATGCATTTCTCATATTATAAGTCCCTGATGTATAGCATAGCCATAATTCAAATCATACTTTTCTTTCTAAATTCATGATTGAAGAATTAGGCATGCAATTTAATAAATTCATAAGGTCATGATATCTAATCATGCCCAATTTTACTTGAAAACATACAATTCAATGGAATCATGCTAGAAATCAACTTTAATACTTGGGATTTCAAATCCAATAAAGCAATCATGATCTAATCATAAATAAGCAATAAGAAACCATGAATTTAAGCATAAAAGCTGATTTCATAAGTTTTCCCCAATTTAGATCAAAACCCTAATTTCACAAGTTCATAAATCAATTTGAGAATTAGGGGTTTTAGGCACAAGGGTGGAAGGAAACCTTTGTTGAATACCCACATACCTTGATTTAAGCTAACCCACATGAAATATAAAAGAATAGGAGACTTGATCTTGGGGCTTGAGATCTTTTGGTTGAGATAGTTCTTTTTCCTTTTTGGGAGATAAATGAAGTAATGAGAAGAGAATTAGGCTAATGGGGTAAAAACCCTTCTAGAAATAGTCAAACGACATCATTTAGCAGTTAAAATGGTGGGTAATGACTAAAATACCCTTGGGAATGTAATTAGGAAAAAGCTGTTAAAAGTCGACCTTCATAAATCACGGGTGGATTCCACAGGCCTTAGAATAAACTACGACTCTTGGTTTACATTCATGGTTGCTGGCCAACTAGACAGCCTGCAGAAGGTAAACCTAGAGTCAACAGGACGACTCGTCAACTGAACGATGACCCATCAACTTAAACTATAGTTTCTGGGAATATGCAATCCTCTGAATCAAGTTGTACGAGCTACACGATGGTACGTAGTTCAAACTATGGGCCATAGAAACCCTTCGTAATTCTTTAAGGGCTTGGAAGTTCTCAGATCTGCTTCTTCAAGTTGATAGGATGGTCCATTTTTCAAATGGCGGTCCATAGACTGGACTCGTGATTCCTGGAAACTTAGGATTTTTCAGAGATTTTAATTCAGACAGCTTAATCAATTTCTGGGGTGTTACAATATCACTCCTTTTGGATCATTCGTCCTTGAATGAAGAATAAACAAGGATAACTTAGAGGAATAACAGCCCAACCAAACATCAAAACGTGAAAACTGATGAACAAGCATGAAAAGTGACTCCTCAACTTAAAACATAACTGAACTAACTCTGAAAAATATGAATGCATGCTAGGATCATGAAGGAATATGGTGGAATAGAATCAGAGGAACATACTAAGGAGGAAACTGTTACATCAAGTTGGAACTAGGTCGGAAATAAAGAGATGAGGATATTTGGCCTTCATGGCCTCTTTTGCTTCCCAAGTACCACCCTCTACAAGTTGATTCCTCTAAAGCACTTTCACCGAGGTGACTTCTTTGTTTCTCAACCTTCGGATCTGACGGTCAAGAATCTTTACGGGAACCTCCTCATCGGTGAGACTGTTGCTCACATCTACATCCTCCAAGGGAACAATCAAGGTCAGATAACCAACATACTTCTTCAATAAGGAAACATGGAAAACTGGATGATTCGTTTCCAAATCTGATGGCAAATCCAAATCATAAGCAACCTTACCAACCCTCCTAAGAATCCGATAAGGACCTAAAAAACAGGGACTAAGCTTCCCTTTCTTGCAAAATCTCATCACACCCTTCATGCATGACACCTTTAGAAAAACCCAGTCATCAACCTCAAATTCTAATTCCCTTCTCCTCAAATCTGTGTATGATTTCTGTCGACTCTGAGCGGTTTTCAACCTCTCACTAATAAGATGAACCTTCTCCATAGTCTCATGCATCAAATCTGGAACAATTAAGGCTGCCTCACCAACCTTGAACCAACTAATAGGAGATCTACATCTCCGACCATAAAGTGCCTCATAAGGAGCCATATGGATACTAGAGTGAAAGCTGTTGTTGTAGGCAAACTCGATAAGAGGTAATTGATCATCCCAATTATCATTGAAATCAATCGCACAAGGTCTCGACATATATTCCAAAGTCTGATTAGCACACTCTGCCTGGCCATCCGTCTGTGGGTGAAAAGTTGTGCTAAGCTTCACCTGAGTACCAAGACCCCTCTGAAACGACCTCCAAAACTGGGATGTAAACTAAGTACCCCTATCTGAAATAATGGACAAAGGAACACCATGCAATCGAACTATCTCCCAGATGTAGAGTATGGCATAATCGTCTACTAAATCTATAGTCTTAATAGCCAAGAAATGGGATGATTTAGTCATCCGATCGACAATCACCTAAATCGAACCATGTTGCCTTCGAGTACGAGGCAAACCTATAAGGAAGTCCATATTGATTGATTACCACTTCCAAGTAGGAAGGTCCATATCCTGAATCATGCCACCCGGTCACTGATGCTCCACCTTCACTTGTTAACAGTTGGGACACTTCGCCACAAAACTGGCTATGTCCCTCTACATACCAGTCCACCAAAGACTTCCCATAGATCACAGTATATCTTGGTGGAACCAGGGTGAATGGTATATCTAGAACTGTGAGCCTCAGTCAAAATCTGTTGGCCCAACCCATCTATATTTGGTACACATAGTTGACCCTGATAATGAAGCACACCATCTCCTCCTTTGCAAAAAACCTCAACCTTTTGTTGATGGACTGCACCCTTAAGCTGGAGCAAAATAGGATCACTGTCTTGCTTTGCCTTTACTTCAGCTACCAACGATGATTCGGAACCATTCTAGACAATAACATCACCTTCTGTTGAGTCCATCAGGCAAACTCCCAAACGAGCTATCCTATGAAACTCCTTAACCATTACCTTCTTTCCTTCTTCGACTGAAGACACATTGCCCATCAATAATCTACTAAGTGCATCCACCCCAACATTGGCCTTACCCGGATGGTAAAGTACACTCATGTCATAATTCTTAAGAAGCTCAACCCATCTTCTTTGTCGCAAATTCAATTCCTTCTGAGTTAACACATACTGAAGACTCTTATCAGCAGTGAATGCATCTACATGCACCCCATACAAGTAATGTCTCCAATCTTCAAAGCAAAGACCACGGCTGCTAACTCAAGATCATGAGTAGGGTAGTTATTATCATGAGTCTTAAGCTGTCTAGAGGAATAAGCAATCACCTTACCACATTGCATCAAAACACAACCCAAACAAATCCTAGAAGCATCGCAATACACAAACAAATCATCTAGGCCCTCGGGTAGAGCTAACAATGGAGCTGTGGTCAATCTAGTCTTCAATTCCTGAAAGTTCTTCTCACACAAATCAGACCACTGAAATTTTACCTTCTTCTGAATCAATCGGGTCAAAGGGGTACAAATGGAAGAAAATCCTTCGACAAACCTACGGTAGTAACCAGCCAAAACCAAAAAGCTTCTAATATCAGATGGGGAGGTGGGTCTAGGCCAGTTCTTTACTGCCTCTATCTTATAAGAATCAATCCGAATACCATCTTTAGTCACAATATGACCCAGAAAAGCCACAGAATGCATCCAAAACTCACACTTACTAAACTTAGCAAATAACAGTCAGTCCTTAAGAGTTTGCAACACAACTCTCAAATGGTCTGCATACTCCTCCTCACTCCGAGAGTAGATAAGAATATCATTCATGAAAATGATCACAAAATATCTAGATACCTCTTGAACACGCGATTCATCAAATCCATAAAAGCTGCAGGAGCATTTGTTAGACCAAAAGACATCACAACAAATTCATAATGACCATACCGAGTCCTGAAGGTTGTATTTGTATTATCACATTCTCTAACACGAAGCTGATTATACACAGATCTAAGGTCGATTTTGGAGAAGAAACTGGCACCCTGAAGTTGATCGAACAAGTCATCAATCCTAGGAATAGGATACTTTTTCTTGATTGTGACCTTGTTCAATTAGCGGTAGTCAATACACATTATGAGGGAACGATCTTTCTTTCGTACGAATAAGACTAGAGCACCCCATGGAGAGATGCTAGGCCTGATGAAACCCTTATCAAGAAGTTTCTTCAACTGATCCTTCAACTAATTAAGTTCAGTGAGAGCCATCCTATAGGGAGGAATAGAGATAGGATTTGTATTCGGAAGAATATTTATCCCAAAGTCGATTTCCCGCTTGGGAGGGACTCCAGGTAAATCATCAGGAAATACTTCTTGGAATTCGTTCACAATGGGAACAAACTGAAGGGATGGGGTTTCGAACTCCGTGTCCATAACCTGAACTATATGATAAACATACCCCCTTGAAATCATCCTCCTAGCCTTAAGATAAGATATGAAATGACCTTTCAAGGATGGGGGACTACCTTGCCATTCTAAGAGGGGTTCATTTGGAAACTTTAAACTGACAACCTGAGTACGACAATCAATAGAAGCATAACAAATATGTTGCCAATCCATAGCAAGAATAACATCAAAATCTATCATCTCCAACTCTACTAAATTCGCTGAAGTGACTCTATGAAGGACTGAGATAGGGCAATTTTGGTAGATTATTTTGGCTAGGACTGACTCACCAACAAGAGTTGAAACACAAAAGGGTTCTAAAAGCAATTCAGGATATACTTCAAATTTGCATGCTATATAAGGGGTCACAAAAGATAAGGAGGCACCGGGGTCTAACAAATCATACACATCTATAGAAAAGACTGCCAATATACAAATAACCACATCGGGTAAGCTCTCCTGGTCTTGACCAAAGAATATGGCATAAAGGCAGTTCTACCACTGACCACCTAAACTAAAAGTTGCGCCCTGCTGGGCTGGCCGACCTCCTGAAGCTGTTGTGGTAGATTGAGTCCTACCTATCCCTTCCTATCCGGAGGGCACTCCGTAATACGAGTACAGTCTGACCACAACCAAAACAACTACTTGAACTATCTAGTCACTCACCGGGGTGACTCTTTCCACACTTGGCATAAGAAGGATAAGGGGAACCTTTTGCAACACTCCCCTACGACTGAGAACCAACTCTCATACCAGTCTGATCATAATAAGGCCAGGGTGGGAGTACTAACAGAAGAGTGAACGGGGCCTGGTGATTTCTTCTGAAATAAAGAGCGATGTTTGCCTCCGATTTCTTATGACTAAAACCTGAACCCTCGGATCTAGCCCTCTTGTTCTCCTTAGCCATCTCCCTAAGTCTGTCTCCCTAGATTTGGTGAGCATTGGTCATGAGCCTGGAAATAGTTATATCACCCAACAACATAGCGGACCTATACTTCTTCTTCCCCAAATATGAAACCCCATAGATAAACTTGCTCATCTGATCATGCGGGTCTGCCACCACAGAGGAGGCATACCTAGACAACTGAGTGAACATCAAACTGTACTCCTTAACAATCATAGATCCTTGTCTCAAGTTCACGAACTCCTCAACCTTAGCTTGCTTCAACTCTCATGGAAAGAACCAGTCAAAGAAAGCTCCTTCAAAGCACTTCTATGTCATGGGGACCACATCCCTAGCTCTAGAATCCTTCCATTGCGTGAACTAGATATGAGCTACGTCCTTTAGCTGATAGGACGCAAGCTCGACACTCTCAAATCTGGCAACCTACATCACCTTAAAGATTTTCTTCACCTCATTCACAAAGCTAAGAGGGTCTTCACCTACCTTCGAACCCCAGAACTCCGATGGGTTCATAAGGATGAAATCTCAAACTCGAGCCGCCACTCTACCATGAGGTTTAATGGGAGTAGGATCCTGATAATTGTCTTGGGTAGCCATAGTCTGAGCCAATAGGTGAATCACGTTCTGAAACTCTACATTCGTGACCTTGAGGGCTGGAACTGGAGGGACAGCATTCCGAGTGGCTTGGGGGGGGGGGGGAATAGCACATCGTGGAGGCATAATTTGAAATGTAACAAGAATAGATTAGAGGTGTAACAAGGTTAACTCTATCACACGATATTGATCATGAAAGTAGAGAACTTTTTCCTAAGACATCTCGTAGATTCCCTCTCATAAGTGTGGCGCACTTCACACCTATGAAAGAGATTCTATTCGATGCGGCTTTAGACACTCTAGGACTCTGGAACCTGAGGCTCTGATACCAAGTTTTTCCAGCCCCGAGGCTACCCCTAAGCATAACACGGGATCCGGAACACAAGTGCCCCAGATTAACCCTTGTTCATAGCGTACTCAAGCATAACAAAAGATAAGCGAAAGCATAATATGAGGTAAAGGGATTTCATAACTGAATATTATAAGGTATAAAAGAACCCAAATCCAGAAAATACAACCAACCATGTCTGAAGCCTCTATATCTTAAAATACGAGTTGAGGGGAAAAAACACCATCTAACTCAAAAATCTAACATAAAAGACATAAGGAAGATAACTCATAATTCTGGCCCTCGCTGGATGAGGATTCACCAATCGGATAAGCTGGAAAGCTGGCACTGACTATCCACGTGCCAAAGGAATAGACCCTGAATTTGCATCATCAAGAGGATGCAGTGCATGATATGCATCAGTACTATAGGATGTACTGAGTATATGAATGATGCGTGAAAATAACAGAAATATGCTCAAAACATGTATAAGAACTTAGCTCATGCATAAATGAAGTTTCAAAGGTAGATGTCATAAATTGAATAGTAAATCATGAAATAAGAGTCAAAACTAAAAGTAGATATCATAAGTTTAAACAAGTCAAAACTTTCATATGAGAGTTTCTTATTACCGACAATAGACCATGTTTACTACATGGAATCTAACAATGTAACCCTAGTTAGCAAAGCTGGCTAGAACCTTGCTAAAGTATGGGACACCATACCCAACTATATAACCCTAGTTGGCAAGGCTGTCGTATGCCCAGTTAGGGCAAGGACACCATTAATCAAGATGTGGATCCACTCTCATAGGACTGTAGAGCAAATCATAACCTACGCTGGCAACATAGTGTTTGGACTTGGGTAATAGAACCCTCCTCACTCGGTGCTAAGTATTACTCCCAAAACATACATATAGATCATAAGTTCATGAAGGTATAATCGAATACCAAATCTCTTTTGAAAAGCATGAAGACACATCGGGTACCATGTATTTCTCATATTATGAATCCTAGATGTAAAGCATAGCCATAATTCAAATCAAACTTTTCTTTCTAAATTCATGATTGAAGAATTAGGCATGCAATTTCGTAAATTCATAAGGTCATGATATTCGATCATGCCAAATTTCACTTGAAAATGTACAATTCAATGGAATCATGCTAGAAATCAACTTTAATGCTTGGACTTTTAAATACAATAAAGGAATCATGATCAAATCATAAATAAGCAATAATAAACCATTAATTTAATAATAGAAGGTGATTTCATAAGGTTTCCCCAATTTAGATCAAAATCGTAATTTCACAAGTTCGTAAATCAATTTGAGAATTGGGGGTTTTGGTCACAACTGTTGAAGGAACCCATTGTGAAATACCCACATACCTTGATTTAAGCTAACCCACTTGAAATAGAAAAGAATAGGAGACTTGATTTTGGAGCTTGAGATCTTGAGCTTGAGACAGTCCTTTTTCCTTTTTGGGAGATGAATGAGGTAATGAGAAGAGATTTAGGCTAATAGGGTAAAAAAAACATGCTAGCAATAGACAAAATGACATCATTTAGGAGTTAAATAGGTGGGTAATGACTAAAATACCCCTAGGAATTAATTAGGAAAAAGCTATTAAAAGTCGACCTTCAGGAATCACGGATGGATTCCACGGGCCGTAGAATAAACCATGGCTCGTAGTTTCCATCTGTGGTTCCTGTCCAACTAGACAACCTGCAGAAGGTAAACCATGAGTCAACAGGATGAATCATCGACTGAACGAAGACCCGTCAACTCGAACCGTAGTTTTGGGAACATGCAATCCTCTGAATCAAGTTCTACGAGCTACAGGATGGGCCGTACTTCAAACTACGGGCCGTAGAAACCCTTCGTCATTCCCGAAAGAATTGGCAGGTCTCAGATCTAGTTCCACAAGTCGACAGGATGGTCCATCTTTCAAATAATGATCCGTAGACTAGACTCGTGATTACTGGAAACTTAGGATTTTTCAGAGATTTCAATTGAGATAGCTGAATCAATTTTTGGGGTGTTACATACCTCGATATGGAGAGCCGTAGCAGTAGGCTATGCTCCTGCACCCTGAATACCCTGGGACATTTTCTGAGCTAAAGTTTGGGGAATACCTCCCAAAGCACTCAATAACCAGGCTATGGCTGCTTGAAATGCCGGCAAAACTGCAGTCTCAGATTGAGGCTTGGCTGGTCCCTGCCTCACTGATTGCTGAGGTGGTAGATCTGCTGGTGTATCTCTAGAGCAAACTCAAGACCCTGGTCATAATCAAGCTCTAGTGATAGCTTTATATCCTTGCTGGTCCCTACCCCACTGATTGCTGAGGTGGTACAGCTTGAGCCTGACCTCGTCCTCTACCTCTTCCCCTAGCTACTGGCTCGAGGGCCTCACTCTCGGCTGCTATAGCTCTCATCCTAACCATCTTGGAAATAATAAAACAAACAACAATTAAAAGTTGATAAAGGTCTAGGACGCACGACAAAGAATCAAAAAGATGGGATCTTTCCTAAGAATTCCCTGTAGCCTCATGCAGCTAGGATACAAACGTCATCATACCGATCCATGAGACTACTTCACACTTACCCTTGTACCAACCACACTGGTGAACCTAGAGCTCTGATACCAATCTGTCATGACCTGATTTCTCAGGTTGCGATGGCACCTACCATTCCCCACTAATAGGTAAAATAAACCCTTAGTTCGGAACAACACATAATGAGCTAATAAGATAATGAGATAAAAGTGAACGCAAATCAAGACATAATAGGGAGGGAGGAAAGAATCACATACATAAGAATCCCCCAAGACTTGGTATTAGCAAGTACAAGAGCTACGATAACATAAGGAGTACAAGACAGGAGTAAATATAAATATACAACAGTCTCCAAAATACAATAAAAGACAAAACCAAAGTAGAGGGAGACAAGTCAGCTCCAAAGCCAGAAGCTCACCCTAAATCTCCAAATCTGTAACTCGTCACAAAGACAATGTTAACAACGATAACTCATGCTAGGCTCTACATTAGGGTTAAAGATGCAAAAGTGTAGCATGAGTACCAAAACATGTGGTACCCAGTAGGCATCATAGGCCGACTGAGCTTGTAGTGACCCTCTTGGGAGGATGCCACTTCTGAAACAAAAACAAATATAATACTTATAACATTTCAAAAGACCTTAATTTTAAGATGTTTATCATTTTTTATAGCAGAATTAGGCAATTTTGAAAAAAGTTAAAGGTGTAATATTTTGACATTTACTAATTCATATAATTTTAAGTAAAAACAGTATAAGAATTTAATTTATGACGGTGGGACCTTTCAAAAAAAACTGAGTATGTACCTTATGGAAAGTAATTTTTTTTCATTTAAACACACTTGCAGGCTCATAATACATCATCTTTAAACTTCCAAATGTTAAAGGAAAATACTAGTTTCATCAATTACGCAAATTACAATATAAACTGTGACTTTAGTACATTACAAGACCTGAGTTTACAAACCTCAAAACAACCAACATAACACCAAATTCAAGTTTACAATTTATAGTATTACGATAAAATAAGACTCTAAAATTTAGATACACAGGTGCAAAATATGGATCATATACAAGTCCCAAAATTACAACAAAATATAGATGCCTATATGAAAATATGATCTTCTAAGAGATCTAAGAAGTCTACTTCAAGTGGCCACCTTTAATTATCCTCCCGAACGTCACCTACGATTAAAAACAATTGTTGCTAAGTACAAAGCTTAATGGTGTATAAGGTTTGGGCTTGGAGCCATAGATTACTCCAATTCTCTTATAAATTATTGGAAGCTCAATATAACATATAAATAAAAATAAAGTAAACAAGAATATTACAAGTATCAAAATTGGCATTCATAGCTCAAGTGTCAAACAAACTCATAGAATTATTTCATGAGATGTCAAATAACAAGGTTTACCCAATATGTACATCATGCCATCACACCAAGCATAATTGAATATCAAGAGGGACCAAAGCCTTGTATCAAGTAGGGCCGAAACCCAATAATCAAGAACCATGTTAAAAATGGCTTTCTAGTTCGTACTTAAATGGATAACTTCCTTAATTAAGATGAACCATAATCCCAAAGTCAAGCTGGCCAAAGATACAAATTAAGAGGCATGCCAATACAGTGACATAGTAACTGTCACAAGAAGGACAAAGTCCTAACAAGAACGCAAAATGATCAAGCAATCCATACAAGTGGGTGAATTAATGAATATCTCGCAAAAATATAATATACCAATATGACAATATAAGGTCATGAGAAAGTAAATGAAGGTTCCAAGATAATAATCAAAATTCTCCAACATGTAATGAGAGTACAAGTTGAAGTCTATACACAGACCTTGGCTTTTTAGCACATAAATAGTCGTACCACAACTTGATGAGTTCAAATCGTAAACCAACAAGTGTGTCAACTTCAACCAAATTTCTTTAGGTTGTACAAGAGTATAAACACCTTGAATACACATTCAAATACCTATTTAATATTCAATAATTTTGGCAGGTGAAAATGAACAAGATAGACATCAAAAGTGAGCCTAGTTTGTGAAAATCACACCAAATTCACAAAACAGTAAATCTGGACAACCTGCCTTCTTTATGTTGTGACTTAGTTTTGAATAAGTAAACATCAAAACTAGGCTTTGTAGTCTCATAAAAGTTGTAGAGTACATGTATTAGGATTGCAAAAAATCATGAACCATCACAAAATGTATTTCGTACAAAAAGGTATGCTCAAAATACTAACAACATTGCATAGAAGGTTTCTAAATCAGAAATATTGGAAGAACTTTCCCTGTATTGTGTCCCCTTTTTCTATCCCATAACAGTAAAACTAGCTTTTGATATAAACAAAAGAGTAGTATATCAATCTAATATATTTCCAAAACATATTTTTTCACTCAAAAAAATCTCTACACAATGAGATATGCTAAATTTACTAACAGTACACAGTTCCAAAACCGAGTTTTGATTACTTATCACAGAGGAGGGATTGTCTTGAGTTCTAGCTGAAAGAACAAGTTTTACTAGGTGATTTTGTGATGGAATATGATTGAGAGAGAGTTCTAGGGGTTTCCTCAGCCTTAAGGAACCGAAAATTTTAGAGGAGGTGATATACACAGACCTAAAAGTTATTTTTATATATATACATACAACAAAAAATGGCTGCCCAAAAATGAAAAAGGTTGGTTGTTTAAAGTGATTAATATCCCTTCTTATTTTACTATTGCTTATAGTATAAATATAGTTGAAGTAGTTTACATAAATACGCCAAGGTCATATCTCAATATACCATCACATTCCACATTAAGTGAATTTTCAATTGTCACAAAATTCGAGTTTAGTAAGTGTGAAGTAGCGTTCATTCCCTTTTTATCAAGAAATTGTCTAGTGAAGTTCAAAATGTTATCTTATATATCTTTGGGTGTTAGAACTCTCTTCCCCTAAAAGAAATTTTTCCCCAAAATTTACCTGAGTTTAGTCCCGAAACAAATGTGGATATTGGTTTTGCATGTCCACCTCTCGCTCCCAGGGGGTTTCTTTGGCAGCATGATTTATCCAATGTACCTTTACTAAGGGAATTATCTTGTTCCTAAGTTGTTTTACTTTACGCGCCAAGATTTGGATAGGTTCTTCTTCATATGTTAAGTCAAGATTAACCTCTATGGATTTAATAGGGAGAACATGTGATGGATCTGAGCGATATCTTCTAAGAATAGAAACATGGAAGACATTGTGGATCTTAACTCAGGTGACAAACCTAATTTATAAGCAACTGGGCCAAGTTTCTCAAGTACATCATATGGTCCAATAAATCGAGGGGTAAGTTTTCCTTTTTGGTCAAATCTCATAATATTTTTCCATGGAGAAACCTTTAAATATACCTTATCAAAAATTTAGTGGTCAATTTTATGCCTTTTAATATCAGCATAAGATTTTTGTCTATCTGATATACGCTCAAATGTACTCTCGAATTAGGAGGTATGAGCAATCATCAAGAAAAACATATTTATAAGTACCCAATGGATATCAGGGTCATACCCATATAGACTTGTAGATAGCACAATGTTGATTGTATAGAAACAACTTCACTAAGAGAGTAAATGTTTAAATGCAAGAAAGTAAAGGATTGGGGGGAATTGGGAATTCTATCACAAAAATCCGATTCAAGCAAGACGGTAAAGTAAAAATGGGTGTACAAATGGGAGTAGACAACTAGAGATGTGCATCTAATGGGGCTCTAATATAGGATAGGGTGATTGCCTATTCCCGCAAATTCTCGCTCATTGACATAGGTAGCTTTGGTTATGGGTATGGTTTTTCATCTCTCAATCAACAACCATATATCCGACAATCTCGATTAAAGCACGATCAGTTTAACAACAAAGCAACCAAGATAAAGCTCTGGGAGGTCATACTATTTCTAGCTTAGACCCTTAAATGGGTGATTCCGTCGATATGAGCTATTTCTAGCCTCAATCTAAATGGAAGCCCAAGTTCCCACTAGTAATTTCACATCCGAAGCAATGAAATTCTCTTTCAAGCTACAACATAACAAAGTAAGGAAAATTAATGTTTGCAACCATAAATTTTAGGATTAAAACTTGGTGAAACTACTAGACCCATGTCAAAGAAGCAATTATAAGCGAGAATTAGCAACACCCACACCCATTTGTCAAGCACCCATTATCAATACATCCCTAGACAATGAAATTAGCTACTCATACTAAAGGACGGAGATATACCAAGTGGGTAAGTCAAATTCCTCTTCATTCAATTGTAATTTCAATATCTAATCTCAGTTTTGTACACAAATGGTGAACTAAGAATTTGAAGAGAGAATTGATTGAAACCCTCTTCTTCTTCTTGGAGAGGAAACTTGTTATCTAAGATAAAATTACTCAAGAGTATTCAGAGCTGAAGAATTATGTTTACAATTGTGCCCAAAATGGGTTTAAATACTTTCACATAATTTTACCAAATTTCTAGACAAAAATATCCTTCGGGTGGTGTGCAGCGCAACATGCGGTTCACTGAGTTGGGAGATATCGTGCGAAGGAGGTGCAGTTCACACCATGAGTTGTGCACGCCGCACAGTGACCATACCTTATAACAAATTCTTCAGTCGATGCAAGGCTCCATGTAGTGAGAGGTGCAGAATGCACCAATGCTTGTGCGTGTCGCACAAGTGCCGCATTTCAAGGTAGAATCTCCATATTTTTTGTTCACTTCACACTTCACTCCTTTTAAGATCTTTTAGGTCCATTTTCTTGTTTTTAATCTTTGATCACAAGTACTGGCATAGACATCAGTAAAGGCTATAAGAACCTCTAAATTTATTCAAAACATAGCAATAATTCATGGATAAAAGCTCATTAAGTTGGTAGATTACCGACTTATCAAACCCCCAAACTTGAACTATTGCTTGTCCTTAAGCAAGATACTCACAAGGTAAAGAATGAATTATGCTCTAGACTCAATCAATGCACCAAAGACTAATATATGCTACAAATCAAGAGAACGAATAAATAAAAGACTTAAACAAAAAGACTCAACTACAATGCTTATCTCAATTTGAACCACCACAATCTTAAGGCAATTGGTCATTTAAAAATCTTTTCCAAAAGGACTTCATTTCTCATTCAAAATTAAGGGAATTTTGTCATTCAAAACAAGACATTTAAGCTTCTCAAGTCATTGGCCTGGACCTTCAAGGTTTGCCTTGAGTTTCTCCATACAACTTGTCTTATTCATGTCTCTCAATTGAAATAGAGACTTTATGTTTCAAGTCGAGTGCATGATGCCACTCACCATAAGAGAGAATCCTACTCACAACCATGCAATTTCCAAAACAAAGGGATTATAGGAGAACCAAGAAGACTCTCACTCTCTCAAAGAAGTTAAAATGCACACATGTCGAACCATAGGCTTGTCGAACCATAGGCTTTCCATTCAAGTAAATCGCCACTAATGTAGGGTAGGCAAGCTTGGAATCACCAAGGACTTGCGGGTTACAATGTTGGCTAGGGTTAAGGTGAGGATTTCATTTGGTTCAAGTGACTAAACCTCCCTATGCTCTTTGTTGTCATTTTGAACACCGCTCACATTTTCATGCTCAACTTCACCTTATTTCTCCCTTACACAACCCAAGATTCTCCTTTTAAATTAGGATCATTCAAACTCCTTGTATCACCTACATTTGGTAGCACCCATTCTTGCTTTTCATTTTGCTTATTGGTTTGAACTTTTGGGAACTGTTGTAGAAATTTTTCAATTGAAACTTAAGGAGCTACCTTGCACTTGAAATGCATTCCTTTTCTTCTCCTAATTTTATCATAGCACCCCCAAACTTAGGCATTTTCCCATGTTGTCTTTTTATTCCCCCCCGCCCCAAAATTTGGTCTCTTAGCCTACATTTCACTTCATAGAAATTAGGGAGGATGGGTGCCAAGATAGATGTTCCAAAAAGGTCAAGGTGTTAAACAAGTTGCCAAAAAACGGTCACAAGCTCAAAGGGGTTCACTAGGATTGATGTTGAGAGAAGTCATTTGAATGAACTGGTTATCAAAAAGGTCCTAAGGTCATCTTCCAAGCTCGGTAACACCTATAATTTAGCCTTGAATCACATTTGGGGCAAGTTATAGGTGGAATGCATGCACGAGAATCAAGGTAAAGCCTCACTGCACAAGGCATTATGCCACAAGGCTTTCCTCATTAGTCTCAAAATCAATTAGGATGAATGACTTTTGACAAGCTATTCCGAGTTTATTACACACTCGTTTGTGAGTCAATCAAGCCAAAGCAAGAGTGTGCAAGTCATGACAAGAGAATGTTTTTCCTCAAAAATTCATTTCCCTTCTTCCTTTTATTTCCAAAAACAACTTGCCAAGAATATTTTTTTTTGGTGAGCCCATTTCGAGACAAGAAAATACGGACTCAATTTTAAACTAAAACTTGGCCTTTTCCATTAAGAAAGTCGCCTCTCAATCTATCATAGGGAAACACCAACCCGCTTCGACACAAAAAACAAAGAAAAAGAAAATAAACAAAACTTTTGCTCCTTGGGAAAGAACCGCAGTATTAAGAAAACTCTCGGAGTTTATTTCTAAACTACTATTAACAAGGTGATAACTAAATTGTGCACTCATGATTCATTTGAGAGACAAGCCTCGGTGTAGGCTCTTAGTACATTTGCAAGGCAGGGGTAGCAAGTTAACGGAATCGTGTAAGACTAGACCGACACACAACCAATATTAAAAATAAAAATCAAGCTCGACAAGGGCATAATTAGGCTAAAAAACAAAAACATAACATAAAGGACCGACAAGGGCAATATCATTACAATCATCCAAATGTGCTCGACAAGGGCCAAATAAAATCTGTCAAGGAACTAAAAATGTCTCAAGCCCAATTATGGGAAACCAAAAGCAATAATAAGAAAGAGCACCCCCTCCTATAAAAAGAAGCATTTCCCTCAATGTTGTAAGCTCAAGTAGGGAATGAAAGGGAAACTCTCTAAAGGACTATGCCTCATCATCAACAGACTGTATACTAGGGTCGGCACTACCCTTTTGGGAGTGCACATCCAATGTGGACTCTCGGAGATCATGCTGCAACTCAGGGTGTTGATTATCATCTAGCTCAGCATATCCATCATAATGAAGCTCCTCCTCATCATCTGCATAAACTGCCAATAATTTGTCCATGGAGCCACACCTGCAGTGAGGTGGAGGTAAGGTGGTCAAATCTTCTTCTACTACCAAAGTTTTACCTTTGGCTTTGGTGAAATCTTTCCGGAGTGTTGTGATCGCCCCCTCAATAATGTCCACCCTTTTGCAAAATGTGGTCACTTTATCCATTACCCCTTGTACTGCATTCTTGAAAGCTCTGTTTATCATACCAGGTAGTTTCGTAGCTATGTTGACCAACTTCTGCTCATGGTTATAAATTTTGTCCACCATGTCTTGAAGGCCACTTTTAGTCCAAGAGAGTGCGGGGTATGTGTGCGTGCCTTTAAAGTAGCCCCAGAAGGATATGAATCATCTACTCTAGCATCGAGCTCATCACTGTCAACTTCCCCCAACTTTTCAGACCTTCGCCTCTTAGACCTGGGGGCATCCTTGTCGATTTTCTTATAAAAATACCGATAGTCCCATAGCATGAGTAAACTTATCACAACTGAAGATGGGGACATCATCCTTAGCACAAAGCTTAGTAATCAGCACCGGAAGGGGAAATAATCATTTCCTTGATGAGCTTTTCTCCTTATCACCATAGCTGCCAACTCCTCAACATTAACATGCTCCCCCGTCATAATGGTCGCAACTAGAATGGCCCCTTCTTGGGTTATTTTCTAATCATTTTGGGAAGGCAAGAAATGATTACGAACAAGATCATACCAAAGACGAACTTCAAATTTCAAGGTTCTCCTTGGAATATCTCACCCTATAGTGGACCAAACAGGGACATCCCGAGCAATGACATGGGATGTTTCACGATAAGGCTTAGGCTTAGCATTCAACCTAGCTAAGAGTGCAGGGGCAGGCTCAATAAGATGACCCCAATAAATGGTATTGATGGCAGCTGGGGTGACAGAAACTATCTTGCCCCAAACGACAACTGAATCCAAGTTAGGGAACTTATCTGTGCTCCCTTTCTAGCCTTTGGAATCCTGTGTGGCTTGATAAGCCACAAAGAATTCCTGAACTATCTCCTCATAATACCCACCGGACACATCCTGGAATGGTTGCCACTCTCAGTCGGCAAATTAACGGTGCATGTTAGGTAGCTCATCCCCTACTCCCCCCAGGTTAAAATGATGCTCCACATTGAAGGTTCTATTCTTGTCCCGCTTATAGAAAGCCTTCATGCCTTCCACCCCAAAGCAAAGCCTTGATTCTTCTTTGGCAGACATTTGCCTTAGTTGGCTTCCTATGTTTCTCCTGTTAGAAGACATGTTCTGCATACAAAGATTGTGAGCCAAAAGACAACAAAACAAAATATTTTTGTATTTTTATCATATGTGAAAGAAAAAAATCAAAAAAAAGTGACAAACAAAATCGCCCCTCAAAGCAGTGAATATGCCTTCTTTTTCAACATGATGCAATGCCTTTTGCGAATCTTACATCAAGATCTATGTATCACAAGTGAAACGCACAAAGGCACAATTGGAATTTTTGGTTCATTATGTTCTTGTGAGTTACGAATGTGATCCATAGAGCAGCTATGCTTAGGCACTTGGAACCACTAAGCAAACCAACAATTTAAACAAAGGGGCAAGGGGTAACATGACCATAAACATCCCGGTACTCAGACTTCCCTGGATTTCCATTGACAAAATCAACAAGCAAGAAAAGAACTCAACGACTTCCCTTAAAATGGAAGTTACCCCGTCTATCATTGGGAACATCAAGCCCTCATTTGCAATAATGGGCACCAACAAATTTAGCTATAATTAACCCCTCCCCGCACAAAATGATACACCCAAAGATTATCTTCAACAAAGGAGCATGGGTATACAAGTAGCAAGATTCAGCCCCAAAAGCTATTCTCAACAAAACCTCATGACAAACGACGATTTGCCCTTAAGAACGATATCACCCAATCTATCATCGAGCCAAATCATGCATAAATCACAAGTGGATTACTTAGACTTCACCCCAAATATAGATTTCAAGGCTAAAAATCACTACTAATCAACATGCATTAAAAAAATTCAATTTCTACCAAGTTGACACTAAGCAAAATTTCAATATAATTCAAAATTGGGGACCCTAAATTTTTGGATCTCACCCAATATCAACATGGCAATTCTATTAAGCATACTTCACAATATGAGTTCTCAACCTTCATAAAAATAAGTATTTAACGTCAAGGAACTTACTACAAGTGAAGATTAAGTGGAGAGAAGTAAAAATTAAAGCTTTAAGGAAGCAATAATGGTGACCCAATCAACTCGCCTGGAGAGACAACGGAGGCATCGTGGAGGAGCGATGGTGGTGATTGTGGGGAGAAGAAGAGGGATTTATGGGAGGTTTTTAGAGAAAATTTTGAGAGTTGGAGAGAAAATACGGGGAATATGGTGAAGGTGGCAGAATATAAAGAGAAAAGAAGAAGAAAACTTAAGCTGGGTAGTCTCTTGGTTGGGTCAGTCAACGAGTTAGGTCAATTAAAAATTCAAATGTACCTTTCGTACACCACAACATGTGATTCGCACAAGCTCTTGTGTGGACCGCATATCATTTTTCACCTCAACCTTTTCTGCCCTGGGCTTGCCCAGGCTTCTGGTTTGCCATGCGATGGAGGTGCGATGCATACTTGGGCTCATGCGGTCCACACGGCTAGTGAACATTGCCTCCAATAGTTCCATTTTCTCCCAGGCCCTCTATTTTGGCGTGCGATAAGCCGTGTAACACGCCCAAATTTTTGTGTGGTCCGTACGGTCCTACGCACAACCCAGTTTAGCCTTGTTTGCACTTGTCCATTTTTTTGCTCCAAGCATTCCTTAAAAACATGCCAAAAATAATAAAAGATAACCAAAAACAAAAAAAAAGAAACTTGGGTTGCCTCCCAAGCAACGCTTGATTTAACGTCACGACTCGACAATAGTACCTCAATTAGACATTCTTTGGATTAGTAATGGTATCACTGGGCAACGTCCCTTTCATCCTCGGGTTTATTTGGGTTGAGAGGTGGTTAATTTGGCACTCAAGATGCTTGATCAAGGCTGTGTGAGAGCTCACAGTTTGATGAAGTGTTGAAACCTCACTTTTTAGCTCACTCACTCTGGTATTGGTTGTATCCTCCTTTTTGAGATCCAAGGACAACATGTCCTCTAGCTTGGAATGACCGAGGTTACTTGTGCCTAGTTGGTAGAGAGAGTCTGCTTTGTTTGGAGGTACATAGGGATTTGAGCTCCGGTGATTGAAATGATGACCATCTTTGTCTCTATCCCTCCAATTTCCATCCCTTACCTTATATCTTATCCAACCTTGGTTCTCCTCCCTCGGGAAATAATACCCAGGATGAGAACCCGCTGACACAAAACATAGTTTACCATCGACAACTATCATCATCTCCTAAACACTTGCTTTACTTTCTGATGTACTTATCCTATTCACAGCTTTCACACTACCTGGTCCCATTACATGCTTGGCCATCAAATCAATCTGAGACATCATCTTGGCCATTGTCTCATCCCACTCCTCATCTCTCTTTCTCATTTCATTGGTCAAGATGGATGAGGGTGATCCAAAAATTGGCACATCTACTCCTGCCGTATGCCAAGCCTGTTTGGTCTTGGTCATTCGCTCTAACAAAGTCGAGGTGATAGCAAACTCTAAATACCTGAAGGTTCCACCTCCAAAGTTGTTAGCCACCGGCTTATTCATAGGGTTTAATGATTGATAGAAGCTTTTGAGCAATACATTATCCAGTAACTCATGGTTCGGATACAAGATAAGCTTCTTTTTGAACCTTAACCACACCTCTTATAGAGGCTCATCTAGGAGTTACCTATAATTGGTAATCTTGTCTCTTAGATGCATCATTCGAGATGGAGGAAAGAATCTTGATGTAAATTCCTCAACCAACTCGGCCCAAGATGTGATAGATCCATCCAGCAATTCTTGCAACCATGTCGTGGCTTCCCCCATCAAGGAAAAGGGGAATATTAGTAATTGAAAGAACTCTTGGGAGATATTTTCTAATATGAATGGTTGGAAAATCTCCACAAAATTTATAAATACGGTTGGTATCTTCATGTGCTGCTCTACCAAACATGGCCTTCATTTGGATCAAGCAGAGCATGGTGCTAGTAACTTGAAAGATACCATTTCCCACCGTGGGGTGTAGGCGGATTGCACCCACACCCCCTTGCACCACAAGCTCAGCTTCATTTGCATCAATGATGCCTTAAACACTTTTATTATCGTCTGCCTCACTGATAGGCTAGCCTGCTCAATCACAACACAAACAAAAAACAAAAGTAAAAGAAATAAGCACTCTCTAAGTGATTTCAAAT
Source organism: Jaltomata sinuosa (assembly GCA_003996215.1). Lineage (NCBI taxonomy): Eukaryota > Viridiplantae > Streptophyta > Magnoliopsida > Solanales > Solanaceae > Jaltomata > Jaltomata sinuosa. Next base: position 115,787 of record QJPP01000704.1, read on the forward strand.
CTACAATAAAAAATATCTATCAAATAAAGTCCGTGGCAACGATGCCATTTTTGATAAATGCTCAAACTTACTCTCTAATTAGGAGGTATCGACGATCATCAAGAAAAACACATTTATAACTACCCAACGTACGGATGTCAGGGTCGTACCCACATAGACTTGTGGATAGCACAATGATTATTGTATAGAAATGACTTTACTAAGAGAGTAAATGTTTAAATGCAACAAAGTAAAGGATTGGGGGATATTGGGAATTATGTCACAAAAATCCAATTCAATCAAGACAGTAAAGTAAAAACCGGTGTACAAATGGGAGTAAATGACTAGGGATATGCATCCAATGGGGCTCTAATATGGGATAGGGTAATTGCCTATTCATGCAAATTCTCGCTCATTGACATAGGTAGCCTTGGTTATAGGTATGGTTGTTCATCTCTCAATCAACAACCATATATCCGACAATCTCGATTAAAGCACTATCGGTTTAACAACAAAGCAACCAAGCTAAACCTTAGGGAGGTCACACTATTTCTAGATTAGACCCTTAAATGGGTGATTCTATCAATATGAGCTATTTCTAGCCTCAATCTAAATAGAAGCCCAAGTTCCCACTAGGCATTTCACATCCGAAGCTATGAAATTCTCTTTCAAGCAACAACATAACCAAGTAAGGAAAATTCATGTTTGCAACCATCAATTTTAGGATTAGAACTTAGGGAAACTACTAGATCCATGTCAAATAAGCAATTATAAGCGAAAATTAGCAACACCCACACCCATTTGTCAAGCACCTATTATCAACACATCCCTAGACAATGAAATTAGCTACTCATACTAAAGGAAGGAGATATACTAAGTGGGTAAGTCAAATTCCTCTTCATTTAATTATAATTTCAATATCTAAGCTCAGTTTAGTAAACAAATGGTGAACTAAAAATTGGAAGAGAGAATTGATTAAAACCCTCTTCTTTTTCTTAGAGAGGAAACTTGTTCTCAAAGCTAAAATTACTCAACAGTATTCAGAGCTGAAGAATTCTCTTTATAATTATGCCCAAAAAGGTTTTAAATACTTTCCCAAAATGTCACTAAATTTCTGGACAAAAATATCCTTCGAGTGGTGTGCGGTGCAATATGCAGTTCACACATCATGATGTGCACATCGCACACCCTCTTCAGTTGAACTATGACTTTAGATGACTTGGGAGATGTTGTGCGAAGGAGGTACGGTTCGCACCATGAGTTGTGCGTGTTGCACAACGACCAGACCTCATAACAGATTCTTCAGTGGATGCAAGGCTCCATGCAGTGAGAGGTGCGGAATGCACCAATGCTTGTGCGTGTCACATAATTGCCACATCTCAATATAATATCTCCATCTTTTTTGATCACTTCACACTTCACTCCTTTTAAGCTCTTTTTGGGTCCATTTCCTTATTTTTTATCTTTGATCACAAGTACAATAAAGGCCATAAGAACTCTAAATCTATTCAAAACATAGCAATAATTCATGGATAAAGGCTCAATAAGTTGGTAGATTACTGACTTATCATTATCTGAAGCAATTTTTAGACGATCCTTAATTATTCTTACCTTATCTTCCATTTGTTGCACAATCTCAGGACCAATAAGGTTCTTTTTACCAACTTCACTCCAACAAAGAGGAGTTTGACATTTATTTCCATATAAAGTTTCATAAGGAGGCATGACAATACTTGATTGGTAACTATTATTGTAAGAAAATTCTATCAAAGCCAAGTGTTTATCCCGACTACCCTCTAACTCAATAATGTTGGCTCGAAGCATATCTTCCAAAATTTGTATTACCCCTTCAGACTGGCCATCTATCTTGGGATGAAAAGAAGTACTAAAGTTCAACCTAGTACCTAAAGATTCCTGCAAGCTTTCCAAAAATCTAGATGTAAACCTCAAGTCTCGATCAACTACAATAGAAGTGGGAATCCCATTTAGTTTCACAATTTCATTGATGTACAATTCTGCTAAATGCTCAAGTGAGTAATCCACTCTAATTGCCAAGAAATGAGCCCTGTTTGTTAGCCTATCAACTATAACTGAAATGTCATCATGATTTATTTGAGTGCGAGGAAGTCCAGAAACAAAGTCCATAGTTATTCTCTCCCATTTCCATTATGGTATCAACAACAATTGTAGCAAACCTGCTGGGACTTGATGTTCAACCTTTATTTGTTGACAAACCAAATATTATGAAATAAACTCTGCAATGTCTTTCTTCATACTATTCCACCAATAGTATTCTTTTATGGTTTGGTACACTTTCGTGCCTCTAGGATGCAGTGTATATGGTAAAGTATGTGCTTAATTCAAAATTTCTCTCTTTAATTTTTCATCTTTTAGAACACATAACCTATTCTGATAAAATAGGACACCATCCTCCCTCAGTGTAAAATCAAGCTTTTCCCTATTTTGAACTTCTTTGATCAATTGTACAAGCTTTTCATCTAATTTTTGTGCTTCTTTTAGCTGTTCAAGTAATATTGGATTGACTTTTAATTGAGCAACAACTAAACCATCAAAATTGAGTGCAAGACAAGAATTCATGGCTATTAACTCAAGAAGAAAGGGCAAGGGACTTAAAGATAAACCTGAAATGGACTTACGGCTAGGGCATCTGCAACCACATTGGCTTTTACCAGATGATAGTCAATTATGCATTCATAATCTTTGATAAGCTCAAGCCATCTCCGTTGTCTCAAGTTCAGCTCTTTTTGTATACCCAAGTACTTCAAGCTCTTATGATCAATAAATATATGACATTTTTATCCGTACAAGTAATGCCTCCAAATTTTTAAAGCAAACACAATAGCAACGAGTTCAAGATCATGAGTAGGATAATTCAATTCTTATGGTTTCAATTTTCAAGGCATAAGCAATAAATTTTATTTCTTGCATCAGAATACAACCAAGACCATGATGAGAAGCATCACTATATATCACACTCTTTCCCTTCAGTTGGTTGAGTAAGTATAGGAGCTTGTGTCAATAAGGATTTGAGAGTTTCAAAGATCTCTTGGCATTTGTCATCCCAAGTAAACTTGACTTCCTTCTTCAAAATTTTAGTCAAAGGAGAAGCTATAATGGAGAATACTTTCACAAACCCTCTATAGTATCCTGTTAAGCCCAAAAAACTTCTTATCTCTGTTGGACTTTTGGGCGGTTTCCATTTAACAATAGCTTGAATCTTGCTAGGATCTACCTTCACACTTTTAGCTGACACAACATGTCCTAGAAATGCCACTTCACTAAGCCAAAATTCACATTTAGGAAAGCTTAGCATAAAGCTCTTTCTCTCTCAAAATTTGCAAAATAATGTGGAGATGTTTATCATGATCTTCGCTATTCTTGAAATATATTAAAATATCATCTATAAAACTAATCATAAATTGATTAAGATAAGGCTTAAATAATCGATTCATTAGATCAGTGAACATCGCAAGAGAATTTGTTAACCTGAATGGCATCATAAAAAATTCATAATGATTGTATCAAGATCTTAAGGCAGTTTTGGAAACATCTTTATCTCTTACCCGCAGTTGGTAATACCCAGACCTCAAATCAATTTTTGAAAATAATTTAGCACCATTCAGCTGGTCAAATAAATCATCAATTCTAGGTAGTGGATATCTATTCTTGATTGTTATCTTGTTCAATTGTCTATAGTCAATGCAATGCCTAAGAGTGCATATTTATTTTTTACAAACAAGATAGGTTCTCCCCAAACAAATACTAGGACGGATGAAACCTTTCTCAAAAAGTTCTTGCAATTGACCTTTTAACTCCCTCAATTCCTCTGGAGACATTCTGTAGGGAGTGATAGAAATATATAGGAGTAGTCCTGGGAATAATCTCTATAATAAATTCAAGTTCTCTTTCAGGAGGCAACCCAGGATGATTTTCAGGGAAGACATCAGGAAAATCACACACTGTAGATATTTCCTTGAGGCTAGGACTCTTCAAACAGGTATCAACTATATGAGACAGATAGGCATCACAACCTTGATGAATCATCTTTCTTGCCAAGATCGCCAAAATAATATTAGATGTTAATGATCTTTCACCTTGAACAATGATGTGTGAAAATGTAGGGTCTTTAAAAGTCACACACTTTGACCTATAATCCACCACTGCATGGTATTTATAAAGCTAATCCATCTCAATAATAACATCAAATTTTTGGAAAGGCGTTTCAATCAAATGAGCTGGGAAGACTAGATTTTGAATCATGAAGGGACAATCTTGATAAATCTGATTACAAACAACTTGATGACTCAAAGGAATTTTGATAAGAACATCATAATTAAGTCTCACAGATTTCATATTTTCAGGCAAAACAAGTGATCAACAAATATAGAAATATGTAGAACAAGGATCAAATAGTGTAACAACACATAAGCCAAATAAGTGAAATTTACCAACAACCATGTTCGGTCCATCTAGGTCATCCCTCTATATCATGGCATAAGCTCGTGTAGTTTCTCTTGACCCACTAGCTTGATTAGATCGACTTGGACTTGCTTCTTGTGTGTTTTTAGATCTTGAATCTCTATTGCCTTGAAAAGGATTAGTAGAAGGTTTTTGAACTAAGCCTTCAGTATGCAAAGAAGGAGCATGGTTAGGATTAGGAAAATACTTAACCTTATGATCAAAGGCCTCACAATTAAAATATGCACCAGAATCCCTCCTACAAGTACCATAGTGCTTCTTCCCACATTATGCACAAATGGGTACGCGAGTCTTGGCTTGGCCATAATTTGGAGTGCTAGCTGTAGAGAAATCTGATCTGTTTTGCTTTTGTTGGGCTGTCCTGTTAGTACTACTAGCCCTGGAATCATCAAACCTACCCTTTTTGGATGGACCTTCGTAATCAAATTTAGGCCTTTTGAATTTGTTTTTATTTCTACTCGCTTCTTCTTTATTAACTCATTTCCAAATGAGGTCAGTTGAAGCTAGTTTGCAAAATTTCTCATGTTGTAGGATCGCCATATTCTTTTGGATAGAATTATTCAAACAATCTTCAAAGCTCCTGCACTTATCTTTCTCTTCATTAATAATACCTCAAGTATAGTGAGAAAGCATGAGAAACTTTTATTGATACTCAGCAATAGACATGCTCTGTTGCCTTAAGTTCAGAAACTTCTTTTTCTTTGCATCATAATAAGCAGGCGGTACATATTTTGAACGAAATTCCTTAACAAAACCATTCCACATAAGGACCGGAGGTTTTGCTTTGGCATTTGATACACTTACCTAATAGTCATAAGCATCTTTTTGTAACAGTGAGACAACATACTTAAATTTGGCAGCTTTTGAACATTCTAATTGCTCAAATACCCTCTGCATATGCTCAAGCGATTGTTCAACATCAATAGGATCAACACTGCCTTCAAACTCAACTATATCCATTTTTCTCATTTTATTATAATTTATTTCATTAGGGTCATGCATTACTCCAGCCAAGAGATGAAAGAAATCAGCCATTTGTTGAAAATGAGGATTCATAATAGGAGAACTATGACCCATATAGGGATGTGTTTCAACTCTCGCACCCTGATTGTTTCCAACTTATGATCCACTGGTACGAGGGTAATTATGATTAGCATGATGTTCTCCAACCCCTTCTAGTAAGTGAGGTTGGGAAATAGACTTACCCGAACCCTCATGAGCTGCTTCCATAGGTTTATTAGAAGAAAAGACCATAATTTAATTCCTTAAAAAGGGAAGATCACATTACATTAGGGACATGTACATGATGCATATGCACATTAGACTCAATGAAACATATTATCCAAGTATACAAGAAAAGGGTATTATCTAAGAAGTCTTAAAAAGAACAAATGTAATAACAAATTATAAAAAAAAGTCCTAGAATCACAAACCTAAGGCTCTGATACCAAAATGCATAGCGACCCTCTTGGGAAGATGCCACTTTCGATATAAAAACAATAATATTTATAACATTTTAAAAGAGCTTAATTTTAAGACATATTTATCTCATAGTCCTAGCATGCATTCAAATTTTTCAAAGTTAGTTCGGTCATATTTTAAATTTAAAAGCTCTTCTCATGTTTATCCTTCAGTTTTATGTTTTGTTGGTTGGTTGGGCAGTTTTCTCTCCAGTTTTTCTTACTTAGCCTTTATTCAAGGATGAATGATCGTAAGGGGGAGATATTGTAACACCCCTAAATTCGATCCAACTTTCAAACTTGGGAAATCTAAAATTTTTATTTCATCTCAGGAATTACTAGTCCAAACCATAGGTCGTGGTTCCAACCACGATCCATGGAATGAACCCGTGGTTTGTATATGCTAGTTTAGCCTCAGGTCTGAGAACCACGAGTGGGTTCTACCGACCATAGTTCAATCTATGACCCATCCTGTCCACTCATGAAATCAGATCAGAGGGCTGACAGTTTCCCTAGGAACAACGAGTAGCTTCTACAGCCCATAGTTTGAACTACGGACCATCCTGCTGAGTCATAGAACTTGATCTGAGGTCTGCCAAATTTTCTAGGAACCACAAATTCGGGACCATAGTTAATTTTGTGGTCCATTATGTTGATTCGTAGAACACCTTCTGTAGTTTATCATTTGGGTCAGGACCACGAGTGGAAACCACGAGTCGTGGTTCAGTCTACGGCTCGTGGATTACACTCGTGATTCCTAAAGATGAGATTTTTAACAACTTTTCTTTAGTTAAATCCCAGGGGTATTTTTTTAATTACCCACCCTTTTAACTCTTAAGTAAGGTCAATTTGGTCACTTTTAGTAGGGTTTCTACTCTTATTATCCTAAGTCTTTCATTATTCCTCATTTATCTACCAAAAGAGGAAAAGAACTCCTTCAAGCTCGAAGACTCAAACTCAAAGTTCAAGCCTCCATTTTTTTTCATCTTAGATCAAGCAAGCTTTAATAAGATATATGGGTATCAAATAAGAGATTCCCTTCACCCTTATGCCCAAAACCCCATGTTTTACTTTGATTTATGAAATTGTGAAATTAGAGTTCTTACTCAAATTGGGGGAAAGTTATGGGTCCTCTTTTAAAGTATCAATTCATGGTTTCTCATTACTTATCTATGATTAATTTGAGGTTTCTTAATTGATTTCAAAATCCCGTGCATTAAAGATGATTTCTAGCATGATTCCATTGAATTGCATGTTTTCAAGTGAAAATTGTCATGTTTAGATGACATGACCTTATGTATTGATGAAATTGCATGCCTAATTCTTCAAACTATGAATTTATAAAGAAAAGTATGTTTTGAATTATGGCTATCCTAAGTTTTAAGACTTATGATATGTGAATTGTATGACATTAGATATGTCTTTATGCGTTTCAAACAGATTTAGCATTAGATATGTCATAAGTACAAATTGAGCTATAAGTATGTTTGGGAGTAGTATTGAGCATCGAGTTGAATTGGGTTTAGCGTACCCCTTTGTATATCCCAGAACTATGTGCCATCGTAGGTTCTTTAAGTCCCCTCAGTGGGCACCAAACACCGTCATCACACTAGCTATGCCTTTATACCCTGGCAAGGTATATTGAGTCCTCTCAATGAGGCAGATATAACGGATTCCATATAGCTCACATGGTCTAATTCGATTAGAGAACCTCCCACAAAAATAATTTCAGATTATTTATTTCATTCTCTCTGCTTTCAGATTTCAGAACTTCTACTATTACTTATGGTTTTCAAGTATGTTTTGCCTATGATATTGCATTGAGTCCTTTGCATTCAAGATTTTACTATCATAACATGATGTTAGTTTTAAAGTATGTATAGCATGTTTACTTCAGATTTTGCATACCTCACATACTCGGTACATCCTATAGTACTGATGCATATCTTGTGCTGTATCCTCTTGATGATGCAGATTCAAGCTCTCTCTCTTAGGCTCATGGCTAGATGATGCCGAATATCCAGATAGTGGTTGGTGAGTCCTTATCCGTTGAGGACTAGTATCAGTCTAGTTATTTTGTTTATCTTTCTTTCAGATTCTTGGGTTAGTTGAGGTCTTGTCCCATAAACTCTTATGACAGTTTAGAGGCTTCAGACATAGCTAGACTTGTATTCCATGTTTGGATTGGAACTTCTTAGAATTTGTTCTTATTTAGTTATGGTTGCCTGTCTTCACTTAGTATGATTCCACTATGTTTTCTTATGAATGTCTATTTATGCTATGACCAAGGGTTAACTTAGGGCACTTGTGGTCCCATATCATGTGTTACACCTAGGGGTAGCCTCGGGGTGTGACAGTGATGAAGCAGGCTAGGACCTCGTACAACTTGTTCTACACAATTGCATGGCTGTTCTTGACACATGAATTCCGTTCTTGATAGCGTGGCAGCTTTCTGAGGGTGTTTGGAAGGGGAAGGCATACGAGTGACAATTCATATTTGTGGTTCGGCCCCTAGGTGGGTTACAGTTTAATTTCTAGACTGATTTTAGATAGATTTTATATTATATATGTTACTGGAACATTAGGTTGGACTCTAGGTAGAATTAGGCTTCAATCATGTTATTTGTATTATTTTGGCCATTTCGGAACATAGATTAGAGTTATTCATGTTATCCTTAGTCTAGGAACCTTAGCATTGTTATGCCTATCATAGAGTACTTAGTATGCTTTTAGGAGGTTTTAGAGATAGAGCGGTTGCTTTTAGCTGCTTTCGTAGTTATTTTATTTTACCATTGTTTGTATCTGTGGTCCTGAGGCCATAACTTGGATTTGGATGGAGTTTCCAGGTCAATTCTCTTGAGTTGAAGGTGTTTTGCCCTGTTTTCCTTGTCATGTGCTATATATTTTGAACGTGGAAATTTACATGCTTATTCTGCATTTTCATGCCATTGGTGTAGAAAGGAATGATTTTCGAGGTTTTGGTTCCATACTTTAGATTTACTATAGTTACTATGATTTTCGAACCTTAAAGGAAATTATTTCATGTCTTACTATTGGTTTTGGAAAGGAAAGGAAAACACTATTTTTATGCCGGTCCGAGGGACGTTTCTGGACCTTTTCTCTGTTTAATTTTCTGTTTATGAGTCTGATGATCTATTTCGGGTGCCTCTATATGTTGATGAGTCCGATGTTAAATTCTGGTCGGCTGATGCGATATTCAGGGTTTTGCTTTTATATATGCATGCATGACATCATCTTCCTTCGCATTGCATTGGCTTGAGTATATTTGGATTGTCGGTTGCCTGGCTTGATTCTGTTGGTATGTTCCCTCTTTTTTGTTCGGTTAGTTCTGTTTCCAGTTTTATAACTAGATTTAGGTAGATCCCAGTAGTTAGCTTACTTTCCTGTAATTTATATTATATGTTATCTTTCTGTGCTCGATCGGCCTATGATGCCTACTGGGTACCTATTGTCTTGGTACTTACACTACACTCTGCATCTTTTTTTGATGTAGCACCTAGTATGAGCCACCCTCACTGATCCTCCCTTCGTTCGAGGCCTTTTGCAGTTCGAATCGCAGTGAGCTTCCGGCGCTTTAGAGACTTTACATGGTTTCCATCATGTATTTCTATCTATATTTTGTATTTTGGATAGACAAAGTCTTTTTTATAGCTACTCCATACTTTAGTCACTCTTGTACCGGTGACACCAGGTCCGTGTTAGTTCTCGTGTATGTTTTGTATTCTTGGTCACTTTAGGGCCATCTTTTCTATATTTGGTACAATTGGTATGTATATGTGCTATTGGCCCTATCTCTCTTATTTATGTCTTCGTCTTTCCTTACTTTAATTGCTTTTATTGTCTTCTGCATTGTTGGGTTTGGCTTGCATACTAGGGGGTTATGTAGGAGCAATCATATCCTAGTTTCGGGTCATGAAAAACTGAAAACGACATTCTGGACTCAATGGAATCGACGAAACTCACAATAGATATTGTTTTAATGAAAAGTGGCCCCCATGCTAAAAAACCAACTTTTAATAAAATGGAACTCAATAGCCCAAAATGAGTCCGAAAGCCTCGGGACTTTAACTAAAGGTCCCACTAGCCAAAAGTCAATATTCCAGTGCTATAAGCGCTAACGGAATTTCTATCCGAGGCCGTCTTCTCTGAATATTGACTAAAGTCAACTCTACTAACCTTAAGAGTTGCAAAATGGGGAAAAGGGCTTAAAACACAAATGAACTACGCAGGAACCGAACCATCAGTCCCGATAAGTCATAAATGACCTGTAGCCGCTGTGAGAATTTGAAATACGAAAAATGCATGAAAACTGAGAAATGAGCTGGAGGGTCATTACAATATCACTACTAAAAGAACTTTCATCATGGGAAATTTAACAAATAGGATGCACTTGAAGACTCATAAACGGAATGATATTAGGCCCGTATGTCGAGCTAGGCTTACCAAGGAGCCTCCTTGACTGGACAATTCCCTACGGGGATATACCAAAGGAAAACAACTAAAACCTTAGATCCTTACTAGCCAAACTAGAAAAGCAACAAACTCTAACTCAAGAGCCCAAAAGATCAAACAACTGAACCTAACCTCAAGAAACTCAACAAGAACGCACCGACAAAACATAGATACCAAGAACACCAAGGCGATCATCAGAAGGAACTAGTAATCATGCTGACTTCAAAAACCACCCATGTAACACTCTCACTCATGAATCCTTTGATCTGCAAAATCCTTCTATCTATCCAGCATCAGCTGTACCTTAACCGTGAAGTCACTCTAGGTCAAACACCCAAGCTACCCTTAGAAACATCAACTAACCCATCGGAAGTCTATAATTCCCGCTACTCTTAACCTCGAATGAGGTCACCTTCATAATCAAACTCTATCTAAGCCAAGCTATAGCCCATGAGCTTCTTACCCCCAAAATACCACCCCCATAGAATATCCTCGAGAACCAGAGTAGTCTGCTCCGACTGACCATTGACCTACAGATGGACACTTGTGCTAAGATCAACCTCGATACCCAAAAATTATCTGAACCAACAATCTGAAATATCAATTGCAACTGGCACACCGGGGTTGGAAATGATATGGATGAACACCTCGTGTCGAAGGACCATCTCCCAAATAAAGACCAAACCAACCTCGCTGAATTATACCAATTCTGAATCTGTTAAACGTGAGTGAATGAGAGCAACCTCTCCATGAAGACCCAAACAACATCCAATCTCTGCAAGAAGTGTGGTAAGCCTACCACGAAATCCATAGTCACCAAAACAACTCTAAATTTTAGGAACACCGCTACCGCTCCCAATCTCAAAACACTATCCAGATCTAAGGTCACCCTACTATCCTCGCCACTCAGAAAGAAATTTATCATACCGCGAATACCAAGTCAAACCAACCCATAAGCAAAGGAAAGATCTTCGAAGTCAAAGGTCGCCGCCTAGATATTTGAAAATCATATACTCTAAACTCTTCGCCTCCTAGCTCAAACATCTTCCCAAAAATACCAGCACGTAAAACACCAACTATGGAAGTCACCTCTAACCATCTGGGGACCACCCCGACTACCCTGCACACCACCTCTAGCCGGTGGAACTGGATCCCTGAGATACAAAGCCTGCTGACTCTAATTCCTAGAATGTGTGATCATGGGGCAATCCTTAGCAAAGTGCCCAAACTCACCATACTAGAAGAAACTTTGCCAGCTAAAGTCCAATGAGAAGATCTTGCTGAACCAAACTGGCCTCCACGACATAAATACCCTGAATACAAACCTTGAAGAGTCTGGCCTAAACCCTGGCTGCTCTCCCAACCTGACATGTATAACGACCCTCTAAATCATGTGGCGCCACTGGAACTGGCCTGCTAGACTGAACGAAATGAAACTAACCTCCACTAGAGAACCCCCTACCTAGAGACGGAAAACCATGGGAACTACCTTGACATCAATGGCTCTTACCAAATCCAACATAAACCTCATGGCAAGACCGCTCTACAGCCTATGCATAATCAACAACCTGAAGAAAAATGGTCCCAACTACCACCAAGTGCTCTGTCACGAAACAGGGTGGTGAAACCAACCCTCTTATAAAACCCTTCACCCTCTCAAACTCTATGGGAATAATCCTAGTAGTGCGCCTAGTCGTCTCATGAAACCACGCCTCATACTCCAAAATAGACATAAAACCCTGCTGGAGACCTGGAATCTCAACCCTAGTTGTAGCACCACTCAAAGAACCAGGTGTTGCCCCTGCCTGGGATACACCCTCCTAAAGAATCAGAGTCATAGCCATGGTGTCTTGAAGAATTGAGGTGGCCACAAATCCTATCGGAGGTTGGGTTGGCCCGAACCCCCAAGCTGAAGGAGTAATCTCTCACTCTGAAACTCTAGCACTGGAGGAAGCAAAGTAGCAGCCGGTGCATGAGCATTGTCATCACCTGAGGCCATACTTTTCCTAATCATTCGGGAAGAAAGGGAACAAATGAAGTTTATAAGTTGATGGGGTCAAGAACATATGATAAGGGATCAAAAAGATGGAATTTTCGTAAGAATTCCCTATAGCCTCCCGCAGATAGGAGACATACATCATTATACCAATCTGCAATATGATACTAGACACTTGCTTTTGTACCAATGACACTGGCGAACCTGGAGCTCGGATACTACTCTTTCATGACGTAATTCTCTAGTCGTGATGGCACCTACTATAATCCACCAGTAGGCAAGCCAAGCCTTTAGCCCAAAACTGCAAGTAACGGGCAAGCAAGGGGCTAACATGAATACAAAACCAAAAGTAGAAGCACAAAAATAAAAATGAAACACAACTGAACAAACATAAAATAGATAGGGAGGGGAGAGAACAAAATATACAAGATTTCCCCCAAGACATTGTATCAGTCGGTACAAGAGTTGCTATAACCTAGATGTACAAGATAGACAAAATAAATACATAACAATCTCTAAAAGTAAAACAGAAGACTAGTCCAAAAGTAGAAGGAGATAGACTAACCCCGGTTGCCAAGAGCTCACCATGTATCTTCGATCAGCAACACTTCTCAAGGACAATGTCAAAGAAATAACCCGCACTAAGATCTGTATCAGAAAAGATGCAAAAGTGTAGTACGAGTACCAAAACCATGCGAGACCCAGTAAGCATCATAGGCCGTTTGAGCTCAAATAAGATATAAGTATAAGTAAATGCGAAATACTAAAGGTAAGAAAAGAAGGGTCAAGAAATAGGTCAAGCTACCAAAGCTAGACAATTTACAATAACTACGCGAGAGTAGATCAACATGAGATATAAAGCATCTATATAACTGAATAACAGGGGGAGAGCATAAAGTACACACCGTGGAAAAATACGAATGCCAATAATTAAACCCCACTGGAACCCCCCCTCCCATAAGCCCAGAAGGTACGCTCAACAACCAAAGAATCCAATTGGATCCCCATAGGTCCAGAGGATACAAGAAGCACATAATACTAACTAGCAAGCAACCTAATGGGAAAAAAAAGGGATGCAGTAACATGTCATGATATGCAATATGAGATGGTATGTTGTAGTATGTGGCCTGTACGATGCAAGCCCAGAATCCTAACATCGGACGAATAATAGCACATGTGTAATAGAGTAAACCGATCATGAGTGCCAGTAAAACCACCTGTAACACGTGTTTCCTCGAGCATGCAACTTTAAATAGTCAGTAAAACCATCTAGAACAGGGATCTCCTTGGACATGAAAGTTTTAAATAGTCAGTAAAATCATCTGTAACATGGGTCTCCTCGGACATGCAAGTTTAGCAAATAAGTCTCTCTAAAAATAGGGCAAAACACTTTCTATGGAAGCCAAAAGCCATTTAACATACTCCATAAATCCTTTTTTTGAGAAAAAATATAATTCAAAAATCAATTCAATCATATGCCATGCTAAAGTATGAATAAACAGTCAAAGAGCACAACCAGCCAAATTATATCACACGAAGAACAACCAAATTCTATGCACCAAAGTAGGGCTACTCGCCTAAGGTAGGTTCTATCGGGGAAAATACTAGACTAACACCCAAACCTAAGAGAAATCCAACTTGAGGTGGTCAACTAACCCAATGCTTAAGCTAAGGCAAGCAACAAGTCGAGATTATGCTAACTCAAAACCATTAATGGAAGTTACGCTAAAACTAGCCATAATCCATAATTAAGGAGAAAGGGGAGATTTATACTGACCTATGTCCCGCATCCAAGGCCTTGGGCCCACAATATGTAACATACCAAACCAGAAAGTAATACAAGGGAAGAGTGATAAAATATAAATATAAATAACACAATAGAAAGAGACTATTCTACCGCGAAGTCCTTTTTTAATCCTATACTACGGATCCCTAAACTATTCACCCCAGACTACCACAAACCTACACTAAGTTAAGACAATGAGTCTAGACCCATAATTTACAAGAAAGCTACGCCATGTCTTATGGAAGGAGCTATAACCTAAGCTAAGGATTCCTGAGCGATGTCCTACTCAAAGGCCTATAAAATAAGCTAAAAGATCTAAATACCTAAGACAATGTATTCAAACCACAACAACCCACCCACAATTAGCAAATAAACATACAAATACCTTATAAGATCTAAGTCTAACAGTAGGTACGCTGTAACCTGCCTAGAAGCCGAGCACGCACGAATAATGCACAAGACGTGATCCTATCTACCCCAAGAAGCCTCTGAGAGCTTCCACACTATCATAAACATGATTTAAGTGTCAAGACGAGAATAATGACGCTCATATTGATATACAAACTTTTGGGCTAAATATCGGGTACAAAAATGACCCCCGGGGCCTTCTTTACTAAACATAAAACAAAATTTATTAATATGTTTACAATGGTTTTTAAATCCATGCAAAAAATATGGGCGCGAACGGGACTTAATTTGGGGTGCAAAACAACCCCAAAAGTCCATAAGATCAAGGATTCTAAACAAGGAACTAATAGAATTAAATGAAAGAAATCACAAATTAGAAGACAAAAAAAGGAGAAGGGAATCAAGATGAAATTACCAGAATTGTTGGGGATGAAATGGAAGCTTTGAACCAGATTTGGATCCCAAAATCAATGGAAACTTTTTGAAGAAATGAGGAGAAAATGAAGTTCAAAGCATTATATAAAGAATCCATGCAAGCCTGTGCGCCTGTGCAAGGCCACCATGCACGCGGCCTCCCTCACACGGGCAAGTGCACACGCACACACAAGGCAGGTGGGGGTAGGCCCAGGCATGCCTTTAGCGTGCAAGCGAGCATCTCGTATGTGGTCAGGCCCTCGCGCACGCGAATGGCAAAGGAGGCAATGCCCAGCACCACTTCTATGTGCACGTAGCAAACCCCCCACGCACGCGAAGGGTAGGATACTATTGCAACAGTTACAGCAAAAATAGAAACTCCAACAACGCCCGAATGGAACCTCAGGATTCATTCAAACTTCAATAAACGCGAATCAAACATGCTCGCTAACTAGAAATGGAATTCGAGACTCAGGAATCGATGAAACTCCCAATGGAGATTGTTTTAATAAAAAGTGAGACCCACGCCAAAAAATCAACTTTTACTAAAATAGAACACAATAGTCCAAAACGAGTTCGGAAGCTTCAGAACACGAACTAAAGGTCCAACTAGCCTAAAGTCAACATTTCGGAGCTAACAACACTAAAGGTATTTCCATCAGAGGTTGTCTTCTCTGATGTTAACCAAAGTCAACTCTACCAACCTTAAGAGTTGCAAAATGAGGA
This sequence comes from Jaltomata sinuosa, assembly GCA_003996215.1. Lineage (NCBI taxonomy): Eukaryota > Viridiplantae > Streptophyta > Magnoliopsida > Solanales > Solanaceae > Jaltomata > Jaltomata sinuosa. The sequence goes on from QJPP01000704.1 coordinate 131,529, forward strand.
AAAAGGCTTAAAACACAAACGAACTATCTAGAAATTGAATCGTCAGTCCCGGTAAGTCATAAATGACTTGTAGCCGTTATGGGAAATCTTAAAATATGGAAACACATGAAAACAAAAAAATGACCTGAAGGGTCATTACAGTTCAATTGTTTTGTAAACACACCCTGATTTCTATTCTGCTACTTATTATTTTACAACTTTAGCATAAGTTTTGTAGATATATGCCACACCCCGAGGCTACCCCCTGGGCGTAACATGGGACCTGGGACCGCAAGTGCCCCAAGCTAACCTTTGGTCATAGCATAACTCAGGTATAATAATTAAACATAGAAAAAGCATAATACCAATTGGATAACTCAATCCATAACATAAAATCAAAGAAACATGATTCGAAAAAGACCCGAATATCATCTATGTCTGAAAAGCCTCTACACATGACATAAGGAGTTTCTAGGACAAGACCCTAGCTAACTCAAAGTACAAAAATAAGTAGTCTAAACAAACTAGAGTCATAACTAGCCCTCGAACAATGAGGACTCACTAACACTGACTGGATATCCGGCTTTGTCTAGCCATGAGCCTGATGGGAAACACCTGAATCTGTATCATCAAGAGGATGCAGCGCAAAATATGCGTCAGTACTATAGGATGTACCGAGTATATGAGAAATGCTTGATCATGATGAAAACATACTTAAAACATGCTTAAGGTGAACCTTTTCATAAATAAATAACTTAAGCGGACTATCAAGATATAGGACATAAAACAAGAAGTATGGTTAAAATTCAAAGTATGATATCACATAACTTCATAGCTTGAAAATAATCATGTGAGAGTTTCTCTTAACCGACATAAACTATGCTGAGCTACATAGAGTCTAGTGTCATGCACCCACACTGAAAAAGGTTGTCGTAATCGGTGAAAGTTAAAACCATGTTCATAAGGATCCTGTCATAAGCCACAGTGGGCAACCTATGGTGGAAATATAATTTTGGATTTACTTTATCTAGAACCGTCATCGCTTGGTGCTAAATACTACTCCCAAAACATATAACATATGGTTCACATTCATGTGACATATCTAGATGTCAAGCTTGTTCATAAATATGTTCATACCCCGGAATCTTCATACTACTCACGAATCTTGGTTTAGAAAATGATTCATGAGCATTGATGGCACATCGAGTGTCTTGCATTGCATATTAATTCATAACTTGAAAACTTGCATGGCCTTCGTTAAATTTCATAATAACATATATTTTGATAAAACATAGAAACTAGGCATACACTTGCTTGAAATTCATGAAATCATGCTATTATTTTCCCTAATTTGCTTAAATCAATTCATGCATGTAAGATTTACCATAATTGACCTTCAACTAATGAAATAGGAACTAATATGTAGAAACCCATGCAAAATCATGCAATTTAATGAAATTTCATAACAAAATCATGAGAAGGTAGTTTATAGCAAAACCCATAAGAATTGGGTAAAAACCCTAATTTGAAAGTTCATGTAATCACAAATTGAAATTTGGGGTTTTGGGCACAAGGTTGGAAGCAACCCATTGTTAAATACCCACATACCTTGATTGGAGTTAACCCACTTGAAATTGAAAAGATTAGAAGACTTTGACTTGGAGCTTGAGACCTTGAGCTTGAGAGAGTTCTTTTCCTTTTAGGGAGATGAATGAGGTAATGAGAAGGGACTTAGGCTAATAGGGTTGCCAATGATGCTAAAAATGAACAAAACAACCTCACTTAAGAGTTAAAAGGGTGGGTAATGACTGAAATACCCCTGGACTTAATTAAGAAAAAGTTGTTTTAAAACCCAGCTTCAGGTTCCACGATTCCCTTCCAGGGGCCATAGAACTAACCACGGCTCATGGACTACAGTGGTCTTTCTTGAGTCAAAGTTTCAGAATGCAGATGAGTTCCTATGACTCAACAGGATGACCCGTAGAAATTTCTACGAGTTGTGGAACCAATTCGTGGTTTCATGGAAAGTGACTACTCTTTGTCTGAGTTCCACGGGTTGGTTCCATGACCCGTGGAAGCTTCTACGAACCATGAGACTGACCCATGGTTCTAAGACCCGAGGGTGGTCTGCAGGGATGGAATCACGAGTCCTTTCCATGACTTGTGGAACTTTCCATGGCTCGTGGACTTGACTCGTGATCCCTGGGAGTTCAAAATTTCAGCAAGTTTTCTGAGTTTAAAAGATGGAACAATTTCCGAGGTTTTACAATCTCTCCCCTTTGGGATCATTCGTCCTCGAATGAAGACTAAGCAAGGAAAACTGAAGAGAAAACAGCCCAACCAGCAACAAAACATGGAAATCAAGGAATAAACATGAAAACTGAACTTTTCAACTTAAAACATTGTTAAATCAACTTCAACAACAGGAATGCATGCTAGGATCATGAGAGTAACTGATGGAATAATATCGGAGGAACATACTAAGTATGAAACTACTACATCAAGCTGGAACAGAATCGTAAGGAAAGAGATGAGGGTACTTGTCTTTCATGGCTGATTCCACTTCCCAAGTAGTTCCTTCAACAAGTTGATTTCTCCATAGAACTTTTACCGAAGCGACTTCTTTGTTTCTTAAACTCCAAATCTGACGATCAAGGATTTATATGTGGACCTCCTCATAGGTGATACTATCCTTCGCACCCATATCCTACAAAGGAATAATCAAGTTCGGATCACCAACACACTTCTTCAATAAGGAAACATGGAAAACTGGATGAACCGCTTCCAAATCTGATGGCAAATCCAACTCATAAGAAACCTTACCAACCTTCCTCAGAATCCGATAAGGACCTACAAAATGGGGACTAAGCTTCGCTTTCTTCCCGAATCTCATCACACCCTTCATGGGTGACACCTTTAGGAAAACCCTATCATCAACTTCAAATTCAAATTCCCTTCTCCTCACATCTGCGTATGATTTCTGTTGACTCTGAGCGGTCTTAAACCTCTCCCTAGTAAGCTGAACATTCTTTATAGTCTCAAGCACCAAATCTGGGTCAATCAAAGCTGCCTCACCTACCACAAACAAACTAATAGGAGATCTATATCTCCGACCATAAAGTGCCTCATAAGGAGCCATCTGGATGCTAGAGTGAAAGTTGTTGTTGTACGCAAACTCGATAAGAGGTAAGTGATCATCCCAATTATTTTTGAAATCAATCACACAAGCTCTCAACATATCCTCCAAAGTCTTAATAGTATGCTCTGCCTGTCCATCTTTCTGAGGGTGAAAAGTTGTACTAAGCTTCACCTGAGTACCAAGACCTCTCTAAAATGATCTCCAAAACTAAGAAGTAAACTGAGTACCCCTATCTGAAATTATGGACAAAGGAACACCATGCAATCAAACTATCTCCTGGATGTAGAGTCTGGCATAATCATTTGGTGAATCCGTAGTCTTAACAGCCAAGAAATAGGATGATTTAGTCATCTGGTTGACAATCACCCAAATCGAATCATATTGCCTTCGAGTATGAGGCAAATCTGTAATGAAGTCCATATTAATCGCTTTCCATTTCCAAGTGGGTAGGTCAAGATCCTGAATCATGCCACCCTGTCATTGGTGCTCTACCTTCACTTGCTGACAGTTGGGGCACATAGCCACAAAACTGTCTATGTCCCTCTTCATACCATTCCACCACTAATCTTCCCATAGATCACGGTACATCTTGGTGGCACGTGGGTGAATAGAATATATGGAACTATAAGCCTCAGTCAAAATCTGTTGGCGCAACGCATCTATATCTGGCATACATAGTCGACCTTGATAACAAAGTACACCATCTCCCCCTTGGGATAAAACCTCAACCCTTTGCTGATGGACTGCACCCTTTAGCTGAAGTAAAATTGGATCACTATCTTGCTTTGCCTTCACTTCTGCTACCAAGGATGATTCGAAACTATGCTGAACAATAACACCACCTTTTGTCGAGTCCATAAGGCGAACTACCAACCGAGCTAGCCTAGGAACCTTCTTAACCAGTTCCTTTTTTCCTTCTTTAACTGAAGACACACTACCCATCAACAATCTACTAAGTACATCCACCACAACATTGGCCTTACCCAGATGGTAAAGCACACTCATGTCATAATCCTTAAGGAGCTCAAGCCATATCCTTTGTCACAAATTCAATTCCTTCTGAGTGAACACATAATGAAGGCTCTTATGATCAATGAATACATCCACATGCACCCCATACAAGTAATGTCTCAAAATCTTCAAAGCAAAGACCACGGCTGCACACTCAAGATCATGACTAGGGTAGTTCTTCTCATTAGTATTAAGTTATCTCAAAGCATAAGCAATCACTTTACCATGCTGCATCAAAACACAACCAAAACTAATCGTAGAAGCATCACAATACACAACAAAATCATCTAGGCCCTCGGGTAGAGCTAACACTGGAGCTGTGGTCAATCTAGTCTTCAATTCCTGAAAGTTCTTCTCACACAAATCAGACCACTGAAATTTTACCTTCTTCTGAGTCAATCGGAACAAAGGGGAAGCAATGGAAGAAAATCCTTCCACAAACCTCCTGTAGTAACCAGCCAAACCCAAAAAGCTTCTAATATCAGACAGAGACGTGGGTCTAGGTCAGTTCTTTACTGCCTCTATCTTTTGAGAATCAACCCGAATACCATCTTTAGTCATAATATGACCCAGTAAAGCAACAGACTGTACCCAAATCTTACACTTGCTAAACTTAGCAAATAACTGTCGGTCCTTGAGAGTTTGCAACACAAATCTCAAATGGTCTGGATGCTCCTCCTCACTCCATGAGTAGATGAGGATATCATCAATGAAAACAATCACAAACATATCCAGATACTGCTTGAACATGCGGTTCATCAAATCCATAAAAGCTATAGGAGAATTAGTTAGACCGAAAGACATCACACTAAATTCTTAATGACCATACCGAGTCCTGAAGGCCATCTTCAGAATATCGCACTCTCTAACACAAACCTGATGATAACCGGATCTATGGTCAATCTTAAAGAGGAAACTAGCACCCTGAAGCTGATCGAACAAGTCATCCTTCTGGAGCTGCTGGATGTTGCTCAGTCCTGCTATAACTTAACAACCAAAAAGTTTTGCGTCGAACTTCAGCGTCCCATCTTTTTCTTACTTGAATGAAGAAAGACAGAACCTCTCTTTTTGGCCACAACCAGCAGTTCATTTTCCACTTATGGGATACTTATTCTGGATTGTAACCTTGTTCAACTAACGATAGTCAATACACATTCTTAGGGAACCATCTTTCTTTTGCACGAATAGGACTGGAGCACCCCATGGAGAAATAATAGGCCTGATGAAACCCTTATCAAGAAGATCCTTCAACTGATCCTTTAACTCTTTAAGTTCTGCAGGGCCATTCTATCAGGAGAGATAGAGATAGGATTTATATCTGAAAGAAGATCTATCCCAAAGTTGATTTCCTGCTCGGGAGGGACTCTAGGTAAATCCTTGGGGAACACTTCTAGGAACTCATTCACAATGGGAATAGGCTGAAGGGGTGGGGTTTCGGACTCTGTGTCAATAACCCAGACTATATGATAGATGTACCCCTTAGAAATCATCTTCCTAGCCTTAAGATAAGATATGAAACAATCTTTCGAGGATGGGGGACTACCTTGCTGATTCGACGCTTAATACTTAGGATTTTCGCAAGTTCTTTAGCATTTTATTTGTGGATTTGATGCTTTTGGTTAAGTGTGCAGGCAAATTGGATCCTTGAGAAAAATGTTGGAAACTATGTAGAAACTAGAACATTACAGGGAATATGGGGCAGTTGACGGGCCATGCTTTCAAACCATGGGCCCGTCCTATGGACACGTAATCCAAACTTCAGAAATTATGCAAGGCAGGAATGATTGCATGACTATGTTGATGGTTAGTATTTTCAAAAGATGGGCCCATTCTATTAACACATCATCTAAAGTCCAGAAGAGCTTCTAAGTGTGGAGGAAAAGGTGACTCAAAAGACGGTCAGTACTTTCCAAGTATGGGCCCATCCTGAGGACACGTATACAGAGGTTCTGCAGAGGTGAAAAGTGGTAGCAGGAATAACGGATTGAAGAATGGACCGTACTTCTAAAATATGATCCATCTCTGTGACTCTTCATCACTGAAACATAGAAGGTACCAAAGAAGGCCAAGAAACCACAAGTCAAAGGACGAGCCGTCATTCAGAAGGATGATTTGTGGTTCTAACCATCATTCCCCAAGCCAGAAGTCATTGAACAGTAGGACCACGGCTGACCCCAGAAGACCACGGACCATCGTTCCAAATAACAGACCGTCCTCAGACCCGCAGTCCCTGCCGAGCCCAGTTTCCTAGTTTGTTAAGGACATTATTTCTTTTTGTCTATAAATACTTTCCCTTAGGTTTTATTTTTGGGTGTTTACGAATTATTTCAAGTTACTTTCGGATATTTTGTTACTTTGATTTTGGTATTGATTTCAGACACAAGTTCTTGGTATTGGAGTGTTCTTGAGATTGTTCTTCAAGATTCCGATTTTCTTTATTCTTATTTGTAAGAATCTCTTGATGATTGCTCAAACAAATATTAATTTCATGCTTATAAATATGAGTAGCTAAATCCACATCTAGGGTTGTGGGAACCATGAGGGATTAACAAAGTAGGCAAAGTACTTAGGTAATCTAGGGAGGTGTTTATGCAGGTACTGTTCTTTCCTTTGTTTTGATTGCTTTTAAATGGTGCGCAATGTTAAAACTCACCTTATCCTTACTTGTCGGACCAAGGAGGTAACGGATGGGAAAAGGGTTGTTAACAATGAGATTTGAGGCTCTCAACCCTCATCTAATAGCTTGACCTTGTCCAGGAATAGCTAATCTGGGATCAAGGGTAAGGGTTAGTAAAGCGACACCTGCGGCCGGACCAAGGCATATGGTGAAATTCACCTAGTTGTTGGACCAAGGAATTAAGTGAACCTAACTTACCGATTCTGCATGCTAAGCACCAAACTAGTTTACCAAGTACAAAAGCCTTAATAAGTTATGATCTCATGGGGAACACTACCCTAGGCACTTCTCTTATTGATAACAACTGTTGAAATTAATCTCTGTTACTTGCTTACTTTGGTTTACAATAATTACTTGTTACTTTAACCCCCCTCCCCCCCCTGGTGGGAAATAAATGACTAAAAGACTGAGTAAACACTTATTGACCCTAGTCCTACCATATTTCCTGTGGGATCGACCTCAACCTTTAGTTGGGTTATATATTTGAACAACGACCGCTTTATACTTCTTTTGGAGGTGTAATGAATCCAGTTTAGGATTAAGAGAGATTGTGTTTAATCCACTGTTAGTCCTTATTTCCTGATTTTACTTTTTCTGTTGTTTTTGTTTTGATATAGGTAGCACACTTGTGCATGCCAAGTACAAGTAGTCAAGGCAATCCCTTGATCCATTACGATCCGGAGCTCTCTAAAACAATAAGAAATATGGCTAAAGATGGAGAGCATGAAACTCAAGAGTAGATTACAGCTCGGTTACTAGCTGAATCCGAGCAGAAGAAAAAAGAAAAAGCAACACGTTTAAAGGAAGGCGAAGATGCCCTTGGCACCGAAGATGCTTAAATTGCAAAAGATCTTGCAACTCAAAATGCTGCAGCTGAGCGAGCAAGGCAATGAAGAGAACAGGGTGTCTGGGATGAGGTAGTACTTCGATGTTAGCGATATAATATGGTCCGACATATGCAGCAGCAAAGGCACACCCCTCTGTATTATGATGTTGACAAACATGATGAGAAGGAATATAGCACCACTGGACCTATAGTGCTCCCACCACTGGCTGTTGAGACAAAGTTTGATATCACTGCCGCCATGATCGAGTTGCTGAACCTGAAAGGACTTAATTCATGGAAGCCCACAGAAGATGCAATCCTACATATGAATAACTTTGTGAGAATTAGCAAATCATACAACATGTCAGGAGTGGGACAAGAGGCAATAAGGCTAAGGCTATTCCCCTTCTCGTTGACTGATGAGGCAACTACATAGCTCTCAAAACTACCTAACAATTCCATATACACTTGGTATGACCGAAGATTCAGTTCCTGGAGCAGTTCTTTCCACCATTGAGGATGTTGCAGATAAAAAGAGATATACAACTTCAGGCAACTACCTGCAGAAGCACTATATGAGCCATGGCTAAGGTTCAAGAAGAAGTTGAAGCAATTTCCGAGACATGGAATTCCTTCCGAGCATCTGATGGAGATATTCTATAAGGCCCTGAATGCAAATACTAAAGCGGTAGCTGATATTGTGACTGGAGGTGCATTCATGGAAAACACATATCCAGAGGCTGCAGAGATGTTGTATAGGGTTGCAAAGACAAATTGAGCATGGCATACGAGAGAGGCAAAAATACCAGCAGGTACTTATGCAGTCAGCAAGTCTGTAGATCCGAATGAAATAGAAGACATTAAGCAGACACAGGCTGAGATGAACACGACGCTGGAGTTGTTGGAAAAGAAATTCCTAGCTGAGGGAGTTGAGAAAGTTAAAGCCTTAGGTTCTCAAGGTAAAGCACCAAGGTCATATAGTTACTTATCTGAAGAAGAAGTAAGTTATCTGAATGTTCAAGGAATGGGTTTCCAAGCCCCTGACCAAGGAAATCAAGGTCGAAACAGAGATAGGGATGACTACTACAATCGGGCCAGTTACAAAGATAGAGATAGAGATGGTGACTGGCAGAAGAAGGATGGGTATAAAAATGAGAGATGTGGTCTCTACATTCTACCTGCAACTCGTAAAGAGCAGGCTGGACAACCCACCATGAGGGAGCTGATCAACAAAGTATTCAAAAAGGTTGACTCCATGGATGCGAGTATAAAGGAGATAAAAGCCAAACTTTCAAGCATAAGTCGGAAGGTGGAGTCCCACGCTCTCTCCATCAAGTAGCTTGAGACACAGATACATAAGTTGTCAACTAACATGAATCTGCACCAAAAGGCTACTCTCCCAAGTGACACCGTTCAAAATCTTAAGAATGATCGACAGGTTATGGCGGTTACTACTTGGAGTGGTAAGTAGACTATTGATCCTCCAATGCCTATTACTATTGACGAGCCCGCCAAAGCTGAGAAGGATAATGCTGAGAAGGTAGTCGAGTCTGAAGAGAAAGATAGTGGTGAATGGTCGTCTAAAAAATAGCCTTCTGAAAAGAAGGAGAAGGGCAAAGAAGTTACACCAGTCTTAAACCCATGCCACTGCCTCCTCCACCTTACCCCTAGAGGTTGAATAAAAAGGTTGAGGATAACAAATTCCATAAGTTCTTCTCCATGTTGAAGCAGCTGTCAGTCAATATCCCTTTGGTCGAAGCTTTAGAGCTAATGCCTAGCTATGCAAAATTCATAAAGGATTTGGTTATGAGGAAGAGGATGGTTAGCTTTGAACTAGTAAATAATTTGCACCACTGTAGTGCAATAGCATCCCGTTCGATGGTACAGAAGAAGCTAGATCCTGGAGCCTTCACCATTTCGTGCACTATTGGAGCATTCTATTTTGCCAAAGCTTTATGTGATCTGGGTGCTAGTATAAATTCGATGCCGCATTTAGTTTTTCATTAGTTGGGCTTGGGAGCCCCCTCTCCGACTACAATGCAGTTACATATGGCAAATATCACGGTGAAGAGGCCTGTGGGAATTCTGTATGATGTATTGGTAAAGGTTGACACGTGTATCTCTCCTACAGATTTGGTTATTCTGGATTGCAAGGTTAACTTCGAGGTGCCCAGCATCTTGGGGCGACCATTCTTGTCCACTGGGAGTGCTTTGGTTGACTTGGAAATAGGTCAGATGAAGTTCAGGCTAAATGATGAGGAGGTGACTTTCAACGTGTGCAAGTCGATGAAGCACCATAATTATATGAGAGTGGTGTCAGTTATTGATGTTGTTGATGAGGACCAGCTGGTTATACCTATTGAGGAGAGACTTGGTGTTGAAGCCATTGCAACAGTCATTATGAACTTTGAAGGTGATGATATTGATGAGTATAACGAAATGGTTGCAGCACTTACATGGTTGGGATCATACACTTATGCACCAAAGAAGCTTGACTTGGACCTGAAGATTAGGAAAATGCCACCTGCTCGCCCATCTATTGAGGATCCTCCAGTCTAGGAGATCAAAGCACTTCCAGCTTATCTTCGGTACGTATTCTTGGGAGATAATAAGACTTTGCCCGTAGTCATTGCTGCAGATTTAGGTGAAGCACATGTTGAAGCTCTTGTTTTAGTATTGAGAAAGTTTAAGAGAGATATTGGGTGGGCCATCGCAGGCATTATTAGGATTCTGCCTGGAATCTGTACTCACAAAATCCAGCTCGATCCTAATTGTGTTCCATCTATTGAGCATCAGCGTAGGTTGAATCAACCTATGCAAGATGGCGTCAAGAAGGAGATCATAAAGTGGCTAGATGCAGGTGTGGTTTACCCAATTTCTGACAACAAGTGGGTGAGCCCGGTTCAGTGCATACCAAAGAAAGGAGGGATTATGGTGGTTCCTAATGCAAAGAATAAGCTGATTCCGATGAGGCCAGTCACAGGCTAGAACATATGCATGGACTATAAGAAGTTGAATGTATGGACAGAGAAGGACCAATTTCCAATGCCATTCATGGACCAGATGCTAGACTGTCTTGCAGGTAGATGTTGGTATTGTTTTCTTGATGGTTACTCAGGGTATAATCAGATCTCTATTGCCCTCGAAGACAAAGAGAAAACCATATTCACATGCCCATATAGGAATTTTGCCTTCAAGAGGATGCCATTCGGTCATTGCAATGTACCAGTAATGTTTTAGCGGTGTATGATGTCTATCTTTTCGGACATGGTGGAGGACACTATAGAGGTATTTATGGATGACTTTTTTGTGGTAGATGACTCTTTTGAGCTGTGTGTTAAAGTGATGTGAAGAGTGAAACCTAGTGCGGAATTGGGAGAAGTGTCACTTCATGGTCAAAGAGGGCATAGTGCTTGGTCAGAGGATTTCAAAGAAGGATATAGAGGTTGATAGAGCGAAGATAGTGGTGATTGAAAAATTACCTCCACCAGTTTCTGTGAAGGGTATTCAGAGTTTCTTAGGTCATGCTGGATTTTATAGGAAGTTTATCAAGGACTTCTCCAAAGTTGCAAATCCATTGTGAAAGCTGCTGGAGAAAGAGGTAAAGTTTGTTTTTGATGATGCATGTCTGAAGGCATTTGACTGCCTTAAAGAAAAGTTGGTTACAGCTCCTATCATTATTGCTCCTGATTGGTCTCAACCTTTTGAGGTTATGTGCGATGCTAGTGGAGTGGCGCTAGGAGTAGTCCTAGGCCAACGGTGTGAAAATATCCTCCATCCCATATACTACGCTAGCAAAGCACTTAACCTGGCTCATAAGAACTATACAGTGACTGAACAGGAGTTGCTTGCTATGGTCTTTGCGTTTGAAAAATTCAGATCTTATTTGTTGGGCACCAAGGTGTTAGTGCATACTGACCATTCAGCTCTTCATTATCTTATCGCAAAGAAGGATGTTAAACCTAGGTTGATTATATGGGTGTTGCTGCTGCAAGAGTTTGACTTTGAAGTCAAAGACCGAAGGGTACAAAAAATCAGGTGGCAAATCATTTGTCTAGGTTGGAAGAAGAATCCATGCTAAAGATGAATGATGGGTTAGAGATTGACGACTGGTTTCCTGACGAACATGTATTGGCTGCTTCTGAAGATTTTATCCCATAGTTTGCAGACATTGCCAACTACTTGGCAAACAATTTAGTGCCTGATGATATGTGCGTTCACCAAAGGAGGAAATTCATGTCGGATGTGAAGAAGTACTTCCGGGAAGAGCCAATCCTGTTTCTTGTGTGTGCTGATACTATGATCCAGAGATGTGTACCAGAAGCTGAGATGATGGAGATATTAGAAGCATGCCATTCATCCCCCGTGGGAGGTCATCAAAGTGGTATCCGGACTGCCCATAAGATCCTGCAATGCGGCTATTATTGACCGACTATTCATAAAGACGCCCATGAGTTTGCTAAGGCTTGCAGCAGATGTCAGAGGGAAGGAGTCATATCAAGGAGGCATGAGCTTCCTATGAATCCCATCCTTGTGATTGAGCTATTCGATGTTTGGGGCATTGACTTCATGGGTCCGTTTGTGTTGTCTGATGGAAACCGGTATATATTGGTGGCTGTGGACTATGTGTCTAAGTGGGTGGAGGTGGTTGCGCTTCCAAGCAATGAAGGTAAATGTGTCACAACGTTCTTGAAAAAGAACATCTTCTCAAAGTTTGGTACACCAAGAGCTATTATTAGTGATGGAGGCTCTCACTTTTGCAATAAGTTGTTTCGTGCTTTGCTTGAAAAATATGGAGTGAAACACAGAGTTGCAACCAATTATCATCCTCAGACAAGTGGGCAAGTGGAAGTTTCCAACAGAGAAATCAAGTCAATCCTGCCCAAAACTGTTAATGCTAATAGAAAGGATTGGTCACGAAAGTTGTATGATGCTTTATGGGCGTACCGAACTTCATACAAGACTCCTATAGGCATATAACCATATCAGCTTGTGTTTGGTAAGTCGTTCCATCTTCCGGTTGAACTAGAGCACAAGGCCATGTGGGCTTTAAAGAAGCTTAACTTGGAGTGGGGTACAACATCATTGCAGAGGTTAGGACAGCTGAATGAGTTGGATGAATTCTTTCTGAATGGATATGAAAGTTCAGCTCTGTACACGGAGAAGATGAAGCTGTATCATGACCGGAAGATAGAGAAGAGGGATTTTAAGCCGGGTGACTTGGTCCTTCTTTTCAACTCTAGACATCGCTTGTTTCCTGGAAAGTTGAAGTCCAAATGGATTGGACCCTTCAAGGTGCTACAAGTTTTTCCTCATGGGGCTATTGAACTTGAAAACCTTTAGGGAAAACGGTTAAAGGCAAACGGGCAGCGGATAAAAGATTACTTCGACACAGCAGAGGAGATTAATACCATTGAAGCTTGGAGCATAGATGAGTTCGTACCACCTAAGGATCTTGATTAAGTCTTACTAATCAAGCAGCATGCGTCATGCTGTGATGTTAAATCAGGAGCTACATGGAAGGCAACCCATGAAATTGTACTTTACTTTTTGTTAGTTATAGTTTTAGTGATTGTAGAGTGTTTTGAAAAAGTTTGAGTAGCCAAAACACTTGCGTCATGCCGCGATGTTAAATCAAGAACTGCTTGGGAGGCAACCCAAGGCTAACATTTGTTGTCTGTGCAAATGAGGAGAAGAAGTACACCACTGCAGCAACTACAAGAAATCATGACTTGGTGTACAGACCATGCTTCGAAAGGACGGGTCGTCAATCAAGCCGTGGTTCCTGGAGTAGTACGAACAGGCCTCAGAAAACAAACCATGACTCACAGAAATGGTCCGTGTTCTCAAACAACGGACCGTCATCCAAGTCATGGTCACTGGGCAGAAAAAAGGTCTCAGATGAGGAATGACGTGTCATCAAGATGAGCCCGTGGTTTAAACCACGGTCCATCGATGGAGCCGTCATACTTGGCAGTTGGTGAGTTTGAAAACAATAGACCACGAGTCCAACAACGGACCATCTTAAAAATGACGGACCATCATTTGGACTCGTAGGTCCCAAGTACGGTAACAACAGCTAAGTCGGCCCAATTTTAAAGTTTTAGAACCCGTCCCAGCTACTACCCACTTCTTCTCTTCTAAGGAAAGTAACTGCCATTTTCAAAAAAAGAAAAGATCAAATTACTCCCTCCTTCACCCCTAATCCAACTAAAACTCCCAACATTAATCCCCCAAAGCGATTCATCACAACACTTGCATGCACAAGGTCGGTCACACTGCACTCCTTACACACGAACAAGACTAGGATCATCAAAGGTAAGTTTTTCTTGTGTCATTCTTGTTATTCAAGAAACACCATCAACAAGGTGTTAGTTAAGATCAAAAATTTCATTTGGAAACCCTAAATAATTGTGTGATGCATCTGTATGGTGGGGTATCTTTAATTTTGAATTAATGTGGGAGTTTGTTGTTGTGAAAACTGATTTAATACTGTAAAAACGAAGTAGGAGGGAGTCATGATCATAAAATTCAGTTATCCAGTAATTATGGGTCCATCTACGAACCGTAGATTGACTCTTAATTTCACCTTGTGCTTATAATCTCTGAATTAAACCAACGAGTCAACAGGATGGACCATAGTTCTAAACTATAACCCATCATTGGACTCGTAATCACTAAAAAGAAAAGGAGGAAATTAGTAAAGTCTGAAACTGGAAGACGACTCACAGGACGGACCGGTCGTTCCAAACGACGGACCGTCTTTCGAGTCGTCATCCCTGTATTGTAAACAATGCTGAAATTATTTTTCTTTAGTTTATTTTTGTGATCATGCTTTGTACTAATAAGGTCTACCCCGCGGGTACCATGCCTCCTAAAATCACACCAAAGAAGACCACAGCCAAAGACTCAGAGGCCCTAATCTGAAAACATAGACAACTCCGAGATGAGGCCACTGAGTCGGAGGAGAATGGTTCAGAAGAAGTCTATAAGATAGATTCCAACCCGGAGGCCATTCCCAGGACCACGAGGCAGCAAGGTAAAGTCCAATCAAAAACCACTTCTCCCCAGTCTAAAGAGGGAGAGGGTGAGTCTAGTGCAACCCCGGAAGCAAGTGGGTTTGAAGGGTTAGAGTCTGGAGAAACTTCAGGATATGGTAGCAAACAAGAAGAGGGTTCAGGCTCAGACTTCGACAATGCTAGCCCAAACGATAGAGGGGCTGCTAGCAGGTCTGGTGAAGAAGCTCCGACCACTGTAGAACAACATATTGATGAGGTTATTCCCGTCGATCCACCATCTTTCAGATGCAAGAATATCAGAGTACGAGATCAGGTTCGCTGGGCTATTGAAGATACATCAAGGCTCTACCATGAGGGTCGGGCACTGAATGACAAAGGGAACTTTTGGTGGAGTATTCATGAGGAAGTTGAGATCCGTTCAGCTGGTTTAGATGATATGGCGGACGTTAAGGCTTTGTATGATAACTATGACTTTCAGTGGATGAGCCGGTCGGGTGGTCCATACAACCCGGTAATTTTCCATGAGTTCTATGTTGCATACGCATCTACTTTGATAAAACAAGTGTGAGAAAGGAAAGAATCTGAGGTCAGAGCCAGCCCTTCAGAGAGTACAAGTTTGGTGGTATAGGTCGACATCTCAGAGCCCACCATCCAGCGCTTCATCTATGACCTAAAGTTTGTAGCTCCATCCTCCCAGCCATACTTGGATGCCCGGATAGAGCAGGTTAGACAAAAGAAGATACCTTATCATTGGATTGCCTCACTTATCACAGATGGCAATCCATCTTGGTTGACATCGAGTATACCAAAGATCGGCAAGGCTTCACTGAGTGTAGCTAGAAATTTTTTGTGGGCGGTGGTCAGACATCGGTTGGTACAAACGACAGCAAACAACACTCTTTCTCCTTATCGGGCTGTTTTGGTTGCCACAATCATGGCCCAATATGATATTATTATTGCCTGCATCATTGCAGAAGAGATCAGAGCAGGCACTGTGTCTATCCACCACCATTCCTTTTCCATGCTTTATAACTCAGTTGTGTCAGGCGGCTGAAGTGCCCGAGATACCGGGCATCGACTCGACTGTACATGCTTTCAGCTTTCAGGATATAGCCTTGATTCGAGACACCACCAACCCGGTGGCATGGGCAAGAGCTTATACTATAGCAGCTGACTTTCCCAAGCCTAGTGGTGATTTGCCACTGGATGCATTGGTAGTGTTTGATATGCAGACTAGACCAGTTTCCGGACCATCGACATCAGCAGCTGGCCTATCTTAATTGGCTTAGTCCGGGCCATCCAATAGCCAGGGTCAGTCACATGTCTTCACCAGCGAGGTATTTAGCAAGGTCACCAAAGCGTCCTTCCATGTAGAGGAGCAGATAAAGCGGTTTTTGAACTTTGGTGAAACCGCTGATCCGACGTAAGATAGCAGATGCCATAGTTCCAGTCCAAAATTTGATTGATAGTATGAGTTCCAGACTAGACACCATTGAGATCCAAGTAAATGATAGGCTGCAAAACTTTACCATACCAGACCTCACAGCCATTCTCACCGATCTTGCAAAGGTTCAGGCTGATGTAGATGAGATCCAGAGGAGACAAGTGCCAGATATACAGCTACCGCCAGGTTAGACCACAGACGAGGAGTTTATTGACTTATTGGCACCCTCTCCACTTCGTGAGCTGGTTGCAGACCCCTCACCTGCAAAGAAGAGGAAGCGAAAGGACAAGAATATTATAGGTGATGATTCCTCGCTGAGTCCTAAATCTCAGAAGAAGAAAGAGAAAAGAGTTGCGAATAAGGCAAGTAAAGACTTAGAGAGAAAAAAATTGTCCGTGGCAGAGCATCAGATAGAGGTTGATGACGTGGGTCGAGGTGGCTTATGGTGTGGGAGTGGTTGATGTTAGAGCTGCTCGAGAAGCTATTACTATTGATGAGAGGACTGCGGATACAGCCTCGGTTGTTGGAGAGACTAATATGGGCAGCAATCCTGAGGGCCTGAAGGATGCGACACCAGACACCGGCCGCTTAGGCGCCATACGTATGTTCTTGCCCCCTATGTCATATATTATTATTAGTGCATTGAGGGAAATGCGCATCTCTTTTTGGTGGGGTGGGGGCAGTATGTGGTGTTCGCTATTTTTATGGGTCTCTTGGTGAAGTCTGAGTAGCCGAGAAACCCGTGGTGTGCCGCGACGTTAAATCAGGCGCTTCATGGGAGGCAACCCATGAGGGTACTTACAAGGTACCCGAATCCTTAAGGTTTTCTTGTCTGTGTTCTTTCACTAAGGATTTTTATTCCTGTTGAACCAGCATGTTTAGTATAGGTTGTATGTATTAAAAGAAGAAAAGGAACTTAGTGCAGTCTGTGATATGATTTTGAAACTGGATTTTTGATTAAAAATGGAGACCCCCTCCAAATTTTGTGTGACATGATTGTATCTGTACTTGATAGACTAACCGCTATGGATCCATGTATCTGACATTAGGATTTAATCGACTTGATGAATGGCTTAAGCTAGAGCATGAACCTTATAGTTAGCATGTAATCATTGACTCTGTGCCATGTGTGTGTGATCTTGATTTTTTTGGCTCTTGTCGTGTGTGCCAATCTAGAACTTACCTAGTTAGTCTTTCCTAGGTCGTAGGATAGTTGGTTAGGAAAGTATCATAGGTCATCTTTGAATTAGTCCACTTTATCCCAAATGACCAACCAAATGATGTAAATACCCTTTTTCATCCCTGATTTCGAACCAAAATTGACCCATTTTTTTGTTAGCCTATTCACCTTCCCCGTTTGTTTATGAACCTTTAGTTTGGCCCTGGTCCCTCCTTGGACATTGTGTACCTCAACTCAGGCAACATGCCTAAGTTAAGGGTGGCTATTGTAGAGGTGAGTGAAGAGTAGGGGTATGAAAAGAAAAGGTTAGTAATGAAAAGGAGAAATAACGAGTGCGGAAGGCTTGTTAAATAAAAGAAAAAAATAAAAAGAAAAGAAAGAAGGAAAAAGAAAAAAAACAGTTGAGTTTGAACCAAGCTGCACCTGTCACATGTTGAAAAATAAAAGGGAGAAAAAGGAGGAAAGGAATAGAATTGGTCCGATAAGGGGAAGAAAAGCGTAGTGTCAAGGAGGTCTTAGTCACTAATTTCCAGATCTACAATACCCATCCCCAAGCCTACGTTACAAGCCGAGTAAAGTCCTATTGTGATCCTAACCAAATTATTCGAAAGCCGAGGCATAAAAAATAAGGGCAAGCCTATGGTATTGTGCATGCATTGCTTGAACATCTATTGTGAGTGTGACTGTCTTTGTTCAGTCCCTGAAATCTTGATTATATTATTGTGCGAGTGGGACTTTTTTGTGGTGAGGGCACTAGAGTAATTCTGACTGCTAACTAGTAGTGTAAGTCTCGTATGTGTATGCTACATCGTCTGTTTATAGTGTAATGGCACCCATGGATCCTCTTGTGCTGTCTTGATAGTCAGAATGCATGCACTGGTTTTGTATTGAAAAGGGAGGGGGACACTTGTTATGAGCGAAATTGCTAAATCATATGACTGTTGTAGTTCCTAGTTTTCTTTTGCTATAGCGTCGTTGTAGAATTTTTGTTATTATGTCACTTGAGGACAAGAAATGGTCTTAAGTTGAGGGTGTTGATGTGGCGTAGAGATACGCCACTTTCTACGCTTAATACTTAGGATTTTTGCAAGTTCTTTAGCATTTTATTTGTGGATTTGATGCTTTTGGTTAAGTGTGCAGGCAAATTAGATCCTTGAGCAAAATGTTGGAAACTAAGTAGAAACTGGAACATTACAAGGAAGATGGGGCAGTTGACGGGCCGTTCTTTCAAACCACGGGCCCATCCTGTAGACACGTAATCCAAACTCCAAAAATTATGCAAGGCAGGAATGATTGTACGACTGTGTTGATGGTCTGTCCTTTCATAAGACGGGCCCATTCTATTGACATATCATCTAAAGTCCAGAAGAGGTGCTAAGTGTGGAGGAAAAGATGACTCAAAAGATGGTCCGTACTTTCCAAGTACGGGCCCATCCTGGGGACACGTAAACAGAGGTTCCGCGGAGGTGAAAAGTGGTAGCAGGAATGACGGATTGAAGAACGGACCGTACTACCAAAAGACGGTCCGTCTCTATGACTCATCATCACTGAAGCAGAGAAGGTACCAAAGGAGGCCAGGAAACGACAAGTCCAAGGATGAGCCATCATTCAGAAGGAAGACTCGTGGTTCTAACCGTCATTCCCCAAGCCAGAAGTTATTGACCAGCAGGACCACGGTTGAACCCATAAGACCACAGACCATCATTCCAAACGACGGACCATCCTCAGACCCGTAGTCCCTGCCCAGCCCAATTTCCTAGTTTTTTGAGGAAAGGATTTCTTTTTGTCTATAAATACTTTCCCTTAGGTTTTATTTTCGGGTGTTCACGATTTATTTCAAGTTACTTTCGGATATTTTGTTACTTTGATTTTGGTATTGATTTCGGACACAAGTTCTTGGTGTTGGAGTGTTCTTGAGATTGTTCTTCAAGATTCCAGTTTTCTTTATTCTTATTTGTAAGTATCTCTTGATGATTGCTCAAACAAACATTAATTGCATGCTTATGAACATGAGTAGCAAAATCCAAAACTAGGGTTGTAGAAACCATGAAGGATTAACAAAGTAGGCAAAGTACTTAGGTAATCTATGGAGGTGTTTATGCATGTATTGTTCTTCCCTTCATTTTGATTGCTTTTTAACGGTGCGCAATGTTAGAACTCGCCTTATCCTTACTTGCAGGACCAAGGAGGTAACAGATGGGAAAAGGGTTGTTAAAAATGAGATTTGAGGCTATCAACCCTCATCTAATATCTTGACCTTGTCCGGGAATAGCTAATCTCGGATCAAGAATAAGGGTTAGTAAAGCGACACCCACGGCCGGACCAAGGCGTGTGGTGAAATTCACCTAGTTTCTGGACCAAGTAATTAGGTGAACGTAACATACCGATTCTGCATTCTAAGCACCAAATTAGTTTACCAAGTACAAAATCCTTACTAAGTTATGATTTCATGTGTAACACTACCCTAAGTACTTCTCTTATTGATAACAACTGTTGAAATTAATCTTTATTACTTGCTTACTTTTGATTTACAATAATTACTTGTTACTTTAACCCCCCCCCCCTTGCGGGAAATAAATGACTAAAAGACTGAGTAAACACTGATTGACCCTAGTCCTATCATATTCCCTGTGGGATCAACCTCAACCTTTAGTTGGGTTCTATATTTGAACAGTAACTGTTTTATACTTCTTTTGGAGGTGTAATTTGGGCGCATCACTTGCCATTCTATGATGGGTTCATTTGGAAACTTGAAACTGACAACCCGAGTATGACAATCAAAAGAAGCATATCAAGCATGTAGCCAATCCATACCAAGAATAACATCAAAATCTGTCATCTCCAACTCTACTAAATCCTCTGAAGTGACTCTATGAAGGACTGAGATATGACAATTTCGGTAGATTCTTTTGGCTAGGACTGACTCGCCAACAGGACTAGAAACACAAAAGGGTTCTAAAAGCAATTCAGGACATACTTTGAATTTGCATGCTATATAAGGGGTCACAAAAGATAAGGAGGCACCGGGGTCAAACAAAGCATACACATCAAAAGAGAAGACTTTCAACATACCAGTAACAACATTTGGGGAAGCCTTCTAGTCTTGGCGAGATGACATAGAATAAAGGTGGTTCTAGCGCTGAGCACCAAGACTAAAAGTTATGCCCTGTTGGGCTGGTCGACCTCCTAGGGATGCTGAAGCAGACTGAGCCCTACTATCTCCCTGCCCCTTCTTAGCTGAAGGGCAGTCTCTAATCATGTGTCCAACCTATCCACACCCAAAGCATGCACATGTGCCCAAATGACACTCTCCCGGGTGAGTCTTCCCACACTTGCTGCAATAGGGTGGGAAGATCAATTAGCAACACTCCCCTGAGACTTTTAATAGGAACTAGAACGTCTACCAGTCTGATCATGATGAGACCTCTGGGCTTGGGTAGGAGCACTAGCACAAGAATGAACGGGTCCTGATGACTTCTTCTAGAACGAGGAGCGATGTTCGCCACCGGACCTCTGATGACCAAAAACTGAACCCTCAGACCTAGCCCTCTTATTCTACCTAGCCATCTCCCTAAGCATGTCTCCCTTGATCTGGTGAGCATGGGTCATGAGTCTAGAAATGTTCATATCACTCAACATCATAGCAGACCTACACTCTTGTTTCACCAAATCTGAAACCCTATAGATAAACTTGCTCATCTGATCATGCGGGCCCGCTACCATAGAGGGCGCATACCTAGACAACTGAGTGAACTTCAAATTGTACTCCTAAATATTCATAGATCCTTGTCTCAAGTTCACAAACTCCTTAGTCTTTGCTTGCCTAAACTCTCGGGGAAAGAACCAATCGAGGAAATCTCTCTCGAAACACTCCTAAGTCATAGGGACCATGTCCCTAGCTCTAGCTTCCTTCCATTGCATGAACCAGATATGAGCCACATCCTTGAGTTGATAGGATGCCAACTCAACCCAATCAACCCCAACCACTTGCATCACATCAAAGATTTTCTTCACTTCGTCAATAAAATTTAGCGGAACCTCATCCACTTTAGAGCCCCAAAACTCCGGTGGGTTCATACGGACAAAATCATGAACTCTGGCCGCTACCCCACCTTGAGGGTGGACGGGGGAAGGAGTCTTCTGATTGGCCTGAGCAACCAAGGTCTGGGCTAGCAAATATATGGAATTTCTAAACTCCTCATTCGTGACTTTAGAGGCCAGAACTAGAGGAGCGGTATTCCGAGTGGCTCGGTGAGGCATAGCACATCGAGGCATAATTTGAAACGTACAAGGCAATGATTAGATGAATATTAGAGTTAAGCTCTATCACACAATATGATCATGAAAGAAGTGAAGTTTTCTAAGACATCTCATAGATTCCCTCTCATATGTGTGGCGCGCTTCACACACATGAAGGAGACTCTACTCGATGTGGCTTTCAGACATCCTAGGACTCTTGAACCTAAGGCTTTGATACCAAGTTTGTCATGCCCCGAGGCTAGCCCCTGGGCATAACACGGGACCTGGCACCGCAAGTGCCCTTAGCTAACCCTTGGTTATAGCATAACTCAGGTATAACAATTAAACATAGCGGAAGCGTAATACGAATTGGTTAACTCAATCAATAAGATAAAATCAATGAAACATGATTCGAAGAAGACCTGAATATCGTCTATGTCTGAAAAGCCTCAATACATGACATAAGCAGTTGCTAGGACAAGACCCTAGCTAACTCAAAGTACAAAAATAAGTAGTCTAAACAAACTAGAGTCATAACTAGCCCTCGAACAATGAGGACTCACCAACACTTACTAGATATCCAGCTTCATCTAGCCACGAGCTTGATGGAAAACACCTGAATCTGCATCATCAAGAGGATGCAGTGCAAAATAAGCATCAGTACTATAGGATATACCGAGTATATGAAAAATGCATGATCGTGATGAAAACATACTTAAAATATTCTTAAGGTGAACCTTTTCATAAAGAAATAAAATAAGCGGACTATAAAAATATAGGACATAAAACAGGAAGTACAGTTAAAATTCAAAGTATGATATCATATAAATTCATAGCTTGAAAATAATCATGTGGGAGTTTCTCTTAATCGACATAAACCATGCTGAGCTACATGGAGTCCAGTGTCATGCACCCACACTGAAAAAGGTTGTCCTTATCGGCCAAAGTTAGAACCATATTCATAAGGATTCTGTCATAAGCCACAGAGGGCAACCTATGGTGGCAACGTAGTTTTGGATTTGGGGAATCTAGAACCCTCAATGCTCGGTGCTAAATACTACTCCCAAAACATATAACATAAGGCTCACATTCATTTGACAAATCTAGATGTCAAGATTGTTCATAAATATGTTCATACCCTGCATCTTCATACTACTCACGAATCTTGGTTTAAAAAATAATTCATGAACATTGATGGCACATCGGGTGTCTTGCATTGTAAATTAATTCATAACTTAAAAAATTGTATGGCCTTAGTTCAGTTTTATAAAAACATATATTTTCATAAAACATAGGAACTAGGCATGCAATTGCTTGAAATTCATGAAATCATGCTATCATGTTTCCCAATTTTCTTAAATCAATTCATGCATGTAAGATTTATCATAATTGACCTTCAAATCATGTAATAGGAATTCATATGTAGAAACCCATGCAAAATCATGCAATTTAATGAAATTTCATAATAAAATCATGAGAAGGTAGTTTATAGCAAAACCCATAAGAATTGGGTAAAAACCCTAATTTGAAAGTTCACGAAATCACATATTAAAATTTGGGATTTTGGGCACAAGGGTGGAAGCAACCCATTTTTAAATACCCACAGACCTTGATTGAAGTTAACCCAATTGAAATTGAAAAGAATAGGAGACTAGGACTTGGAGTTTGAGACCTTGAGCTTGAGAGAGTTCTTTCCTTTTTGGGAGATGAATGAGGTAATGAGAAGGGACTTAGGATAATAGGGTTGTAAATCATGCTAAAAATGGTCAAAACGACCTCGCTTAGGAGTTAAAAGGGTTGTAATAACTGAAATACCACTGGGACTTAATTAAAAAAAGTTGTTTTAAAACTCTGCTTCAAGTTCTACGGGTCCCTTCCACAGACTGTAGAACTAACCACGGCTCATGGATTGGAGTCATGGTTCCCGAGCCAAAGTTTAGGCTGCAGATAAGTTTATACGATCAACAGGACGACCCGTAGAAATTTCTATGAGTCGTGGAACCAATTTGTGGTTTCATGGAAAGTGACTACTCTCTGTCTGAGTTCCACGGGTTGGTTCAACGACCCGTGGAAGTGTCCACGAACCGTGAGACTGACTTGTGGTTCTCAGACATGAGGGTGCTCTTAAGGGCTGGAATCATGAGTCCTTTCCATGACTCGTGGAACTTTTCATGGCTCGTGGACTTGACTCGTGATCCCTGGACGTTTAAAATTTCAGCAAGTTTTCTGAGTTTAAAAGTTGGATCAATTTTTGGGGTGTTACAATATATTAAGTAGGTGCTCATATAACTCCTCGAAGTTCGCCCCTCTTAGATAGGAGCGTGACAAAAAACATGAGAGTGATGATTATTATTTAGTAGGTGTTTGACCATAGATTGTAAATATTTTTTTTACTTTATTTAAAATTTATGGAGTTGGAGTTGAAGATGGAGTTATGTTTGATTATATATTTTGCAAAGAAAATTTAAAATAATATTCATGTTTGAATATACTTAAATACAACTTAAAAAGTAAAAACTGAGTTGTAAAACGTGTTATAAATTATTTTTCAAATTTAAACTACAACTTCAAGTGGAATTTAAAATGTTCATTGACAAACATTGATTTTTTGGTAAAGATTTTTTTTAAAAATAATATTTTTATGGCCAAACAGATCCTAAGAATAGAAGTTGAATAAATATGACTTATGACGGTGAAATTTTGAAAGTATGATAAATAAAAATAAGAGTAAAAGTCAAA
Source organism: Jaltomata sinuosa (assembly GCA_003996215.1). Taxonomy (NCBI): domain Eukaryota; kingdom Viridiplantae; phylum Streptophyta; class Magnoliopsida; order Solanales; family Solanaceae; genus Jaltomata; species Jaltomata sinuosa. The sequence continues at coordinate 155,782 of QJPP01000704.1, forward strand.
GAAGGTGAAAAAATTAAAAGAAATACTTGAGCAAGATAAGTTGGTTGAACACTAAGTATTTATATGATTTAATAGAATTTTTAATTTTATAAATAGTCAATATAGATTTTAGTTTTTATGTATATTAAAATATTTTAAATGTTTTAAAATTATCTTTGTTTTGCGTTGTCATCTAATGTTTAATTTTAATCATTACTTTTTAAAATAATTTTGTTTTTAGATGAAAACATTATATGAGTTGGATTGGATTAAATAGTTTTGATGAGTCATATAACTTTATTATTAATAAAAAATTAATGTGAAATGACATTCCAATTAAGCGAGAAAAAGGTTTTTGCGGTGTTTTTATATATTGAAAAATAGTAATAATTGAATAATTTTATAGTCCAAAAAAGATAATAATAATTTTAATAGACAATTTTCAAAACAAGAATGACAATTCAGGAATTACCTCCAAAGTTATTTTCCTCATAAAGTAGAAAGAAGCTATCATAAATAGAAACTTCCAAAGAGTTCAGGCAATATACAGGGTTGGTAGTTGTACAATTGTACCAAAACTAAGTCTAGGAAGCCTCTAAAGAGTCAGTAACAGAGAATATGATAACTAGTACTGACATGGCCCCAACATACCAATTATAATATATGTACATGAAGCCAAAACATAAGACCTAGACATGTGATAGCTCCAGAAAGAGGTGAAGCTTACCAACTGATCAACTAGAAGGTACTAGTCTACTGTGGATGTCTGCTAGCTTGATTATCTAAGCCTGTATTCATAAAAATGTAGTGCCCCCGAATATAGGGATGTCGGTAGATATAAAACATGTACTAGTATTTAAAGAAGACAGAACAACAAGTAGGCATGTAAAAATGATCGATGAATCAGATATCAAAGATACAAAAATCTGAGCATACACATATTGGAAATATAATCTGATACAAATATAATAACAAATATCAGGGGTCCTCATATGACTTCCTAAGTGTTATTCATTTGCATATATTAAAAATCCCTAGAATTTGCCTAGGTTACATATTTTACCTTTTTATATTGCTTCTTTCTTCTTTCTGTAATACTAATTGTTAGGAAGTCACAAGATGGCCTACCATCAACAATTAATGAAACTTGTATGGCATTTGTAGCAAGCTGTCATAACAATGTGTGCAATCTCATAATATATATAACGTGATCTATTAAGGTATGCCCTCTAGAGGGCTCCTATAAGGTCTACCCACAGGCCTGTATAGTCAGGGAAATCCACGATGAGAAGTTTTAGCTGACTCTGTCTAAATTATTTGCATAGAATAACGTCGCACTTAGTGGCCTTATAAATATCCATCCCACACTGTAGAGTAGGCTATAATCTCATTTTGCCTCTAAAGGCCTATAGTAAGTAACTCGTGAATCATATGACTCATTATATGAACATTATTACTTTCTTTAGCTGAAGAATCATATATCTATGTGATCTATAATACATATGGCTAATCTATGGCAAATTATTTCCTTTAAATTTTGTGACATATATGCTTTGTAACTTTTAGGTGTTTCAATTGAAGACACGTACGGTCATGTGAAACATACGACTTCTTTGACTAGAAAAGAATACTTTAATTCTATAGGTTAACAACTCCACATGAAAGAAACCTATAAAAGTAATAATCTTTGCTTTTAAGCAGCATATAATCTATGATGATTTTTATTGGAGGAACATATGACTCTAGGTCGTGCCTTGATGGCGAAAGAGGTTTTAGCTTTACATACCTTACTTCGAGACTCTCTCTTTTATGACATGTCATTGATTCCCTTCAAAACTCATCTTATATATAATATAACATCATATGCAATGGCATAAGCAACTAACCAAGAAATACGATGAGGTCAGAAAAATAATAATAGCTTACAAGCGACAAACTTAGCAAATATGATAAATAAATTATGTATCACCACGCCTCTCTCTTTTCCCCCTTTACAACTGAACTTGTGACATTCTATAAGGCCAATATTACCCCCTCCATACTTAAATTACAATATACAACTCATTATATTTCACAAATAAGTTCATAAACTTAAACTCTCAGCTTTTGAACTCTATCCCATGAGTTCTTTATCTAATGGTGTAAAAATTCCCTTATAACCTCATTGTTTACATCAACAGAGAAGTATGAAATCTATACTATAGTAGGAACCCATATAAAAAGATAAAAAATCATTGTCAATCCATTTAGGAATTTTATCAAACACTTGAGGAACGACAAGCTCCCAAGAGCTCTATAAATCATGTTTTCTCTACCCTAGCCTTCTTCCTCATCGTAGCAAGCTTACTGCTTCAATACACAGCTATACACCCCTCAGTTTGCCAATAACACAACCAATACATTCCTCTACATACTCTCTCATCACCAAGTATATCAATTACAATGGACCAAAGATGAACTTATGGCTTCCTATCACCGTCCCGTGAGTCCTATCTGTAAACTATACTTAAAACAACTCTTAGTATTATATTTATGGTGAGAGAAGATCAGACATACATTTATAAATAAGAAATCAATCCCCACACCTTTTTACTCTTCAAGAACCACACCTTTTCCTTCAAGAAAATACTTGTCTAAGTATGTTTTCATGATCTAGGATGAGAAATATATTAGATTCTTGAAGGAATCAACTTACCATAGGCTAGGGAGAGATGGAGTTGAAGAAGATCTGAAGAAAACCACTAACAAATAGCTCCTTTACATTATGGGAAATGAAATCCATAAGTCCAAACATAAAAACTTGACTTTTTAGCTGACTTATCCAAGGGTGCCACATGTCCTGCAGTGATTGGGCAGTGTGCGTATCTGTAGTAAAATGTACATAACGTTTTACTCCAAAATCGTATTGACAAGAAGTTTATTTTGTTGGAAACTAGACTCAAATATATATAATTTTGTATAGGAACTCTAACTCCTTGTAGATTGGGAGATATACCCATTACAAGTTATACCATATAAGAGCTTGCTTGAAATACTCTACCGTAACGAACAACCTCAACTTCAACTTTTGTTTCAAGTCTCCCTTTGGTCTCTAACATTGGCATAACACTTCAAATACCTTGATATAAGTGTCACTTATTATAATTATCGATTTACATCCTTATCCTCCCAGTTCATACCAATTTATTAGTGTTTACGAGTTGCGAACATATCTTAAGTTTGGGGCATTACATTATACCCTCTTTTGGGATCATTCGTCCTCGAATGAAGAGTACTATTATTCTAAATCTATCATTTTCCCAAAATATTGGTATATTTCCTTTGTAAACATGCCTATAAAAAACCTATCAACTAACCAAAATACAAAATAATACGCTTCACAATGTGTCACAACAATGAAATAATAATCAATAGATATCCACGAGGCTCCGCTTGGACTTATATGAATGAAATTATAGTAATTGATATAGCTTAACTAATACTTACTTACCTTGACATCTCAACTCTGAGGAATATGAACTCTTGAATCATAGGCATGTATCAAGTACCTGAACATATAGCATATAAAACAAGTAGTATTAATAATTATGAATAAAATTGATACTCGAAAGAAAGTAGTAGGGACTTTGAGAACCTTCTTGTTGCTCCTGGAATAAGTGAGGATACTTTTCCCTTATAAAAGACTTTAACCGAAGCTATTTCATTCATTCTCAATTTTTTGATTTCTCGATCTAGTATGGCCACTGGGACATATTTGTGTGATAACTCTTCTGAAAGTTCTAGACCCTCTGTAGGGATAACATGAGAAGAATTTGCTAAGAATTTATGTATCATAGACACGTGAACGAATGGATGCAGTGCTACTAACTTTGGAGGTAAATCTACCTCATAGGCTACCTGATTAACTCTCTTTAGTATTCTTTAAGGCCCAATATATCTAAATCTCAACTAACCTTTATTTTTAAATCGTACAACCCCTTTATAGGTGATACCTTCAACAATACCCAATTATCAACTTGAAACTCTAAATCTCTGTGTTTCACATTTGTATAAGATTTATGTTGGCTTTGAGCAGACTTCAGATGCTCATGTATTAGCTTTACCTATTAAACTGCTTGAGTGAACAACATTTCATCCAAATATGTGAGTATCACCTACTTGAAACCAACCCATAGGTGATCTACATTGTCGCCCATAAAATAGATTCATGTTGATGCTATAATGATAGCTATTATTATAGGCAAATTCTATCAAGGATAAATAATCATCCCAATTGCCTTTAAAGTCCAGAATGCAAGCTCTCAATTTATCTTTGATTATTTGTATAGTGCGCTCAGCTTGGCCATCTGTCTAAGGATGGAATGCAATGCTAAGGTTCACCTATGTGCAAAAAATTCTATTAGAATGACCTCCAAAAATGTGATGTGACCTAGGAACCTCTATCTGAAATAATGGACATTTGAATTCCATTTAAATGATCAATCTCTCTTATATATAGCTTGGCATAATCTTTTGCGGTATTTGTAGACATAACTGGTAAGACGTAGGCGTATTTGTTTGATCGATCAACGATCACCCAAATCAAGTCATGCTTATGAAATGAGGAAGGCAAACCTATAAAAAAAAACCATGTTAATGGACTCCCATTTCCACACTGGAATGCTAGGCCATTAGGCCTTTGATGTTCTTCTTTCACTTATTGGCAGTTGGAGCACTGCGCTACAAACTCTGGTATATTCCTTTTTATGTCATTCTACTAGTAGACCTCTTTAAGGTCATCGTACATCTTTGTAGAGTCTGCATGAATGGATTACCATGTGCTTTATCCATTATCTGTTGTCTTAGCCTATCTATTTAAGGAACACATAATCTTTCTTGGCACTTTAAAGTACCATCTCCTGCGATCTCACCACTAATGAAGACTCTATAGTGTTCTGCTCAACCACACCTCCATCTTCAGAATCTAGAAGTCAAACTCCTAGTCTGTCTAATTTGTGAATATCTTGTACTACTTCATGTTGAACGAGTGGAAAATATGCTAGGCTACCATAGACACGTGACTGAGAGAATCTGTTATAATGTTAGCCTTACCTGGGTGGTAGAGAATATTGACATAATAGTCCTTTAGCAACTCTAGCCACCTCCTCGGCCTCAAATTTGACATCTTTTTGCTTGAAGTGATATTTGAGACTTTTATGATCTATAAATATGTCAACATGTATCCTATAAAAATAGTGGCGCCAAATCATAAGTGCAAATACAACTGCTGCAAGTTCTAAATCATGAGTGGGATAGTTCTGTTCATGCTTTTTCAATTACTGAGAAGCGTATGCTATGACCTTCCCATGCTGCATTGAGACATCCTAGGCCAACACCCAAAGCATCACAATAAATGGAATACCCTTCTGTGCCCTCTGGCAAGGCTAATATCAAAGTTTTTATTAATGTATCTTTCATCTCTTAAAAGCTTCTTTTAGAAGAATCTGACCACTGAAATTTTGTTGCTTTTTATGTGAATTTTTCAATGGGGTAGAAATAGAGAAAAAGCCTCCACGAATCTCGTGTAATAACTGGCAAGCCCTACGAAACTACATACCACTATCAGAGTGGTAGGTCGTGGCCAACTCTTCACAACGTCTATCTTCTAAAAGTACACTTTAATACCTTCACTAGAGACCACATGGCAAAGAGAAGCAACTGAGTTCATCCAAAACTCACATTTAGAAAACATGGCATATATCTAGAGCTCTCTAAATATTTGTAGCACTGATCTAAGATCATCTGCATGCTTTGATTCATCATGTGAATATATCAAGATGTCATCTATAAATACAATCATGTACACATCAATAAATGGCTTTAAAACCCTATTCATCATATCCATAAAGGATGATAGGGAATTCATTGGTCAAAATGACATGATAAGGAACTCAAAGTGCCCATATCTAGTTATGAAGGTTGTCTTCAGAATAACTACTTCACGTATCCTCAACTGGTGATTACTAGACTTAAGTCAATCTTTCAAAAAACATTTAGCTTCGTGCAACTGATCAAATAAATAATCTAATTTAGGTAGATGTTACTTATTATTTATTTTCACTTTATTTGACTACCTATAATATATACACATTTGCATTGTTCCATTCTTCTTACGTACAAATTATACTAGAGCACCCCAAGGTGATTTGTTGGGTTGAAAAAAACCTTTGCCAAGTAGATCTCTCAACTACTCCTTTAGCTCTTTCAACTCTGTTGGTGCCATTCTATAAGGGAGAATGGATATAGGCTGGGTATCGGGATATAGGTCAATACCAAAGTAAATATCTCTAACCGGAGGTAATCTAGGAAGTTTATCAGGAAAACCCTCTAGATATTCATTCATAACGGGTACAGACTGAAAAGTTGGCACTTGTTTCTCAGCTTCAAGGTCTTTGACATGGACTAGGTGATATAAACACCCTTTTCAATAAGCTTTTGTTCCTTAAGATAGGAAATAAACCGTCCTCTAGGCATCATAACATTTCATTTCCACTCCAAGACCAGCTCACCTAGGAAATGGAATCGAGAAATCATAGCTCGGTAATCAATTGTAAAATAACAAGAGGATAGTCAATCCATGCCCATAATGACATCATAATCAACCATTTCCAGCTCTATCAAGTTAGCCAATGTTCTATCATGGCCACATATTGTTACTAGGCACCCATAATAGATCCTTATAGATATAATAGAATCTCCTACTTGAGTCGATACTGCAAATGGATCACGTAATAACTATGTCTCTACTCTAAATTTCTGAGCAACAAATAGAGTAACGTATGGCAGGATTTCCCCTGGATCTATCAATGCATAAACATTATGAGGGAAGATGGATAAGGTACTTGTAACCATATTTGGGAAAGCCTATAAATTCTACTATCCTGCTAATGCATACGTTTGACTTAGGCAAGCTCCCAAACTAGAAACTCTGCCTCTACCTTTGTCTGTACCTATGCTTATCTATTCTTGAGGATCACAAGATGAAGGTGGTACTGAGGAAGAGGATGCTCCTGTTGAGCTAATAAACTGTGATCTATCAACTCTGCTCTCAGTTCTAAGTGTGGGAAAGTCACACATATTATGACCCTCAACTCCACACCCATAACAAGAAGTAAATCCATATAAACACTCTCCAAAATGAGATCGTCAACATTGTCTTCAAGTAGGCCAAGGTGCTAATCCCTGAACAGTACCTCCCTATTAGCGAGGACTTAGTGCCCTTGAAGTCTGACTCTGACCTGTCTGGACCTCGATGACTGAGCTAGAGCTCTAGCTATGAAGTAAGCTGGTAACCTAGCCTGCCTAGGTGGCCTTCTACTGGGGGAAGCCATGTCACTTCCATGATATCTGCCAGCTGCCCTCGGCCTCTTGCTCTTGCTCTCTTTCTAATCTCTCTGCCCTATGGTCATGTATATGGTCCTCTATCTGCTGAGTATGTGCAATCAGTCTAGAAATATCCATATCATTATTAAGTACAATAACTGCACAAGATTCCATAAAATGATCTCCGGAGCCACCCATGAAGTAATGCATCCTCGCCTTCTGAGTGTTAATCATCTCTGGAGTAAAAATAGTTAACTGAGTAAATTACATGTTGTATATCTTGACACTAAGGTTATTCTGTCATAAGGATAGAAATTCGTCCACCTTGTCTTCCCTAATCTCTAAAGTTAAAAAAGTGATCCACAAAGTCCCTCAAGAAGTCTTCCCAAACTGTGGGGGCAATTTGGGCCTCGAGAATTGACCCAGATCTCATGCCAGGCAATGGATACATCTTTAACTAATATGAGGACACTTCAAAAGCTTTAGACTCATATATATACATAACCATAAAGATTTTATTGATCTCATCTATAAGCTGTTGAGGGTCTTCTGTCATATTAGATGCAATAGACACTCGGGGATTAATTTTGGGGAAATATCATACTCTGTATTTGACAGTCTCTTCTTGAATAGTGTTACATGCAAACACATTTTCTCCTTGGACCTGAGCACCTACTACCTGGGTGCCAACTATAATTCTCCTCTAAGATCCTACTCTGAATAACCTGGTAGCATATTGGCAGCATAGAAACTATTGTTGATGCTATTGGAGGTGTAGGAACTCCTATACGCACTTCTATTCTCGGCACCTAGGGACCTGGGCGCGTAAGACACGACAAGCTCTCTTGAGCCCTAGTCTGACCTTCTAATGCTGGGGAAGGCTCTATATTTTCTACCTCTTGAGTAGTGTTGGTAGTGGCCCTCTACCCTACTTTATCCTTATCTTGAGTAGACATAATATGTATCACAAATAAGCAGAGTGTGAGCCAGAAATAACTTTATATGACTTAACTCTATTGCACAATCAAGATTTTAATTAAATGTTGGATTCCTTAATACATGTGTAGTCCCTTTATCATAAATGTGGCATGCAACACATTTATAAGAAAGATCCCACTAGACACGACTCTTAGACTCCCTGGAATACTTGAACCTTGGGCTCTGATACCAAGTTTGTCAAACCCCTATATTGGAGGGGTGGACATCGAGGAGTTATACAAGCACGAGCTAAATATATCTATTAAACTCATGCTAAAGTCATAACATGATAAGTAGAAGAATAGACATCAAGGTGTGATTACATACACTGAAACATAGTTAACTAAAGGTCCCACTCAAGTACTTTTACAATTGTACCAAAAATAAGTCTAGGAAGCGTCTAAAGAATCTGTAACTGAGAATCTAATAACTAGTGAGGATAAGGCTTTGACATACTCACTATAAGATATGTGCATTAAGTCAAAACATAGGATCTAGACATCTAATAGCTCCAGAGAGAGGATGAGCTTACCAACTGATCAAATGGAAAGCACTGGTCCACTGTGGATGTCTACTAGCCTGAGTACCTGAGCCTGCATTCATAAAAATGTAGCGGGCCTGACTATAGTGACGTCAGTACATATAAGACTTGTACTGATATGTAAAGTAGACAGAATAACAACTAAACATGTAAGAATGCTCAATGAATAAGATATCAAAGGTTCAAAAATCTGAGCATACACATATAGGAAATATAATCTGAAACTAATACTATGACCAATATCAGGGGTCCTCATATAACATCCAATGTGTTATACATTTACATATATTTAAAATCCCTAGAATTTTCCTAGGTGACTTCTTTTACCTTTTTATATATTGCTTCCTTCTTGTTTCTATAATACTAACTGTCAGGTAGTCACAAGATGGCCTACCATCGGCGGTCAATTACACATGTATGTCATTTGTAGCCAACTGTCACAGCCATGTGTGAAATCTCATAGTCTAGTTAACGTGGTCTGTTAAAATATGCCCTCCAAGGCTCTTGTATGGTCTGTACACGGGCCTGCGTAGTCAGGGGAAATCACGATAGGAAGTTCTAGCTGACTCTGTCTAAATTTTGTGCACATAATAGCATCTCATGTAGTGGCCAAAAAATACCCATCCCACATTGTAGAGTAGTCTATAATCTCATCTTGCCTCTAAAGGCCTGTAGTAAGTAACACATGAATCATATGACTCATTATCAGAATATTGATTACTTTTATAAGCTGAAGAATCATATATCTATGTGATTTATATACATATGGCTAATCTATGGCCAATTACTTACTTTAAATTTCTTGAAATATATGCTCTGTAACTTCTAATAGTTTCAACTGAATACACGTACGATCATGTGAAACATATGACTTCTTTGACTAGAAAAGAGTTCTTTAACTCTATAGGTTTAGAACTCCATATGAAAGAGACATATAATATTAATAAGCTTTACTTCGAAGTAGCATATAATCTATGACGATCTTTATAGGAGGAACATGTGACTCTAGGTCGTGCCTTGATGGAGAAAGAGGTTTTAGATTTACATACCTTACTTTGATACTCTATCTCTTATGACATGTCATCGATGACATTCAAAAAAATTCTTATCGATAACATATCATCATATGCAATGGTATGAGCAACTAACCAAGAAGATGACGAGGTCAAAAAGACAATAATAGCTTACAAGCGGCAAGCTTAGCAAATATAATTAATAAATGGTGTATCGCCACACCTCCCTCTTTCCCCCTTTACAGCTGCACTTGTGACCTTCTATATGGTCAATATTACTCCCTCCATCCTTAACTTACAATATACAACCCTTTACATATCCCAAATAAGGTCATGAACTTAAACTCTTGGCTTTCAAACTCTATCATGTGAGTGCTTTATCTAATGGCATAAAAATGCAGTTATAACCTAATTAATTACGTTGGGAGAGAATAATGTTATACATACTGTAGTAGGAGCCCATATAAACACATAAACAATATTCTCAATCCATTTAGGAATTTCATCAAACACTTCACGAGCGACAAGCTCGCAAGACCTCTACAAATAGTGTTTTATATACCCTAGCCTTCCTCCTAATCGCAACAAGATTACTTCCTCAATACACAATTATACACCCCTTATTTAGTCAACTATACCACCAATATAACCCTCTACATACTCCCTTCTCACCAAGTATATCAATTACAATAGTTACAAGATGGACTTATGGCTTCCTATCACCGTCTTGTGAGTCCTACCCATAACTTATACTTAAATCAACTCTCAGAATCATATTTATGGAGATAGAAGAGAAGCTATACCTTTATCGATAAGAAATCAAACCCTTTACCTTTTTACTCTTCAAGAACCACACATTTTCCTTCAAGAAAATACTTGGCTAAGTATTTTCCATGATCTATGATGAGAAATACACTTGATTCTTGAAGGAATCAACTTACCTTAGGCTACGGAGAGATGGAGATGAAGAAGAATTGAAGAAATACACTAAGGAACATGTCCTTTACATTTTTGAGAAAGATGGAAAATGAAATTCCTAAGTCCCAATATAAAAACATGACTTTTTGGCACATTTACCCGAGGGTGCCACATGTCTCGCAGTGATTGGGCAGTGCACATATTTGTAGAAAAATGCACATAATTTCTTACTCCAAACATGTATGGATAAGCGGTTTATTTTGTTGAAAACTAGACTAAAGTACCTTCAATAATGTATGTTGTAGGACGTCTATCTCCTTGTATATTAGGAGATATAACTACTACAATTCAGACCAAATACGAGTTTGTTTGAAATATTCTACCGTAACGAACCCTTCAACTTGAACTTTTGTTTCAAGTTTCCCTTTGGTGTAACACTTCAAATGGCTTGATATAAGTGTATAAATGTATAATTATCCATTTACATCCTTAACTCCTGGTTCATACTGATTCGTTGGGGTTTACAAGTTGCACACGTATCTTAAGTTTGGGGTATTACATATTCTACATCCATAACCCCCAAATATTTAGCGTATAATGTAATAACACTTGATGGTGTTTCACTATTATATGTTTATATATATATATTTTTACTACCATATTTCGCAGGTCATGAATGCAGCTACAATCCCCCCTTTAGGCGTATCGATCCTCGTGGCCCGGAATAATTAGTAATGGGCCACAAATGAAGCGAAACACGTACAATAATGAGTACTAAGTGGAAGAACGTAAATAAGACATAAAAGATAAGACAACCTGAAATATATATGTATATACGAAAGATAAACAATCCCACGACCTAATATCATATTATAGAAGCCACTACTACATATACAGAGTACAAGAGGGTACAAAATAAGAATATACAGCTGTCTCTGAACAGAAAAAGAATACATAGTACAACAGAAGAGATAAAGCTAAGCCATGGTTGTCAGGAGCTCACCCTAGGTCTAGAATGTCCAAAAAGCATAGCACAAGTCTTCGCGCGTCAATGATGATAGCTCACACTCTGATCTGCACCAAAAGATGTAGAAGTGCAGTATGAGCACCAATTGCAAAGCAATGGGTACCCAGTAGGCCTCATAGGCCGACTGAGCATATGTAAAATATAAAAGCAGTAAATAGCAGATAAGAAAGAAGTAGTCACAGAACAAACAGAGGAAAACACACGGAAGCTAGCAACATATAGAAGACAAGTAGAAACAAGTATACTATGCTTGCCACAGAAGATATAAATATCATGGAACATAGGTGAAAGAATAGAGAACAAACCTGAACCCTTGCAACAATAATATATAAAGAGAGTTTAAGAACATGGCGGTATACCGGTAACCTCAAATTAAAAGGAAATAAGGAAAAGCAACAAACATAATCATGCTAATAATATAATTCCCAAGGTAAGGATGATCAGTAAGGCAAGAAAACTAGTAACCATAATATGAATGAGTATGCCAATCTACCTACTGTCCTAATGGGTTCCCATACTCCCGAGGAACAAATACAAGTGATAAAAACCCTCTGGTATCCAATACTACTTGAGCGTACACTCAACAAATTGCAACCAAGGGTGGACTGTGCAAACAATGAATGATATGATATGTCATGCTAGTGGTACCGTATGCACCTTCTCCGGCACTCATAGGCCCACATGTAGGACTCGTGAAAGGCTTTCCCCGTATACCTCTACTCCGCCGTATATCCCTCCTTTGACACTCTTGGCTCATAGACCTTATTCCGGATCAACAAGGTCCATGGAGGTCTCTAAGACCACATACTAACTCTGAATATCTCAATATTCGTGCCCAGAATCTATCCTAGCCTAAAATTAGGAAAAAGGGAATGTCTAGCGCTCCATCCCAGCCTAGCCTAGTATAGTAGCAAATCAGAAGAAAACAAGTCTAGCAATTTAGACCAACTGAGTCTAGTATCTGTTCAAAAATTAGTCAAAAACATGTCTAATACTCCGAATCAGTTGAGTCTAGAATCAGTGTGAAAAACCATTACAAATCTCTTTTACTCCAAGAAGGTCCATAAAAACCAGTTGAAATCCATTTTAAAACCATTTATAACTGAAAACAGGCCCTCGAGTCCATGTAAAGTTTACAAAACTTGTGATAGTTAGTCCCACAGCCATAATAGTAGTAAATCAATACAGAAAACCCATAATAATGATATTCTCGAATACAATCAATAGCCCAACGGCTCACAATCAACCTACTGGCCCTGCATGGGCTTAATTCAGTCTACAACACAAATAACTAGCTCATAAAAAATAAATCGATATCCGGGACTCACAAACATTTCCCAAATCCCACCATATGTGGTCCAAAGGCGAATACAAAGTCCACACAGGACCATAAGGGGTAATACTACAAAACAAGTTCAAATACTAAAGCAAATATAGGAAATAAGAACGGACAGGAAGAAAGCAAACCAGGTGTGGGGTGCCAACCTAGTAAACCCAACCCAAAGATGCTAGACAGTAAAATTATATTCTATATACGCAGAGTCAAGGTGGGTAAGCCGTAACCTACCTGACGTCCGATGAATAATTATTGTAAATCCATCCCTTAAGCCCGAACTACTCCGAGAAGTCCCGAATTGTGATTAAACTACCAAAAAAATACTCTACCTGTTAAGACAAAGCTATTGATACCCATAATGCTAATAATTTAGACGGGTCAAAATTTGGGCCAGAAGCCAATCTATGGGGCCCGCAACCCATAACAAAAAATGAACACTATTGCGATATTCCTATCAATACCAAAAGCACACGATGAAAAAATAAGCACAATTCGGGTAAGGAAAGGCATAAACACAGACCCTAACCTCAAGAACCAATTAAGGAATCAAAAGAGGGAATTGATGGAAATAAAGGTTTAGAACTTAACAATTGGAGTCGAGAAATTGTTCACGGGCAAGAGTTGATCACCCCAACACTAAATGAAAGACCCTAACTGAATGTTGAAGTTTAGAGCTCAGGAGGAATAGAGGAATTCATTTTGGGAATGAAACAAATGAAGGAGAAAAAGTTATATATGCTGCCAGGTGCTTAGTCATAGGCACGACCCAAGCATCGCAGGGGCTACATCGCCATGACGGGTGAGGGAGCGCCGGCGCGCCCCCTGATGAAGCCACCAGGCACTATAAGCACAACACCCAGGGCACAAGTGTAACTGCGCTGGTGTGGAAAAAGCACCATCGTCGCACCATACCAGAACATGCAACAACTAGCTGCAAGCACAACTCATCAACTAGCCACGCATTCATAGAAATCATAGTTAGCTGAAAGAAACATAAGACTAAGAGGAGTAAATGTATGAGAAAACTATTTTCTGCTAAACAGAACTTACTAGTGTGAATTAAGCTGAATGGAAAGCCTTATTGTTTAAGAAAATAGATATTGGCAGGTCCGAACTGATCTGTTATGAGGACTCTCATAAAATCATGAAGAGGCGGCTGAGCACGACCCATAAGTGTAAAACTAGAACATGTAACTACTGAGGTCTGAGCCTAACTGCTGAATCTTGACTTATACCTAGTGAGACTTAGTCACTTAAGATAGTACTTAGGGATATGAGTGCAAAAGGCATGAGTACTTCACATATTGAGCACAAAAGGCCTGAATAGAGGATTATTCTGAGCATACATGGTATGACCACCCATTACTAGTTTGGGTGTAAGTACATAAAGCATTGAGCAAGGAAATCGTAAGCATGAGTCATTCTAAAGATTTGATATGAGCATCAACATGATTTTGCCTGGTGCCATTATCCATTAAGGCATAACTTGAGGACTGAGGAAATAAAACTGAATATACTGTGAGATATGAGATTATATGTAATCAGTCTCTTTATATAAAGCTGAAATTCATGGAATCATAATATAAAACTGGGATTGCAGTCTGAAGCAATTTCTGTTCATTTTAGGAGATGAGCATGGACATGAAGTTGTATAGAGTGCATGAACTTAGTCATGAATATGGCACAAATATGCCTAAGTATAGTGTCATCTTGACTAAAGTGCTAGGGAATTCTCTAGAGTAAGAATGGATTGATATCCCATCATAGATCTTTCTAGAATTCTATGCTAGTTGAGTTGCAAGACTCGACTTGGTTTCTCATTCCGTCATCTGCCCCTTAGTTCAAAAGTCACCCCTCTGAGTTTGGGATGTAGGAGTTCAAGTAGTAGGGAGGATACTAGAATTCCACTGACTTAAAAGAAAATTGCAGACATTTCCTTAATATCACAACAACCACCAACCTTGATCCCCTAATCAAAGTGTCACTAGTCGTACAAGAAAAGTCCATAAGTATTTCATCACGATGTTCAGTCTTATAACTATGGTCACCTTATAATTTCTTGTATATTACATCTATCAAAGACTCGTCCTCTCATCCCTAGCATATTTAAGAGCTGCCACTTGAAGAAATTATCCAATGAGACACACCAGAACTGAAGACTCCTACGCTAGAACCTTGAGGGATGGAGACTTTAAGATGGAGATCCTTAGCTTGGAGCTTGAAGCTTGGGGGAGTGAAGTTTCCATCCCTTTTAGAATTTAGAATGAGGGAAAGGGGAAAGGTTCAGGCTAATAGGGGACAAACCCCACTACAAGTGTCAAAAATGATCTCACTTAGGAGTTAAGAGAATAAGGGAAAAGACCAGAATATCCCTTGACTTAAACAGAGGATTATAGGAAATATCCCATTGGACGGGCTATCCGATGGGCATCGTACCTATGATGGCCCATTAGACAGGTCATCCGAGAAGCTAGATAAAGCCTGAGGTCACTGTATGACTCCAACGAGGGTTCCTATGTCCCATTGCAACCGTGACACTCGCGGTGATCGCCCGTCGAGAAGAGGGAAAAGTAGGAGAAAGTCCTCTGGGAACTTTCCATGGTAGGGTCGATATCCCGTTGTAGCTTCCACGCTCGTCACCCAAGGCCATCGAGCTGGGAAGGCTTGTGGCTCAGGTCCACTAGACAACTCCCACAATGATCCCCACGACTCGTCAGAACTCTGACGCCCGTGGTGGTCGCCCGTGGGGACCTACAATTGCAGAAATTCTTCAGGGGTTCTAAGTTAGAAAGCTGATCTAAATACCGAGTTGCTACAATATCTCCCCCTTGGGCATGTGCTACCCTTCTAAGCTTGTGGACCTCTCGTTATCCTCTAGACTGAACTATGGTCAGTTTTCTCTAACAGAATAAACACCAATATAGAATCTAGTACGAATATCCACCTCTTTCTGTAGCATAAGACTCTCCCTCGCCTAAAGGCATAAGCCTCAATCTTTCTATCTCAAATAGGAGTTGCACTAACACATTCAATAACTCACAACCTATCCTTTGCAATGACATGCTAAACTTACATGGTCCTAACCCTCAAAGTCCTCTCTTTCTACTACTCACCACACCAAATGCGTTAAACCGTATATCCTCCTCTGGCCCACATATATATCAAGCTCACATATTCACACTTGATGCAATTTCATGAACTTAAAATCTTGCATTACACTATATACCACACCTACCAGATAAATCCCATAAAACCATCATTATCTCTCTCATACCATCATCCTTTCGCTCAGATTCTATACTTGGTTTGTATTAGCACAATAACTTACTACTCTTTAGTCCACACCAAGGGATGTATAATCCCATCACCTATCTAAAAGAACACAACTCTGAATGAATTCCCTAACCAAATGCTATTTCATCTACTACACTTCCAATTTCATACTTCTAGCTCTAGGTCCATTCTACTACTAAGGGCTTACAATACAACATCTGTCGGGTGGCAACACTACCCAAGGATCTAGGTACACACTTTCCCTTCTTGAGGAATAATTAGTAATAAGGTATGGAAGAGAATCTGAGAGCACTTCGTTGAAAGATAATATGGCACTTCTGGAACCTCATGAATGAAGTATAAACAACGAAACTGGGAACAACACATAATTATGGGGGGGAAATAGAGTTAAACTTTATCGAAAGATAAAGAACATGAAAGAAGTGAAATTTTCCTAAAAACATCTCATAGCTTTCCCTTCATATATGTGGCGCACTTCATACCCATGAAAGAGATTCTACTTGATGCGACTTTCAGACATCCTAGGAATCTTGAACCTGAGGCTCTGATACCAAGTTTGCACGCCCCGAGGTTACACCCTGGACGTAACACGGGACTTGAGACCACAAGTGCCCCAAGCTAACCCCTTGGTCATAGCATACTCAAGCATAACAAAGATAAGCATAAGCATAATAGATAAATCTGGAATCACATACATAGGTAATGAAGTTGAATGGAAATATGAAATCCGAAAGGAGACTCAAACACTGTCTATGTCTAAAAAGCCTCTACATGATGTAAGGACTTTCTAGGACAAGACCCTAGCTAACTCGAAGTACGGAAATAAAAAATCAACATAACTACAACATATCTATTCCTCAAACTAAGAGGACTCACCAATAGCTGATAGAAAAGTGGCCTAGAAGCTCTAGCCACATATTTGTAAAGGAACACCTGAATCTGCATCATCAAAGGATGCAGCGCAAGATATGCATCAGTATTTTAGGATGTACCGAGTATGCGAGCGATGCATGAATCATGATAAAAACAATTTAAAACATTCTTAAGAATGAACTTGTTACTGAAAGAAGGACAATAAATAAATATCAAGGTATAAAACATGAAACATGAAATAAAGCTTAAGTTTTATAATATAGATTCATATAACTTCATAGCTTGAAAATAAACACGTGGGAGTTTCTCTTAACCGACATCAAACCATGCTGAGCTACATGGAGTTCAGTGTATTGCACCCAAACTGAAAGATTTGTCCTAATCGGCCAAGGTTAGAACTAGGTCATACCAGGATATTGTCATAATAAGCCTTAACACGGGCAACGTACGGTGGCAACGTAGTTTTGGACTTGGGTTATCTGAACCCTCATCTCTCGATGCTAAATACTACTCCCAAAACATAATAATAACATGAGCTCATATACATGTGACATATCTAATGCAAAACTTGTTCATGAATTGTTCATACCTCGGATCGTCATACTACTCATGAGTTTTAGTTTAGAAAATGGCTCATGAGCATTGATGAAACATCGGGTGTCTTGCCTTGCATCATATTTCATAACATGGAAAAACTTGCCTTTTTCATGACTTGTAAAAATTTACATGGCTCTAATTCAATTTTCAGAAAACATATACTTTCATAGAATCATAGGAACTAGGCATTCAACTTCATAAATACATAACGACCATGATATCTAATCATGCCAACATTCTCTTGAAAACATGCAATTTCATGGGTTCATGCTAGAAATCAACTTTCATGCTTGGGCTTTCAAAACCAATAAGAGATTCATAATCAAATCATGAATAATCAAGAGAAAACAATGAATTTAAACAAAGAAACTGATTTCATAAATTTTCCCCAATTTTAGATTAAAACCCTAATTTCATAACTTCATAAATCAAAATGAGAATTGGGGGATTTGGGCACAAGGGTGAAAGGAACCCATCGTTAAAAACTCACATACCTTGGTTGAAGATGACCCACTTGAATTGAAAATACTTAGGAGAATTGATCTTGGAGCTTGAGAAGAATACTTAAGGTTGGGGGTGGAGACTTGGAGAAGAAATCTGAAAGGAAACTCTTGAGAGACTTCCTTACTTGAACTTCTATATCTTGCTTGCTAGAAACCCTAGGTGACTTTCCTTAGGGTCTTGAGCGAATTGTTTTGAGGTATAGTGATGTTCTTATGAGGAATAACCTCTCTTGGGTGATTAAAAGACGAGGGGAAGAACATGAGGTGAGGAAAATACCAAACTACCCTTAATTAAACTCATAGGAAAAGTGGAGAAAATCGTCGGACAGGTCCTCCGACGGGATCAAACCAAAGGACTATGGGGCTCAAAAAGGGGCTACTGGACCATTCTTGTGTCCTGTCCCCACAGGACGTCGCCCCTCCCACGGGCGTCACAACTTGGGCCACAGTGCCACAAGCGTCGGCCAGTCCGTCGGATTTTGAAAGCTGACAGGGCTTCACTAAAATGCTCATAACTTTTTACTCCAGACTTGGATTAACGAGTGGTAAGCAGCGTTGGAAAAATAATTCAAGTACTTTTAATGTGGTGGGTACTAGGCCACCTAACTCTAAATATTCTATGAGTTATGATCGTTTGAAGTTGACCCTAGTAAGAACTTATATAAAAACTAAATCGGTAGAAGGGTTTTCAACTTAACTTTGAGCTAGGGGTCCTTTATGACTTTAATATACATCTAATACTACATCAAAACATAGGAATTGATCTCAATACTAAGATATAAAGAAAACTTATCTAGTTTGGGTCTAACAATGCATGAAGAACTATTCAGATCTTTGATTAGAGTTTCTAGGATGTTACACATATGCTCAAACTTAACCTGCTGATAGCTCAAGAACCTAGATACAAACTCCACTATGTCTCTCTTCATACCACTCCACCAGTAAAGCTATCTCAAGTCTCTATACATCTTAGCTGCTCTCGGATGGATGAATTATCTGGAATAATGAGCCTCACAGAGAACCAACTGAATCAAGTCCCAAACTATTGGAACCAAAAGGCGGCCATCAAATCTCAGAACACCATCAAAATCTAAAGTAGCCCTGCTCGGCTCAACCTGTACAACATGATCATGATATCCCATAATTGTTGATCCTCAAACTGACGCTGTTGAATCTGATCAACCAGAGTAGAATAGAGCTCAACTCTGGCAAGAACTCTGCTAGGATATGAAAAGTCAATTCTAATAAAACAGTTAGCCAAGAACGAGATATCAAAGGTCAATGGTTGCTCCGAAACTGAAAGAGAAGCCAAGTTGGCCATACTCACTACCTTCCAGCTCAAGGCATCCGTAACCATGTTTGCCTTGCCTGGATGGTAAAGAATAATAAAGTCTTAGTCCTTCAGTAACTTAACACATCTCCGCTGCCTAGTATTCATCTCTAGCTCACTCATGATATACTGAAGAAAATGGTGGTCGGTGCAAATCTAGCAATGAACTCCATATAGATAATGCCTTTAGATCTTGAGCGTGAAGACTATTGCCGCCAACTCCAAGTCATGAGTGGGGTAGTTTAACTCGTGATCCTTCAGCTGCCTCAATGCATATGGTATCACAAGACTAATGGACAAAGCATCACAATAAACTGAGAAGCCTGAGTTGAAGTTATTAAGGCCTTAGGCCTCTGGAAACAATCCTTGCACTGATTCAATCACTGAAATGGGACATCCTTCGTAGTCAGCCTAGTCAAAGGTGCTGCTATAGAAGAAAATCCCTCAATGAACTGCCTGTAGTACCCTGCCAACCTAAAAAAATAGCGAACCTAGGTAGGAGTAATAGGTCTCGGCCAATCACGAACGACTGCAATCTTCCCTGGGTCCACTCTAACCCTATCCGTAGACATCACGTGTCCTAGTAATACTACTGTCTCAAGCCAAAACTCGCACGTTGAGAACTTGGGATAAATCCAGTTATCTCTCAAAGTTTAGAGTACGATCCTCATTCTCCTCTCTACTCCGTGATAATATCAATATGTCATCAATGAAGACTATCACAAACAAATCCAAGTACGGCCTGAGAACCCTGTGCATCAATTCTATGAAAGTTGCGGGGGCATTAGTCAAATAAAAAGACATCACCAGGAACTCATAATGGCCATAATGTGTCTTGAATGCTATCTTTGGAATGTCCTCTGCCCTAATCCTCAATTGGTGGTAGCCTGACCTCAAATCTCTCTTAGAGAACATGGCTGAAGGTGATCAAACAAGTCATCTATATGCAACATCGGATACCTATTCTTAATAGTTACCTTATTCAGTTTCCAGTAATCAACACACTTCCGCATCGAACCATCTTTATTCTTCACAAATAGAACTGGATCACCCCAAGGCAACACACTCAGCCTGATGAAACCCTCAGCTAACAAATCTTAAAGTTGAACCTTAACCTCTCTCAACTCAGCTGGAGCCATATGATACAGAGTAATGGAAATGGGCCTGGTACCTGGCTCTAACTCAATGGAAAAGTGTATATCACGCTCAGGTGAAAGGCCTGACAGGTTGGTTGAAAACACATCTAAGAACTCCCTAACCACAGGGACCAACTTAAGAGAGGAAGTGTTAGCGCTAACATCTAGGACATAAGATAGATAAGCCAAACATCCATGTCAAATCAACTACCTAGCCTGAAGACAAGAGATGACCCCAGATAGTGTGCGGCTAACAGAACCATGCCACACAGCTGGGGATACATCAGGCAGGGCTATTGTAACGATCTTGGCATACCAATCCAAAACTGCTCAGTGAGGGGATAACCAGTCCATGCCTAGAATCACCTCAAAATTTAGCATGTCTAAAACCATCAAGTCATCCCAAGTCTGAAGATCACCAACAACTATTAAGCAGGATCTAATAATATGATCTACTACTAAAGAATCACCTATCGGGATAGAAACAAATACATGAATAGATAATGGCTCACTAGCCAATCCCAAACAAGGAACAAAGTAGACAGGTACATACGAACATGAAGATCCAGAATCAAACAATGCTAAAGCTGACTGGCGCTAGATATAAATTGTACCTATGATCACCGCATCTAAGGTCTCTACCTTTGGTCTACATGGGACCACATAGAATTGATGTCGACCATCACCTGCCCAACCTTCATCCTGAACACCTGACCTGCCACACTAGGCACCACCTCTACAAGGGACACCACCTCCTCTAACTAGTAGTTGCACTGACCTGAAAGTCTGAGTCGGCTGAGAAGCTAGCTGAACTGTACCTTGCTGGGGGCACTCTTTGGCATAATGACCAATGATACCATACTCATAGCAAGGTACTAACATCCAACCCTATCCAGATGAACTAGCTAAACTGATATGGCCACCATGGCCTAATTCCCCAGATGTTGTACCTCTCAACAACTGACCACTATACCCATGCTGACCACTATGACTCTGATCAAACTGATGCCCAATGGAAGTCTGAAGTGATGCTTGAACTGGACAGCTAGGCTGACCCTGATGCTGCAGTGGTTGATACCCGCAGCCACACTGACCTACACCTCTACCACCGGAGCATGAACCACTGTAACATCTCTGATGGTATGCCCTTTTATTTCCATCCCCCAGGTCATGACGATGCAAATCCTCTATAGCATGGACGTAGTCTGCAATAGCCTAAAATAATCACCCACTGTCAACTAGTATCTCTGTAGTTGGTTGAAGCTTGGTCCTTATTCCTCAAACAAACCAATCTGGTTCTGTAGGAATGATCATAACCTCAAATAGAGCCAACTAGTGAAAATGGGTCTCATACTTGGCCACTGACATAGATCCCTACATTAATCTGGTAAACTGCTCTTTACGATTCTCACAGTCACTCTAAGGTAAGAACTTGGCTATAAAGACCTCATACAACACTCTCCAAGTCAACTAAGGAGATTGATAAAGTCTTCATGCTACTTGGGCGCTCCATTAAAGCTTAGCTAGGCCCTCCAACTAATAAGTAGTATAACCAACCCCGTGAGTATCCAATAAACCAAGATGATGAAGCATCTCCTCGTAAGTAGAAATAAAGTCATAATCATCCTGACCAGGTGCACTACAGAACCTCGGTAGAGACAATCTCAAACCAGCCTAAAGCCTTCTATTACAACATTTTCATAAGTGGGCAAAGAGAAAGATGTTGAGCATTTGTAGGCACTGATAGACCCTCTGCATAGGGAGCCACAGTAGCAGGCTATGCTCCTGAACTCTAAACAGCAAGGGCTACCCCCTGAGCAGATGTATGTGTTATATCTGAAGGCTGACCCCCAACCATACCCAGTAACTGAAGAATCAAACCTTGGATATCTGATGAAGGAGTTGTGGCTGGCGCTAATAGAAATGTTGGTACTGGCCCTGGTGGCACCTGAGTTGCTCTCTGGTCTACGGGCTGCTGATCTGGGCTAACTCAAGCCCTAGATCGGCCTCATGATCTATAACTAGTGCCGCTGCTCGGGCATGTCCTTGGCCTCTACCTATACGACCACCCCATCCCCTAGATGGACTCTGGTGTGCTGGTGCCAAAGGCTCGCCCTCATCCGCTGCTGAAGATCTCGTACGAGCCATCTGCAGAAGAGTGAACTAGAAAAATGAGTTTCTAGAAAACCATCTAGGATAAGACACACGATATAGAAGCAAGAAAAGAGTGATGATTTCTAAAA
Source organism: Jaltomata sinuosa (assembly GCA_003996215.1). Classification (NCBI taxonomy): domain Eukaryota; kingdom Viridiplantae; phylum Streptophyta; class Magnoliopsida; order Solanales; family Solanaceae; genus Jaltomata; species Jaltomata sinuosa. The sequence continues at coordinate 178,912 of QJPP01000704.1, forward strand.
TACCACTGTAGCTTTTTGAAGATAGGATACGGATGTCTCTGCCCCAATCCGCAGGATTCTACTAGACATTGGCTCCTATACCAATGACACTAGTAAACCTAGGCTATGATACGAAGTTGTCAAGACCTAATTTCTTGAGTCATGATGGCACCTACAATTCCTTCTGTAGGCATACCAATCCCCGTGGCCTAAAATAGTTAGTATGGGCCACTAATGAAGCAAATCACGTACAATAAAGAGTACAAAGAAGAAGAATATAAAGAATACATAAAAGGGTAGACAACCTAATATATATATATATATATATATATATGTAGAAGCTAAATAGCCTAAAATAATCACCCACTGGCAACTAGTATCTCTGCAGTTTGTTGAAGCTTGGTCCTTATTCCCCAAACAAACCAACAGAACCCTACATGTAGAAATGATCATAGACTCAAATAGAGCCAACTAGTGAAAATGGGTCTCATACTTGGCCACTGACATAGATCCCTACCTTAATCTGGTAAACTGCTCTCTACGATTCTGACAGTCACTCTAAGGCAAGAACTTGGCCATAAAGACCTCATACAACTCTCTCCAAGTCAACTAAGGAGATTGAGACAGTGTGCATGCTACTTGGGCGCTCCATTAAATCTTAGCTAGGCCCTCCAACTAATAAGTAGTATAACCAACCACGTGAGTATCCAATAAACCAAGATGATGAAACATCTCCTTGTAAGTATAAATAAAGTCATAATCATCCTGACTAGGTGCACTAGAGAACCTCGGTGGAGACAATCTCAAAAACCAGCCTAACGCCTTCTGTTACAATACTTTCATAAGTGGGCGAGGAGAAAGAGTCTGAGCATTTGTAGGCACTGATAGACCCTCTGCATGGGGAGTCGCACTAGTAGGCTATTCTTCTGAACTCTAAACACCCAGGGCTTCCCCCTGAGTGGATGTATGTGTTATATCTGAAGGCTGACCCCCAACTATACCCAGTAACTGAAGAACCAAACCTCGGATATTTGATGAAGGAGTTGTGGTTGGCGCTGATACAGATATTGGTACTGGCCCTGGTGGCACCTGAGTTGCTCTCTGGTCTACGGGCTGCTGATCTGGGCTAACTCAAGCTCAAGATCGGCCTCAAGATATCTAACTAGTGCAACTGCTAGGGCATATCCTTGACCTCTACCTATACGACCACCCCAACCCCTAGCTGGACTCGGGTGTGCTGGTGACAAAGGCTCGCCCTCATCCGCTGCTGAAGATCTCGTACGCGCCATCTGTGGAAGAGTGAACTAGAAAAATGAGTTTCTAGAAAACCATCTAGGATAAGACGCACGATATAGAATCAAGAAAAGAGTGATGTTTTCTAAAATGCCACTATAGTTTTTCTAAGATAGGGTACGGACGTCTCTGCCCCGATCCGCAGGACTCTACTAGACATTGGCTCCTATACCAATGACACTAGTGAACCTAGGCTCTGATACTAAGTTTTCAAGACCTAATTTCTCGAGTCCTGATGGCACCAACCATCCCTCTTGTAGGAATACCAATCCTCGTGGCCCGAAATAGTTAGTAATGGGCCATTAATAAAGCAAATCACGTACAATAAAGAGTACAAAGCGGAAGAATGTAAAGAATACATAAAAGGGTAGACAACCTAATATATATATATATATATATATATATATATATATTTATATAGAAGTTAAACCATCCCACGACCTGGTATCATAGTATAGAAGCCACTACTACATATACAGAGTACAAGAGGGTACAAAATAAGATTATACAGCAGTCCTGAATAGCAAAAGAGTACTTAGCACAACAGTAGAGATAAAGCTAAGACTTGGTTGCTAGGAGCTCACCCTAGGTCTCGAATGTCCAAAAAGCATAGCACGAGTCTCCGCACATCAATGATGATAGCTCACACTCTGATCTGCACCAGAAGATGCAGTAGTGTAGTATGAGCACCAATTGCAAAGCAATGGGTACCCAGTAGGCATTATAGGCCGACTGAGAATTTTTAAAATATAAAAGCAAGAAATAGAAGATAAGAAAGAAGTAGTCACAGATCAAACAGAGAAAAACACATGGAAGCTAGCAACAGATAGAAGACAGGGAGAAATAAGTATACTATGCTAGCTAAAAAGATATATATCACGGAACACAAGTGAAAGAGTAGAGAATGCACCTGGATCCTTGCAGCAACAATATATACAGAGAGTTGAAGAACATGGCGGTATACCATTAACCTCAAATAAAAGGGAAAGAAGGAAAAGCAACATACATAATCATGCTAACAGTATAATTCACAAGGTAAGCATGATCAGAAAGGCAAGCTAACCAGTAACCATAATATGAATGAGTAAGCTATTTAACCTATAGTCCCAATAGGCACCTATACACCTGACTAACACATACAAGAGAAAACAAACCCTTTGTCATCCCATACTACCGGAGCATACACTCAACAAATAGAAAAAAAGGGTGGAACGATGCAAACAATGAATGATATGATATGTGGTGCTAGTGGTACCGTATGCACCTCCTCTGGCACCCATAGGCCTAATAGGTAAGACCCATGGAAGGATACCTCTACTCCCAGGTATACCCCTCCTTTGGCACTCTCGGCCCATAGCCCCTAGTCTAGATCGGCAAGGTCCATGGAGGTCTCCGAGACCACATACAAACTCTTAACACTCAATATTTGTTCCTAGAATCTACCACGGTATAAAATTAGTAAAAAGGCATGTCAAGTGCTCCAACCCAACCGGGCCTAGTATCATAGCAAATCAGAAGAAAACAGGTCTAGCACTTTGGCCCAGGTGAGTCTAGTATCAGTTTGAAAATCAGTAGAAAACATGTCTAATACTCCAGCTAAGTCGAGTCTATAATAAGTGTAAAAAAACATTACCAATATCATTTACTCCAAGAAGGTCCATAAACCCAGTTTAAATCCATTTTAAAACCACTTCTAACTGAAAATGGGCCCTCGAGGCCATGCAAGGTTTAGAAAACTGGTGATAGTTAGGCCCGCAGCCATAATAGTAGTAAATTAATGCAGAAAACCCTTTTTGCATGATAATGATGATATGCTCAAATACAATCAATAGCCCAATGACTCACAATCAACATACCAACCCTGCACATGCTCAATCTACTCTATAGCATAGATAACCAGCTCATAAATCATAAATCACTATTTGGGACTCACAGACATTTCCCAAATCCCACCATCCATGGTCCAAAGGAAAATACAAAGTCCACATAGGGCCACAAGGGGTAATATGACAAAATGAGTTCGAATACTAAAGAAAACCTAGGAAATAAGAATGGACAGGAGAAAGCGAACAAGGTCTGGGGTGCCAACCTAGTAAACCCAACCCAAAGATGCTAGATAGTACATTTATATTCTATATATGCAAAGTCTAAGGTGGGTAAGGCGTCACCTACCTGACGTCCGATGAATAACTATTGCCCAAGCCCAAACTGCTCTGAGAAGTTCCAAATTGCGATCAAACTACCAAAAAAATAAATTACTCGTTAAGAAGAAGCTAATAACACTCATAATGCTAATCATTTAGCCGAGTCAAAATCTTGGTCAAAAGCAGGCCCGTAGGCCTCGTAACCTGAAACTGAAAATGAAAACTACTATGATATTCTCATTAATACTAGGAGCACATGCTTAAAAAAAAGCACAATTTGGGTTATAAAAGGCATAAAATAGACTCTAACCTCAAGAACCAATTAAGGAATCAATAGAGGGAATTGATGGAATTAAAGGTTAAGAACTTACCAATTGGACTCAAGAAATTTATCACGCGCAAGAGTTGATTACCCCAACACTAAATGATAGTCCCCAACTGAATGTTGAAGCTTTGAGCTCAAGGGGAATGGAGGAATTCATTTTGGGAATGAAACAAATGAAGAAGAAAGATATATATATGCTGCCAGGCGCTTAGTCGCAGGCGCGACCCAAGCATCGCAGGGACTCAGTCACCATGGCGGGTGAAGGAGCACAGGCGTGCCCCTAGTTGAAGCCACAAGGCACCACAAGCATGGCACCCAGGGCATAGGTGCAATAGCACTGGTGTGGTGAAAGCACCTTCGCCGTGCCATACCAGAAGCAGCAGCAACCAGCTGTAAGCATAACTTAAAACTAACCTGATCACACACTCGGGGAATATCTCAAACCTTGCGGACAAAAACCAAAGGTGCTACCCTACAAAAAATTGCATTTTGAACTCAACGGAGTTGACAAAACTTCCAATGGAGATCATTTCAAAGAATAGTGGGACCTATGCCCAACTAGCCAACTTTAACGAAAACAAAACATAAAGGCCAAAAATAAGGCCATAAGCCTCAGAACCTGAACCAAAGGTCCCGCTAACCCAAAGTCGACATTCTAGAGCTAACAACACTGATGGAATATCCATCCGAGGCCGTGTTCTCTGAATGTTGACCAAAGTCAAATTTCCAAGCTCAATTTGCCTGAAATTACAGAAAGGGAGGAAAAACCAAACCAAAAGCTCCCAGAACCCGACCGATGGTCAAACTAGACAAAAATCCATGCTCCAAAGCTAACGGAAATGTTGGAATTCAATTCCGAGAAACCTAGCTAAGAATTTTGACTAAAGTCAATGATTTCCTATGTTAAGTCTCTAAAATAGAGACGTGGCCACAATGACCTAACAAATAGCCTAGGCACCGAACCACCAGTCCTAGCAAGTTATAAATGACTCGGGGCGACTATAGACAAGCTCTAACAGTATAAAGAAGGCAAAAATGCGAAGATGACTGGAAAGGTCAATACATATATATATATATATATGTATAAAATAGATTGTGTTTTTATTAGAATAGTTGTCAAAACCCATAATCCAGTGTTATGATGGCAATTACCCTAATTCATGTAATGACCATCCATGTCATTTTCTTGTTTTCATGCTTTTTCAGTGTTCCAAGCTTTTCCACAGTGGCTGCAAATAATTTATGACTTGTCGAGATAGACAATTCAGTTCCTGGACTATTCAGTTGTGTTTTAAGCCCATTTACTTATTTTGAAACTCTTAAAGTTGAAAGAGTTAACTTTGATAAAAATTCAAAAAAATATGGCCTCAGATGGTAATTTCGTTAGTATTATTAGCTCCGGAATAGAGACTTTAGGCTAAAGGGAGCTTTGGTTTGGGTCCCAAGAATTCCAGACACATTTTGGGCATTGGGGTTCCTTTTGATAAAAAGACAGTTTTTGGGCATGGGGCCTCACTTTTCATTAAATCTACCTCCATTAGGAATTTTGTCAATTTAGTTGAGTCCAGAATGTCATTTTTAGTAGGGTAACATGGTTTGTTTCTGTCCACGTGGTTCAGGATGAATCTTGAGGGTCCATCCGAGCATTTGAACTTAGCTCAAATTTTCTGGTATGGCTAGTTCTGGTGTATCCGCTTATGTGGCCCTTGTGTCGCATTTGCAGATACCACTTTTTTGGTAAATCACCACATTTGTGTTTTCTGCATTTGTGGATAATCCTCCGCTTTCACGGAGGAGCATCTGTTTGGGGAACTCCAATTTTATGGAGTTTCTGTTGATTTTGCAACGTTCTCCTTTGCGGAGATTTTCCCACTTTTGTGGTGGCATGGGTGAATAGTGACCTCCGTATTTGCGATAAAAATCTCCGCCTTTGCGGAGATAGCTATTGCTAAATTTCTTCTTCATCATTTTAATTCATTTCAAAACCCTTTTCCTCCATTTCCTTTAAGCTCTAAGCACCAAAACATAGTGTGGTACCATCATAGGCTGGTGGGGTGATCATTTTCTAGTCCATGGTCGATTCCCGTCTTAAAATTGTATGTTTTTGGCCCTTAATTCCGTTAAATCTCCGAGTTAAATTTTTGATTTGTTCTTGGGGTTTAGGGGATGTTTTGAGCTAATTTTTTAGCCTGATTTTTCTCAATAAATTTAGCATGAAATGCTTATCCCACTAGGGACATCTTCCTCAATTTCATTTTTTAAATTCACATGCAGGCCCCACGGGTGATTTTTCATCCTATTTTTGACCTGAAATGTTAATTTACAATTTGGGTATCATTTATCATATTTTAACAAGTAGTTTATTATTATGATAACATGGCAGCAGTCGGAGGCTTCTCGAAAATGAAAGGCTCTGGTCTAGTTGGGGCGAGTGCGCATAATCGGCTTCCAAGTAGGCTATGGCTTACTCACTTCTAGACTTAGCTCGTATAAGGTGACTGTATGGGTTGTGCTAGTTGTTGGTGGGAAATTATGGATTGGATAGTGATTTTTACGGATTCTTATTCTCGTAGTCTATTTAGGGCTTTAGGGTAGAATCGAGGATGGGGATCCTTAGTATTACCTTGCTTGTACCTGTAGGCCTTAGCATAGCTAGTGTAGTGCCTTTAGTTGTATTTAGTTATATGTTCATCTTTGTTTGTCTTAGCTTAGTTAGTTGGCCTTGAGGGGTTGGGGTATTTGACTTAGATATCCATTGTATGGAGTTTCTAATTATTCTTGTGATAAGGTTAATAGATTATTTAGCGTTTCCACTTAATAGTTCTACTTTCATATTTTTATTCGTGATTTTGTAAGTATGGGCTTGAGGTTGTATGCATTGGAATTGCTGGACCCTAGGTTAGTTGACTTGTTTCCTTAACTTCTTTTTGGTTTGTTTTACCTTTTAACCAGTTTAGTATGTATTATACGCGTTAGTTAGAATTGGGGGAGTTGTTGCCTTAGAGTAAGTTCTCATAGGAGATTGTTAAGAGTCAAGTTCGTGTAGATGCTATATTTTTGGAGTGTTGACCCTCTCAATTTTCTTGTGGACTTTATTACCTTAGTGCGACTTGACTAGACTTGATTATACTTCTATATTCTGGAATCGTGGTTGCTTCTTCGTGGCATATTATCGACTTGGTATAAAAATAATATTTTTGGTTTCAAAAATGGATTTTTAAGAATAACTTTTGTATTTTCTTACTTTCATATGGAAAACTTGGTATATTTTATGAAGTAAAAATTTGAGATAAGCTTGCATGCCCGAGGGTAAGTGTTTCAGGTGGTTTTACTGCTATTTTTTAATCTTTCATGCCCGAGGAAAAGTGTTCCGAGTGGTTTTACTGATTTTTGATCATGGCATGGTTATTGAGATATGATTCAGATTTGGTATACAGATTTTGCGAGTACCCCATGGGTCTTGCCTTTGAAAGCTATGGATGGAGGTGGAGTATACGGTACTATTGGAACTTGGCACGAATCATATGGCATATCATGGCACGATTCAACTTGCATTACTTAGCCATTATTGTTTGTTGTTTGTATCCTCTGGACTTATGTGGGTTTGGCTTGCTCTATTGTTTACTGGGTGTACCTTTCGAGCATACGGGGGTCTGGTAGGTTATTCTTTTATTTTGTGTACCTTCCGGGCTTAGGGTGTTCTGTTAGGTTGTAGTTAGACTGTTTTACTTTACTTTGCTTCACATTGCTTTACTTTTCATGCTTTATGTTCCTCTCAGCTTATTATTTTTTGCTTTATTATTTTCTAGTTATGACCGGTATCCTTATACTAACTTCCTCTTTATTTCCCTTTAGTGTATTTATATTTTCTATACTTTTATCTTTTTAAGCCCAGTCAGTCTATGATGCCTACTAGGTACCTCATGTTTTGGTACTCAAGCTACACTTTTGCATCTTTTTTCCTGATGCAGAACCTAGCACGAGTGATCGCTGCTAATGTTGTCCTAGTGCGGAGTTGCTGCTTCAGAGATCTAGGGTGAGCTTTTGGCATCCGGAGTTGACTTTTCTCCTTCTACTTTGGGATTAGTCCCTTTTTTTACATTTCGGGAGACTATAATGTATTGTAAATTTATATCTATCTAGTACTCCTTATGTTGTGCAACTTTTGTACCCCACTAATACCAGGTTTTGGGGTTTTCTTTTATGTTTTGATTTTTCTTTCCTCTTTATTTTGTCTTATACTTATATTATCTTTGTCATGCATCTACTGGTGCTGTGTGGATTTCATATTTCATATTAGCCTATTATTCGCTATTCCGGGCTAAAGATTTCAGCTTACCTACTACTGGGGTGTAGTAGGTGCCATCACAACCTAAGAAATTTTGTCATAACAGATTGGTATCAGATCCCTAGGTTCACCGGTATCATTGATACAAGAGCAACTACCTAGTAAAGTCTCGCAAATCAGTATGTTGATGTCTGTATCTTATCTTTAAGGGGCTACAGGGAATTCTTAGGAAATGTTCCATTCTTTTATTCTCTATCGTGGGTTTTTGACTTCTATCAACCTCTAAATAATGTTTGTTCTATTCTTTCTCAGATGGTTAGGATGAGAGCCACAATAGTAAAGGGTGAGGCCCCTGCGCCAGCAGCTAGGGCCCTAACTTGGGGTAGAGGTAGAGGTAGACCCCGAGGTTGGGGTTAGGCATGAGCAGCAACACCAGCTTGGGGCTAGGCTAGAGAGCCATCATATGATCCCATATATGATTAGGAGCCTGAGATTGTTCCACAGTTAGTGCCATAGGATTCACTATTGTAGCAGCCAATGGGGCAGGGACCAGCCCAGCATACACCTGGACCTCCAATCCCATTGGCACTTCAGGCTGCTATATCTCAGTTGTTGAGTTCCTTGGGAGGCCTACTACAGACTTTAGCTCAGGGAGCAGTGCAGGGTATTTACGATATAGGGGCGTAGGCTGCCATTGTGTCTCCCCATGTTAAGGTACCACCAGTTTTGTTGGTTGGCCCACCACCAATAGCCCAGCCAGTCATGACTTATGAGGATTAGAATATGCTGGGTTAGTTTATCAGATTGGCCTTACCGAGGTTTTCTGGCACTCCAAGAGAGAATGCGCATGGTTTTCTGACTTGTTGACGAGCTATAACCTCAGTCTAATGGATTCTCATGGGGAAAACTACATTGTATTTTAGCTTGATGGTCTGGTGAGACTATAGTGGAGAGCATATTCAGAGAGTAGACCATCTCGGTCCCCTCCATGTCTTTGGCACAGTTCTCTGAGGCCTTCCTAGGGAAGTACATGCCTCTAAGTAAGCATGAAAGACTTTTGGATGCATTCTCAAGGCTGGAGCAGGGTTCTATGAGTGTGACAGAGTATGAGTCAAGGTTCTATGAGTTATCTAGACATGCCACTATGCTTTTACTTATCGAGCATGAGAGAGTGCAGTGCACGTGATGTCCAAATATTGGATAATGGTAGACCCGGTGAAGATTAAGGAAGTTCATAATTAGGCTAGGAACACTTCTCCTACCGAGGTACACAATTTCATAGGGTTGGATAGTTATTATAGATGGTCTGTCAAGCGGTTCTCTTCCATTGCAGCACCATTGACTAGATTGACTATGAAAGATTTCCCATTTCAGTGGTCTGATGAGTGCGAGACAAGATTTCTGAAGCATAAGACATTATTGACTACAACTCTGATATTGATTCTTCTAGCTAAGAGCTAGGGTTTTACCATTTATGGTGACACTTTTGGTATTTGTTTGGGTGATGTTCTGATGCAGCAAGGCCTAGTGATAGCGTACACTTATAAACAGTTGAAGGTACATGAGCGCAATTACCCCACCCATGACTTAGAGTTGGCGGTGGTAGTTTTTACGCTTAAAATTTAGAGGCATTACCTTTATGGTGGTCATTGTGAGATATTCATCGACCATCATAGCTACATTACATTCTGAGTTAGAAGGATCTTAATTCGAGGTAGAGGAGGTGGATAGAGTTACTGAAGGACTACGATCTCTCTATTCTTTACCATCTAGGAAAAATGAATGTGGTAGCTGATGCCTTGAGTTGGAAGGTAGTGAGTATGGGTAGTTTAGACTTCTTGTTAGTTTATGAGAGGCCTTTGTCTTTGTACATTTAGTCCTTAGCCAATAGGTTGGTTCGACTTGACATTTCTGACCTAGGAAGGATTTTTGCCCGAGTTAAGGCTTAGTCTATATTATGGGAGAAGATTCCAGAGCGACCGTTTGAGGATAGTCTACTTTGTAGGCTTCAATATTATGTGTTCAGAGGTAAGGCCAGTATGCCCGCCTTAGATTTAGAGTGTGTCTTAAGAATCGAGGGTCGTATCTATGTTCTGAGGGTTAGTGACTTGATTCAGTTGATATTATAGGGGGCTTATTCTTCCTGATATTCCATTCATCTTAGGCCAACTAAGATGTACAGAGACTTGAGGCCGCATTATTAGTTGAGCAGGATGAAGAGAGATATAGCAGAGTTTGTATCTCGGTGCTTAAGCTGTCAACAGTTAAAGTTCGAGCATATGAGACCTGGTGGTTTGCTTCAGAGTTTGCCCATTCTCGAGTGGAAGTGGGAGTAGATTACCATGGACTTCATAGTTAGCTTACCACTTTCTTTTCATGGTTTTGATAGCATTTAGGTCATTGTGGAATGGTTGAGTAAGTCTGCTCACTTCCTACCCATTCGGTCTTCCTTCACTAAGAGGTTAGCTCAGATCTACATGCAAGAGATAGTCCATCTGCATGGTGTTCCAGTGTCTATTATTTTAGATAGAGGTACTCAGTTTACTTCTTACTTTTGGAGGGAATTTTATGTAGAGTTAGGTTCTTGAGTTGATCTTAGCATGGCGTTTCACCCGCAGACTGATGGCTAGTTTTAGCAGATTATTTAGGTTCTTAAGGACATGCTCTATGCCTGTGTTCTAGAGCTTGGGGGTCAGTGGGACCAGTTTCAAGCCTGGATGAGTTTGCTTATAATAATAGTCACTATTCAAGTATTTAGATAGCCCCGTTTGAGGCATTATATGGTAGGCGGTGTACATATCCTTTTGTGTGGTTTGATTCTTTTGAGGCCACACTATAGAGTACATATTTGTTCCATGAGTACAGATTTGTTCGGGTGATTCAGGATTGACATTGAGAAGCTCACTGTAGAGAGAAGAGTTATACTGATTGTAGGCATCATGCCTTAGAGTTTGGGGTTAGTGATCATGTGTTTCTCTGTGTGTTGCCCATGAAGGGCGTGGTGAGGTTCTGAAGGAGGGATAAGCTTAGCCCTAGGCATATCAAGACGTTTGAGATTCTTCAATGAGTGGGTAATGTTGCATATGAGTTAGTCTTGCCTCCAACCTTTTTTGCTATTCATCTGGCTTTCCATGTGTCGATGCTCTGTTGTTATGTTCCAGATAAGTCTCATATGCTTTAGTGGAATTCGGTTCTATTGGATGATCATTTGACTTTTGAGTAGGAGCCAGTAGCTATTTTAGCTTAGGATGTTAGATGATTAAGGTCTAGAGAGATTCCAGTGGTTAGCTTGTGATGTTAGATAATTAACGTCTAGAGAGATTTTTGTGGTTAAGGTGCAGTGGAGACATCGTCCCTTTGAGGAGGCTACCTAGGAGACCGAGCATGATATGCAGGCCTAGTATCCTAGTCTTTTCGATCCTTCATGTACTTCCCTTCTTTCAAGTTTTTCAGGATAAAAGTCCTTTTTGTAGTGGATATTGTAATGATCATCTAGGTCATTTTCTTGTTTTTGTGCTTTTTTAGCGTTTCGATTATTCCCACAGTAGTTGCACATCATTTACGACTTGTTAGGAATGACGGCTCGGTTCCTGGGCATTTCGATTGTATTTTAAGCTCATTTCCGTATTTTGAATCTCTTAAAGTTGCAAGGGTTGACTTTGGTCAACATGTAGAGAAGACAACCTTAGATGGGAATTTTTTTAGTTATGTTAGCTTTGAAACATCGACTTTGGGCTAGGGGAACCTTTGGTCTAGGTCCCTAGGCTTCAAGGTTATGTTGCGCTATGGGGTTCCTTTTGGTAAAAAGATTGTTTTTGGCATGGGGCCACTTTTCATTAAATCTATCTCTATTGGATTTTTGTCAATTTCGTTGAGTCCGGAATGTCATTTTTTTTAGGATAGCATGTTTTGTTTGTGTCTACAGGGTTCCAGATGAATCTTGAGGGTCCATCTGAGCATTTGAACTTAGCTCAAATTTTCTTGTATGGGTGGTTCTGGTGTATCCTCTTTTGCAGGCCTTGTGTCGCATTTGAGGATACTGCTTTTATGGTTAAGCACCACATTTGTGGGTTCTGCATTTGCGAACAATCCTCCACTTTTGCGGAGGTGCGTCTGTTTGGGGAACTCCACTTTTATGGAGTTTCTGTCACTTTTGTTACATCCACATTTTAATAGATTTCCCCGCTTTTGCGGAGGAACGAGTGAACAGTCACCTCCGAATTTGCGATGAAAATCTCCACTTTTGCGGAGATAGTTCTTGCTAAATTGCTTCTTCTTCTTCATTTTAAATCATTTCAAACCCCGTTACCTCCATTTCCTTTAAGCTCTATGCACCAAAACATAGTGTGGGACCATATTAGGCTGGTGGGGTGATCATTTTCCGGTCCGTGGTCGATACTCGCCTTTGAATTGTAAGTTTCCGACCCTTGATTCTGTTAAATCTCCTAGTTAAATTATTGAATTGTTCTTGGGGTTTGGGAATGATTTTTAGCCTTCTTTTGCTTAATAAATTTAGCATGAAATCCTTGTTCCACGATGGGCATCTTCCATGGTTTCATTTTTGAAATTCGCACGCAGGCCCTATGGGTGATTTTTCACCCAAATTTTGACCCAAATTATTTATTTACAATATGGGTATCATTGTTCATATTATAATGAGTAATTTATCATTATGATAGCGTGGCAACTATCAGAGGGTTCCCATAAAGGAAAGGCTCTAGTCTAGTAGGGGCGAGCACGCGTGATTGGCTTCTAGGTAGGCTACGACTTACTTACTTCTAGACTTAGCTCGTAGAAGGTGAATATATGGGTTGTGCTAATTGTTGGTCGGAATTTATGGATTGGATAGTGGTTTTTAGGTATTTTGATTCCGCAGTCAATTTAGGGCTTTATCGTAGAATCGGGGATTGGGATCCTTATTATCACCTTACTTGTACCTGTAGGCCTTAGCGTAGCCGGTGTAGTGCATTTAGTTATATGTTCATATATTTTTTTATTAGCTTAGTTAGTCGTCCATGAGGGGTTGGGTGGTTGGCTTAGATATCGGTAGTATGGAGTTTGAATAGCTCTCGTGATAAGGTTAGAAGCTTATTTAGCATTTCTGCTTAATCATTCTTCTTTCATATTGTTATTCGTGATTATGCATATATGGGACTGAGGCCGTAAGGTTAGTTGAATTGTTTACTTAACGAAGAAAGAGAATTATTGGTTCAGTTCTCCACCTTAACGACAGAAAATAGGATTGATCAAATTCTATTGAGTCTGACTCATAGTGATCATTTATCAAAGAACATTTCACCTTTTAGCTAGTTTAGTATGTATTATACGCGTTAGTTAGAATTGGGGGAGTTGTTTCCTTATAGTAAGTTCCCGTAGGAGATCGGTAAGTGTCCGATTTGTGTAGGTGCTATATTTTTGGAATGTTGACCTTCTCATTTTTCTTGTGGATTTTATTACCTTAGTGCGACTTGACTAGACTTGATTATAGTTCTGTGTTCTTGTATCATGGTTGCTCCTTTGTGGCATATGATCGACTTTGTTTAAAAACATCATTTTCTATTTCAAAAATGGATTTTTAAGAACAACCTTTGTATTTTTTACTTTCTTACAGAAAATTTGGTATATATTATGAAGCATTGATTTGAGATAAACTTGCATGCCTGAGGGTAAGTGTTCTGGGTGGTTTTACTGGTATTTTTTTAACTTGCATGCCCGAGGAAAGTGTTTTGAGTGGTTTTATTGATTTTTGATCATGGCACGGTTATTGAGACATGTTTTAAAGTTGGTATATAGATTTCACGAGTCCTCCATGGGTCCTGCCTTTGCAAGATAAGGCTGGAAAAGGAGTATACGATACTATTGGCACTTGGCACGAGTCATATGGCATATCATGACACTATTCCACTTGCATTACCCTATTAGGTTGATTGTTAATCATTATTGTCTGGTGCTTGTATCCTCTGGACTTATGGGGGATCGGCTGGGTCTATTGTTTGCTGGTCGTACCTTTCGAGCTTATGGGGGTTTAGTTAGGTTATTCTCTAATTTTGAGCACCATCCGGGCTTATGGGGGTTCAGTTAGGTTGTAGTTAGACTGTTTTACTTTACTTCACATTGATTTACTTTTCATGCTTTACGTTTTGTTCAGCTCATTATCTTCTGCTTTATTATTTTCTAGTTATGACTTGTACCCTTATACTAACTCCCTATTCATTTCCTTGTAGTGTATTCGCATTTTCTGTACTTTTATATTATTGGGCTCAGTCAGCCGATGATGCCTACTGGGTACCACGTATTTTGGTTCTCATACTACACTGCTATATCTTTTTCCCTGGTGTAGACCCTAGCATCAGTGATCGTTGTTGACGTTGTCCTAGTGCGAAGTTGCTATTTCAGAGTTCTCGGGTGAGCTTCTGGCGTTTGGGGATGACTTGTCTCCTTCTACTTTTGGATTAGTCCCCTCTTTTTGCATTTCTTGAGACTATCTTGTATTGTATAATTATATTTATCTAGTACTCCTTATGTTGTAGCAGCTTTTGTACCCCACTGATACCAGGTTTTTAGGTTTTCTTTTATGTTTTTCTTCTTCTTTCCGCTATATTCCGTCTTCTAGTTATATTATCTTTGTTGTGCATCCGTTGGTGTCGCATGTATATCATGTTTCATATTAACCCGCTTCTCACTGTTCTGTACTAAGGGTTTCATCTTACCAACTACTGGGGTATAGTAGGTGCCATCACAACCTGAAAAATTGGGTTGTGACAGTCCAACTCTACTCTAAAAATTTCAACAAGTACTTAGATAAATGCCAAAAGTAAGGAATCGACACAATATCTCAAATCTCTTTTCAAATAATGATAGATTAAAGGTGAAAACATAAAAAACCATCCCATGACTTAGAGTCACGTGTACAAAAGTGGCCTCTATAATGAACTGCTAAAAATGTAATACATAACTGTCTATGAAGTAAATAAGGAAGGAACAAAAAGATAGAGGAAACTATGTAAATAGCCTAACTCAAGGCTACCCATACTCACAACTTTTCTGCACAAAGAATATGCTACTATATTTGCCTTTCCCAAATGATAAAGATTGATCATGTCATAGTACTTGAGCAACTCCAACCACCTATGCTATCTCAAATTGATATCCTTGTGTTCAAAGATGTACTCTATGCTACGATGATCTATGAAGATATCTGATAATACTCAAATGTACTCTTCTAAAAGGAGATATGAATGATTGTTAGAGCAAAACATATTTATAATACCCGACAGATGTCGAGGTTGATCCCGTAAGGAATTTAAAACTTAGCCTGGGTGATTGTAAATAGACCTCACATGAGAGTAGGTTTCTCAACAACAATAATGTAAAAAGGGGGAAATTGGGAATCTGTCAAAATTTCGCATTTCAACAAAACAAATGAAGTAAAGACGGGTGTAGATAATAGAGAGGACGACTAGGTATGTCTGTCAAATAGGACTCGAACATGGGATAGGGTGATTTCTTATTCAATCAAATTCATTCTAATCGACATGGGTAACCTTGGTCTTAGGTATGGTTATTCATTTCTCGATCGACAACCACATATTCAACTATCTTAAATCAAGCACTGTTGATTAAGTAATAAACAACTAAGCTAATGCTTAGGGAGGTCACACTATTTCTAGTCTCAATCTAAATGGAAGCCCAAGTTCCTAATAGCAATTTCACATCTGAAGTTATAATTTCCTCTTTCAAGCAAGAACATAACCAAACAAGGAAAATCAATGTTTGCAACCACCAATTTTAGAGTTAAAGTATGGTGAAATCACTAGACCCATGTCAAATAAGCATTTATAAACAAGAATTAGAAACACCCATACCCATTTATCAAGTACCCATCATCAACATATCCCTAGACAAGAGATTTAGCTACTCATGCTTAAGGAAAGAGATATACCAAGTGGGTAATTCAATTTTCCTTCCATTCAAGCTAAATTTCTCAATATCCAAGCTTAGTTTGTACACAAATAGTGCTTCTAAGAATTGGGAAGAAGGAATTGGGAGAAACCCTATTCTTTCTCTTAGAAGGGAAAACTTGTTCACAAAGCTAAGAATTGTTCAAAACTCTTCAGAACTATCAGAACTATTTAAAATTGCACCTAAAATGGGTTTATAAACATTCCTAAAACATCATATAAATTTGGACAATAATTCCATCGGGTGGGGTGCGGCGCGATGAGCAGTTCACACGTTATCATCTGCACATCGCATACCCTTCTTCAGTGGTCAAGTGAATCAGTCAAATTAAGAGCTTCATGCAAAGTGGGGTGCAGTTCACAACAATAACTGTGCATGTCGCACTGCGAGCACACCCCTTAGCATACTCTTCAGTTAACTTTCATCTCCATGTGGTAGAAGGTGTGGTCCCCACTAAGGCTTGTGCGTGTCACACAAGGGTCGCATCTCTCAGCAGAATCTTTGTCTTGTTTGATTATTCACACTTTACTCCTTTTTGTCTCTTTTTGGGTCCATTTCCTTATTTTCTATCTTTGATCACAAGTACGTGTATAGACATCAATAAAGGCCATAAGAACCTCTAAATCTTATCAAAACAAAGAAATAATTCATGAGTAAAGACTCAATAAGTTAGTAGATTAACGACTTATCAAACCCCCAATCTTGAACTATTACTTGTCCTCAAGCAAGATACTCACAAGGTAAGAAATGAATTATTCTCTAGAACTCAATAAAGGTACCAAAGACTACTCAATTCTAAAACAAACTAAGAAAAATAACAAACAAAAACACTCAAAAAAAAGACTCAACTATTGTGCTCATCTCAATTTGAACCACCACATTATCAAGGCAGTAGATATTTTCAAAACATTTTCAAAAGGATTTCATTTCTCATTTAAAATCAAGGGAATTTAGTCATTCAAAACAAAATATAAAACTTCTCAAGTCATTAGCATTGACCATCAAGGTTTGCCTCGAGATTCTCCACACAACTTGTCTCATTCAGTCCTCTCAATTGAAATAGAGACTTCATGCTTTAATTTGAGTATATGATGCCACTCACCGCAAGAGAGAATCCCACTCACAATCATGCAATCTCACAAAACAAATTGATTATAAGAGAACCAACAAGACTCTCACTCTCTCAAGGAAGTTGAAGTGCACACATGTTGAGCAATAGGCTTGCCCTTCTTGTAAATGGCCACTAATGTAGGATGACCAAGCTCAAAATCACTAAGGACTTGTGGGTTATGATGTTGGCTAGGGATAAGGTGAGGATTTCATTTGGCTCGAGTGACTACACCTCCCTAATGGTCTTTCTCATTACTTTGAACACCACTCACATTTTCGAATTTGAATTCACCTTATTTCTTTCTCACACAACCCAAGCTTCTCCTTTTCAATCATGATCGTTCAAAACTCCTTCTATCACCTTTGTTTTGTAGCACCTATTATTTCATTCATTTTTCTCATTTGGTTGAACTTTTTGGAGCAATTTTCAATTCAACTAAAGGTGCTACCTTGCACTTGAGGTGCATCCTTTTTCTTTTCCTCATTAATCACATACACCCCCTAACTTAGGCATTTGCCAATGTTGTCTTTTCATTTCCCCCTCAAACTTAGGCTTTTAGCCTACTTTTCATTATTGAACACTTACGGAGGACGACTGCCAAGATAGAGGTTCCAAAAAGGTTAAGGTGCTAAACAAAGTGCCAATGAACGGTCACAAGTTCAAAGAGGTTCACTAGGATTGATGTTGAGGGGAGTCAATTGGGTGAAATGGCTGTTGAAAAAAGTACTAAGGTCATTTTCCAAGCTCGGCCACACCTAAATTTTTGCCTTGAACCACATTCGGAGCAAGTTCTAGATAACACACATGTACAAGAATTAAGGTAAAGCCTCACCACACAAGGTATCATGCCACAAGACTTCATTCATTAGTCTCAAGATAAATTGGGATAAATGACTTTTGAAAAGCTATTCAAGGTTCACTACACACTCATTTGGGAATCGATCAAGCCAAAGCGAGAGGGTGAAAATCACGACAAGAGAATGCTTTCCTGAAAGTTTCGTTTCCCTCTTTCCTTTCTTTTTCAAAAATGTCTTGCCAAGAATATTTTTTTGGTGGGTCCATTTTGAGACAAGTACATTAAAGACTCAAATTCAAAACTAAAACTTGGCATTTTCCCTTAAGAATGTCTCCTCTAAATCTATCATAGGGAAACACCAACCCGGTTCGACACAAAAATAAAAGAAAATAAATATAAAAATAAAAATAAAGAAAACATTTTTGATTCTTGGGAAAGAACCCTGGTGTTAATAAAACCCTCAGAGTTTATCGCTAAACTACTATTAATAAGGAAATCCACATAAAAGCACCCCCAAACACAAATTGACCATTGTCCTCAATGATGTTAGAAATAAGGAAAGATAGTGCTCCTTGGGGTAACTGTGCAAAATGCACGAGTGATGGTGTGACTGCTCATCATCCATATAACCACATATGTTAAGCGAACATAGATTTTTCCTGCTTCTTGTGCAAAAGACGTGCAATATGCTTTCAGAGGTGTGCGACTCGCACCAATGGTCGTATAGTTGCTTGAAATTTCTAGTTAGATGTAAGTTTTCTGTTATGCAGTGCAAAACTGGTGTGTGATGTGCACATCTGCTAATGCGACTGCATAACAATCACATATAAAGGCATCAGACTCAACAACATTCTGTCTTAACCATGCGGACTGGTATGCGATGCGCATTTTCTGACATGTGATCGCATGATGCGTCACGTATCCTGATGATTGCTCCAAAATTCCTTAGCTTGGTTCCTAACATAACATCAAACAAAACCAACAAACAAGATAATACAAAAATAAACAAAAAATTACCAAATCAAAATGCTTCGATTCCTCCAAAGAAGCGCTTGGTTTAACGTCATGGCTCGACGACGATACCACCCACTCAAGGCTCATCAAGGTAGATGGCTTCTAGGAATGCGACTTCCTCTGAGATGCCCATGTTCTTCTTCACTCTTTGACCATTGACCTTGAACGTTGTTCCATCCTCATTTTCTAATTCTATGGCTCCATTGGCGATGATTTGAAGCACTTTGAACGGCCCCTACCATTTGGACCTTAATTTTCCCAAAAAGAGATAGAGTCGAGAATTGAACAAAAGCACCCAATCTCCTGGGTGGAACTCTCGCTGTAAGATTTGTTCATTATGATAGTGATTCATTCGAGCTTGGTAAATTATGGCGCTTTCATAAGCCTGCATCCGGAACTCATCTATTTTGTTAAGGTCTTCCACTCTAGCATGAGTGGATCGTTCCCAATCAATGTGAAGCTTCTTCAAAGACCATATTGCCTAGTGTTCCAATTATACTGGGAGGTGACCAGCTTTGCCAAATACTAATTGATAGGGAGACATACCAATCGGGATTTTGTATGCCGTCCTATATGCCCATAGAGCATAACCCAACTTTTGGGCCCAATCCGTTGGGTGAACATTTACTGATTTTTGAATGGATGGATTTGATTTCTATGTTGGACACTTCAACTTGTCCTCTTGTTTGTGGATGGTAGGGGCTGGCCACTTTGTTTTTGACTCTATATTTATCAAGTAGCGCACTAAATAATAAATTGCAAAAGTGTGATCCCCCATCACTAATGATGGCACGAGGGGTGCCGAATCGAGCAAAGATATACTTTTTAAGGAAGGCCATGATGCTTCTTCCCTCATTATTTGGCAAACCCACAACTTCAACCAACTTGGACACATAGTCCATAACCACTGGAATGTAGGTGTTCCCATGTGAGCTCACAAAGGTCCCCATAAAATCGATACCCCATATAACAAATAACTCTACCTCAAGAATCAGGGTCAGTAGAAGTTCATGGCGTCGAGATATGCCCCCTCCGCATTGACACTTGTCACACTTCTTTACTATGTCATGGGCATCCGGAAATAGAGTTGGCTAATAAAATCCACATTGTAACACTTTCGAGGTTGTGCGCATGCCACCAATGGGTGAAGAATGTCATGCTCTAAGAATGGGCATCATCTCTATTTCGAGGATGCACCTCCAGATCATTCCATTGGTGCAAATCCGAAAGAGGTAAGGCTTTTCCCAATAGTACTTCCAGACATCATGTAGGAACTTCTTTTTTTGATGCAAATTCAATTCCTCCGGAAGTAAATCACTTGCCAAATAATTAGCAAAGTTAGCAAACCATGGAATTAGATCGTGAGATGAAGCCATGATGTTCTCATTGGGAAATAAATCATTAATTTCATGCTCCCCCATGGGCCTTCCTTCTTCTTCCAATTGCGATAGTGATCATCCACTTGATCTTC
This sequence comes from Jaltomata sinuosa, assembly GCA_003996215.1. NCBI lineage: Eukaryota > Viridiplantae > Streptophyta > Magnoliopsida > Solanales > Solanaceae > Jaltomata > Jaltomata sinuosa. The sequence goes on from QJPP01000704.1 coordinate 199,295, forward strand.
ACACCTCCTCTGATCCTTCACCTCAAAATCAAATTCTTTGAGAAGTAGTACCCAATGAATTAATCGGGGTTTGCATCCTTGGTAATCATCAAATATCTGATCATCGCATGGTCGGTGTGCACCACAAGTTTAGTCCCTAGAAGATATGCCCAAAACCTTTTGAAGGCAAAAAGTATGCCCAACAATTCTGGTTCCGTCATGGTGTAATATGTTTGGGCCGTGTTCAAAGTCTTGCTTGCATAATAGATTTGGTGGATGAGTTTCACCCTTCATTTGCCAAGCACCGCTCCTAACGCTACACCACTTGCGTCGCACATGTGCACAAATTATTTTGACCAATCCGGTGCAATGATAATAGGGGTAGATGTTAACTTTTCTTTCAAAGTGAGGAAGGATATCATGCAACTATATCAAAGTCGAACTTGGCATCTTTTTCAATCAACTTACACAAAGGGTAAGTCACCTTCGTGTTGTCCTTGATTAAGTGCCTATAGAATCCAGCATGACCAAGAAAATTCCTTATTCCTCTTACAGTTTGCGAAAAGGGTAGCTTGGATATAACTTAAATTTTAGCTTGGTCAACTTCAACCCTTTTTTGGAATATCTTGTGACCCAATACTATCCCCTCATTCACCATAAAATAGCACTTTTCTCAATTTAATACTAGGTTTCTTTCCTCACATCACTTGAGCACTTCCTCTAAGTGTTCTAAGAAATCATGAAATGCATCCCAAACTACCAAAAAATTATCCATGAAGATCTTCATCATATTTTCGACCATGTCTAAGAATATAGACATCATGCACCATTGGAAAGTGGTCGGAGCATTGCAAAGCCCCAAAGGGCATTCTTTTGAAAGCAAAAGTTCCATAAGGGCATGTAAAGGTTGTATTTTCTTGATCCTCTAGGGCGATTGATATTTATTTTTAGCTGAAATCACCATCAAAAAAGCAATAAAAACCATGGCACGCAAACCAATCAAGAACTTGATCCTTTAACAGTACAGGGAAGTGGTCCTTTTCCATCTATGAGTTCAATTCCTATTAGTCCATGCACACTCTCCAACCATTCACGGGTCTGAGGGAGATCATCTCATCTTTTTCATTTGGCATAACAGTGATTCCACCCTTCTTAGGCACACAATGCATATGGGGAAGACAAACCCCGCATCCAATGATTTAATAGTCTCCTTTTTTACCACCTCTTGCATAGGTGGGTTTAGCATTTGTTGGTGTTTAATGGAAGGGATGCTTTCCTCTTAAAGGTTTATTTTGTGTGTGCAAATTACCAAGGGTATACCTATAATATTGGCAACAGTCCATATTAGATCATGTATGTGCTTCTTCAACACCTTAAGCATTGTTCCACTTGGTTCTCGCTCAATTTGTTGGAAATGATGAGCGGCAAGGTCTCGTTAGCACCTAAGAAGCGTACCTCAAGCGGGATGGTAATGGATTGAGCTCAAAGGTGGGTGGTTAAATAATTAAGGGTTTGGAAGGTGGGGTTTGCATGTTCTTTAGGTCAAGATCAAGCTTTTTTGGAGGGTAGGTGTAGGAACCCATTCCCACTAATGCACAATAAATCTCATCATATTCTTCAATCCCCTTACCATCAAAATTTAGCAATGCTTCTAACGCTTCATCCATAAACCCCTCTTTCACGTGCAAGTCATCACTTTCCTCAATCTTGCCAATTGCAAAGGCCATTTGAAGGTCCCTCGGTTGTTTCATAGATCTACTCATATCAAAGGTGGCTTCCTCATCATTCATGGAAAATTTTAACTCACCCGAGTCCATTTTGCTTAAGGTATGCCCTATTTTTAGACTAGGTTGTCCCAAGATAATGGGTATCTCAAACCTTCCTTTGCAATCAAACACAATGAAATCCATAGGGTACACAAGCTTACCCACCTTAACCAAGATGTCGCACCCAACCCCTACAGGGTGCCTCATTGATCAATTCGTCATAAGGAACTTCATGTTTGTGACAGTAGGCTGCGCTAACTCTAGTCGTTTAAAGGTGGGTAAAGACATCAATTTGACACTTGTTTTTTCTTCACATACCAACCTTATAGACTTGTGAACTCCACTCGAATTACAAATAGTGTGTACACCCGGCATTACTGCATCATTTGTGAAATCACCCGCTAAAATTGCACTACTAAAAGGGGACATTTTAACAATCCCAACATCCTCTAAGTTGCATGCAGTGCACGTTTTTTTAACAAACTTAGCGTATTTAGGCATCTTGTTAAAAGCAGTACTTGAGGGAATGTTGATTGTGATTCTTTTGAACATGGATTCAAAATCTCTCGGAGTGTCATTCATTTTTCCTTGTAATAGACGTTGAGGAAAAGGAGGTGGACATGTAGGGAAAGGTTTGAAAAGTTTGAGTACCTTGCCCTCGCGATGTATAGATTTGGATAAACCATTTCCCCAAGCTCTCTTGTTTCTAAGATTACTCGTACTTGGCATTGTAGTTTCAACAGGGTTGATTGAGTCCTTCATATCAATGCTTAGGGAGTTCACGCTATTTCTAGGTTAGACCCTTAAATGGGTAATTCTGTTGATTTGAGCTATTTCTATTCTCAATCTAAATTGAAGCCCAAGTTTTTACTAGCTATTGAACATCCGATGTTATGATTTCCTCTTTCAAGCAAGAACATAACCAAGTAAGGAAAATCAATGTTTCCAGCCACCAATTGTAGAGTTAAAGTATGGTGAAATCACTAGACACATGTCAAATAAGCATTTATAAACAATAATTAGCAACACCCACACCCATTTATCAAGTACCCATCATGAATACATCCCTAGACAAGAGGTTTAGCTACTCATTCTTAAGGAAAGAGATATACCAAGTGGGTAATACAATTTCCCTTCCATTCAAGCTAAATTTCTCAATATCAAAGCTCAGTTTGTACACAAATGGTGGTTCTAAGAATTTGGAAGAAGGAATTGGGAAAAACCCTCTTCTTGTTCTTAGAAGGGAAAACGTGTTCACAAAGATAAGAATTGGTCAAAACTCTTCAGAACTATCAGAACTATTTACACTTGTGCCTAAAATGGGCTTATAAACATCCTAAAACATCACATAAATTTGGACAAAAATGACCTTGGGTGGTGTGCGGCGCCATGTGCTGTTCGCACATCATCATGTACGCATCGTACACTCTTCTTTAGTGGTCCAGTGACTCAGGAAAATTGGGAGCTTCATGCAAAGTGGGGTGCGGTTCGCACTTGGCATTGTGCATGTCGCACATTGACCACACCCCTTAGAAGAATCTTCAGTTAACCTTCATCTCCATGCAGTAGAAGGTGCGGTCCGCACCAAGGCTTGTGCGTTTTGCACAACAACCGCATCTCTCAGTAGAATCTTTGTCTTGTTTGATCACTTCACTCATTTTTGGCGCTCTTTGGATCAATTTACTTATTTTCTATCTTTGATCACAAGTACTTGCATAGACATCAATAAAGGCCATAAGAACCTCTAAATCCTATCAAGACATAGTAATAATTCATGAGTAAAGGCTCAATAAGTTGGTCTATTACCGACTTATCAATCTCTCAATGGCTGTTATAAAGGTATTGCCTACAAATCATCAAAGCAAAAACCAACGCCGCCAACTCTAAATCATGAGTTGGGTAGTTTTTCGCATGAACCTTCAACTTCCTAGAATCATATTGATGATGTCCAAAAACAATCTCCAATGAAGAAGGTGAAAATGGTCACGTGCAAAACAAATACCCAACTAAAAGTGGGGGTCGAATCCCACAAGGATTGGAGTTACACTTAACCAAACTTTGTAAATCGAATCACTAGAGTATGCACATTGTATCAAATAAGAAAATAAAATTAGGGGATGTGTGTAATCAAGTGAACAATATCAATTGGAACAAGCAATGACATAACACAATTGTTTAGATATCAAGATTGAAGAATCTAGGGGTGTGCTTTCGATGGGGTATAATTTTGATAGGGATTAACTAAATGACTTTGAATGATATTACTATATGATTAGCTTTTGGTTTTATCTATAGTCAAGGTCTTTCAACCCAAGAGTATGTCAATTTTGGGTTTTTTCAAACCCCAAAACCAAATTCAATTAACAACCAAACATAAGCTTGAGTAATCTTGGATTATTTCTAGCTCTATCCACTAGATAAGGTTTAATGCCCCAAATCCTTTCTATTGAAGTCTTACCCAATTCCATTTCCCTTTCTCAAGAAAATTTTAAATTAGAGAGTTCTATTAATGTTTGTAACCATTAATTTTATGATTAAAACTTGACAAAATCAATAGATCCATACATTATAATCAATTCTAAGAAATATTAGTCAATACCCAATCAATACTAAATATTCATCATTGGCACACATCTCTAGAAGAGAAATTAGCTACTTATATTAATGAAACAAGAAAATATACCATATGGGTATTCCTCAAGTCCATTCATAATGGGAAACTAACTTCAATTCTAAGCTTTTCAATTGTCAACAATAGAGTTTTCACTATTCTAGAAGAAGGAAAAGGTAAAGTGTAATTCTCTCAATATACTCTATTAAAATATACAACATAGGGAAAAATATAGATATAAAAATCTATGCACAGATCAAAAAATGACCTTGGAATTTTTCCAAATGTGCAAAAGAGATTCTAGACAAAACTGCCCCTCGGGCAGCTTGCACTGCACCTACATTTGAACTTGCGGATGCATGTGAAGACTTGCAGCATGCAGGTGCCTAAAAAACCTATCAGTTTCTTTTTCCTCTCTTGTGTGGAACATGCGAAATGTAGGTGCGGACTTGCTGCATTCATCTCCCATGCAAGTTCCTATCAGAATGCTTCTCTTTTGTTTTTATCTCGACTTGGCTTTCTTCCATTACCTATTTGGGTTCAAATCCCCTTCCATATTTGAATTCACATGAATTCCGGCATATAAGAGAACAAAGGAATTAAATCCTTCTAAATAGCACAAGATTAAGACAATAATTCTCACTTAGGAGCAATGAGTTGGTAAATTACAAACTTATCAAACCCTCAAACTTAAACTATTGCTTGTCCTCAAGAAAAAACATTCATTAAGCATAGGATTGCCTCAAGCTTTCAAAAAAATAAGGATTGCACATAGGACTTCTGCGACTTAAATGATATAAAATAACAAAAAGACTCAAAACAAAGTGACTCAATCGAATGGACTAATCTCAATTGGTACCACCATGAACTCAAGGAAAACATAATCACTTAAAAATCTTTTCAAGTGACTTCCCTTCTTCATTCAAAAGCGGGGAACCTTTTCACTTAAAACAAGATCATATAGCATCTCAAGTCATTGACACTAAACCTTCAAGGCCTGCTTCAAAGCTTAAGTCACAACTTATCACATTTATTCCCCTCAATTGGAATCTAAACATCACTATTTACTCCAAGGTTGTAATGCCACTCACCACAACAGAGAATCCCCCTCACAATGATGCAATTTGAAATATAGGAATTATAAGATAACAAAAAGATGCTCACTCTCTCAATAAAGTTAGAGTGCACAAACATAAAACCATAGGCTTAGCCCTTATAGAATTCTCAACTAATGTCGAGTTGCAAAGCTCGGAATCACTAAGGACTTGTGGGTAACTGTGTATGCTAGGGTCAAGGAAAGGATATTGTTTAGGTCAAATGACTAGAACCTCCCTAACTCTATCATTAGGCATTCAAGTACACCGCTCAGATCATTGATTCAACTTCACTTTATTTCTCCCTCTCACAACCTAAGTTTTTCCCAAAGTCATTCCTCCCTACACCTTTCTTTTAGTCATTTAGCATTCACTAAGGAAGAGGTAGCACCACTTATTTTTCTTTCTTTCTTAAATCCTTTGATGATTTCAAGCAATTCACAAGATAAGAAATAAGTGCTATCTCACATTGAAGCTCAATTCCTCATTCAATCATTAATGTACACACAATAATACTTAGGATTTTTCCTACATAAATCCTAAATATTCATTCATGTACCCTCCCTCCTAAACTTAGGTAGTTAGCCTACACTTTCTTTCACTAGAAATTAGGGAGGAAAGGGTGCCAAAATAAAGGATTCAAAATGGTAAAGGTGTGTGCATGGTTTCCAAGAAAATGTTAAGGGATCAAAGGGATTGACTAGGATCAATGTAAGGAAAGAAAACATTTTGGTAAAGTTACTATTCAAAAAGGGTCTAACGTCTTTTACCAAGCTAAGCAACATCTAGGATTTTGCCTTGAATCACATTCGGGTCAAGTTCTAGATGACATGCATACATAAGAACATACTAAACCTTACCACCCATGGATTCACAATCACTAGGAGTTAACAGTTATTCTCAAGACCAATTAAAATGAATGACTTTTGACAAGCTATATTGAGTTTCACACAACTCATTTGTGAAAAAAAGGCAAATGAAGAATGTAAAGATCATGACAATAGAATGCTTTTAAAATTAATTTTATCCTCTTTTCTCAATTTCAAAAATAATTTAACAAGAAAAGTTTTGGTGTTCCCATTCGAGACTAGTACAAAATGGACTCAAAATAAATACTAAAACTGGTATTTTCCCCTTAATAAAGTTGCCTCTCAATCTATCATAGGGAAATGTCACCCAATTCAAACAAAAAAAAAAGAAAAACAAAATTTTTCTTCTTGAGAAAGAACTGTGGTATAAAGAAAATCCTTGGAGTTTACAAAAAACTACTATCTATAAAGGCGATATAAAATTATGTCCTCATGATTCATTTCATAGACGAGGCCCAGGGAAGGCACTAAGCAATTTTTTCAAGGCATGGGTGGTTGGATAATTTGCGTGTGAAACCAACTCAACACAATGGCATACACAAAAGTAAAGATCAAGCATGGTGAGGGCATAATATAAAACATAACAAAACAAAATCATCTACAACATGCCCTTAAAGGGAACCAAATCATCATAATGCACCCACCCCAACTAAAATGATGTATTGTCCCAATGTGCAATAATTAAAATAAGAGGAATGAGTATAAGGACTCCCTGAAATGGTTAAGGCTCTTCGCACCCCCTTCAAGAGTGAGAAATGAGCAATTGCGGTCCACAAAGATGACAGTGAATGAACTTTGAATGCAGGCAGTTAGCTTTGGATGATTTGAGCTTCAGGGACTGCCTCACACATGCATCCTACCTGAAAGCCACAGGTGGGCACGTGATGGCACATTTGCTAGTGCTAGTTACATGAGAAAATTAATGTAAAGCTCCAGTGATCTACTTTTTATATGTGTTACACCTGCGTATTACACTGTGGGTCCTATATTTTGTAGGTCCAGTGCAGGTGCACTCTAAAAATCAGCCTAATTTTTATTTCACTAGATCGCCACGGTGATATACCTGTATGCCGCGAGAAGCCTCATACGAGTGCATATTGCCTCTAATTGGCGACCTAATTTTTACTAGGTTTTTGGTTAGTTGATGCATTGCACCTACGAACCATGGACTTATAAGTGCACTTTGTAGGTGAAATGCAGGCACCATATGGGGGTACTCTTGGGATAATTGATATTTCTATCTTGATCCTACCTATAAAAAAGCAAAAATAACAATAAGTGATGTAAAAATATGAAAACAAAATGAACGCTTAGATTGACTCCCAAGTAGAACTTCATTTAACATCGAGGATCGATGGGTTTACCTCACATCCATGGCTCGTTGAGGTAAGCCACCCATATTAAGGTTATTTCTTAAGGGACACCCAAGTATTGCTTGACCCGCTAGCAATCCACTTTAAACCTTGACCCATTTTCCCCTTCAATCTCGATAGCCCCATTTAATAAGACTTGAGACACCTTGAAAGAAGTGGACCACTTGGACTTCAACTTTCCTGGGAATAACCAAAGCTTAGAATTAAATAGAATCACCCAATCTCCAAAAGCAAACTCTCGCTTTAGTATCCTTTGATCTTAAAAATGCTTCATTTGAGCCTTGTCGAGGGAAGCACTCTCATCAACTCAAATCCAAAACTCATTAATTTGATTGAGATCATTGACCCTCACATAGGCAGCCTTTTAAAAATTGAGAACCATCACTTTAATGCCCATATGGACTTATGCTCAAATTCAACAGGCAAATGGCATGCTTTGCCAAAGACCAAATGATATCGAGACATGCCAATGGGTGTTTTGAAAGTGGTTCAATAAGCCCACAACCCATCATCTAACTTCCTTGCCAAATCAGTCCTATTAGAATTCACCATTTTTTACAAAATGGATTTTATCTCCTTATTAGACACTTCCACCTGTCCACTCATTTGACAGTGGTATGGAGTAGCGACCTTATATGTTACGCCATACTTATCAAGCAATAAACTAAACAAACAATTGCAAAAGTGGGATCCCCTTTCATTTATGATAGCATGAAAAAGTACCAAATCTTTAGAAGATATGTTTCTTAAGAAAAGTTGTCACACTTTTACCTTCATTGTTAGGAAATTCTAAGACTTTCACCCACTTAGACATGTAGTCTACCGCCACAAGAATGTATGTGTTCCCATAAGAACTCAAAAAAGGTCCCATGAATTCTATTCCCCATACATAAAATAACTAGACCTCTAAGATAGGAGTTAAAGGAATTTCATGACGCCGAGAGATGCCCGCACAAAATTGGCATTGATCACATTTCTTGACAGTCGTAGGAATCTTAATGAATGGTTGGCCAGTAGAACCCACATTGTAAGATCTTTGAGGCCGTTCGCATACTACTATGGTGACCTCCCATGGGGGAATAGTGACATGCCTCTAGGAAAGGCATCATTTCCACTTCTAGGACACATCAATGAATGATGCTATCAACATAGATACGGAAAAGGTAAATCTTGTCCCGATAGAATTTCTAGACATCATATAAGAACTTCTTGTGGTGGAAGGTAAGTTCTTCGGGCATAACATCACTAGCCAAAAAACATGCAAAATTAGCGAACCACGTGATTAGATCATGAGATGCTGCTAAAATGTGCTCATGGGGGAATGCATCATTTATCTTGAGGTCTCCAATTGGTCTTCCTTCTTCCTCAAATCTAGAGAGGTGATCTGTGACCTGATTTTCACAACCTCATCGATCCTTTACCTAAAAATCCAACTCTTGCAACAAGAGAACGCATTCAAATAAGCCTTGGCTTGGTATCCTTCTTGGTCATTAAATATCAAATTGCAGTATGATCTATATGTACCACGACAATAGTTCTTAATAAATATGCCCAAAACTTCTGAAAAGTAAATACGATCGCAAGTAACTCTTTCTCCCTTATCGTGTAATTTGTTAGGGCTTTATTCAAGGTCTTACTCGCATAGTAGATTGGGTGGAATATTTTGTCCTTTCTTTGACCAAGTATATCCCCTAAGGGAACCCCACTAGCATCACAAATCAATTCAAACTATTTTGACCAATCGGGTGCCATAATGATAGGAGCGGATGAGATTTTTTCTTCAAGCAAAAAATTATTTCATACAAGCATCATCAAAATCAAATTTAGAATCCTTCTCCAACAACTTACACAAGGGAAGAGCCACCTTTGAGACATCTTTTATGAACCTTCTATAAAACCCCGCATGTCCTAAGAAACTTCTTACACCCTTAAAAGTTTTCAAAGGATGTAACTTAGAGATAACTTCAATTTTTGCTTGGTCTACTTCAAATCTCTTCTATGATATTTGGTGACCCAACACGATACCTTCCTTCACCATAAAGTGATATTTTTTCCAATTCAATACCAAATTTGTTACTTCACAATGCTTCAAAATGCCGGTCAAGTGTGCTAAGTAATTATCAAATAAATCTACCATGATCGAGAAATCATCCATAAAAACTTCCATGGTCTATTCTACCATATCCTACAAGATAAACATCATACACCTTTGAAATGTAGTTGGGGCATTGCAAAGACCAAAAGGCATTCTTTTAAACGTGAAGGTTCCATAAGGGCAAGTGAAATTCATCCGCTCTTGATCCTCTGGGGCAATGGAAATTTGGTTGTACTTGAAATACCCATCTAGGAAGCAATAATAACCTTGATCGGCTAGTCGATAAAGCATTTGTTCAATGAACGAGAGGGGGAAATGATCTTTTCCAATCCATAAGTTTTAACTTGCGATAGTCCATACACACCCTTCAACATGTCATCGGTCCTAGGGCTATTAGTTCATCTTTCTCATTTGGAACTACTGTAATACCCCCCTTCTCTTTTACACACTTGACTGGACTCACCCAAATACAATATGATATTGGGAAGACAACCCTTGCATTGAACAATTTGATTATCTCCTTTTTCACCACCTCTTGCATGGGTGGATTCAACCTTCTTTGATTTTTGATGGACAAGGTATAATCTTTTTGTAGGTTTATCTTATGAGTTAAAATACCCAGAGGGATGCTAATGATTTCATCAATGGTCCAACAAAGTTCTCGAATATGCTTCCATAGTATCACTAGCAAGGCTTCCACTTTCCACTCTTCCAACTCAATAAAGATAATTACGGGTAAAATTTTATTTGCACCAAAGAAAGCATACCTCAAGTGTGAAGGTAACAATGTGAGTTCCAATACCAGAGGTTCAATTATTGACGGCTTTGAAGGAGGAGTTTGAAGATTCTTCATGTTATGATTGAGATTTTTTTAATGTTAGGAGTAGGACCCCAGCCCCACCAAATCATTACACACTTTATCGTAATCTTCAATACCCTTGATATCATGATTTAAAAGGATGAAAACCCAAGACTCTCCCAAGAGCACTACCTCAGAATCGTGTACCACACTTTCTTCAATACCATCAGTGACAGATATGACTTGCAAGTTATTGGGTTGTCTCATCGATTTACACATATTAAAATTCAATTCCTCCTTATTAACATAATATTCGGGCTCCCCACACTCCACATCAACCAAGGGACATCATGTAGCTAGGAATGGGTGCCCTAATATAATAGGTACTTCAAAATCAAATGCATTATCTAACACCATAAAATATATGGGAAAAATTAATCGGTCCACCTTCACTAAGATATAATAAAAGATCCCCACAGGATATTTAATCAATTGGTCTGCCATGAGCAATCTTATCTTCATGGGCATGGAAAGATCGAGTCCTAATTTCTTGAAAATTGAAAGGGGCATTAGATTAATGCTTGCACCCAAGTCATATAAAGCTTTCACAAACTCATATAAGCCAATTGCACAAGGAATGTTGAATGCACCAGGATCTACTTACTCAGTCACCAAGTTGTTTGTCATTATTACACTATATTGGTAAGATATTTCAACCACCTCACATTCTATCGGTCTCTTCTTGGTGCACAAGTCCATCATAAATTTTTCAAACCCATTCATTTGAGTTAGAGCATCCACCAAAAGGACATTTACCGAAAGTTGTTTCAATAAAGAAATGAACTTGCTATATTCAGCGTCTTCCATCTTAAGCATCAAATATTATGAGAAAGGAGGGGAAAACTTTGGAAAAGGCTTATATGCCTCGGGGGATTTGTACCCTTTTCTAGTATTAATATCGAACATTTCATAAGAAGTAGAATTTGGAGCTCCATTTCTCTCAACATTGTCAACCCCGGTGGGTTGCCTTACTATGGCTGCTTCATTAAAATTCGCGACCACATTGCTAAGAGTCTTGCCACTCCTAGTTATGATTTCCCTACAACACTCATTTCCCATAGAATTTGTGATGGCATCACAAATAAGTATGCTTGTCAATCTTGCATCACCCCTCGACTCAATTTAAGCCGTTATTCGATTCATTGTTTTTTCAAGTTGCCTAATAGAGATTGAATTAGAATTCATAGTTTGAGTAAGAAATATCAAATCACTCTTTAAATCACGTACTCCCATGTCAATTGACACCCCTCTTACCAATACTCTTTCAAACATGATTTTAATTTTTGAACTCAGAGACTCTTCTCTCCCCTGATCTCTCAAAATTTTCTCATGCTCATAGTTCCGACCTTGATACCCATATCCATGTTCCCAAGAGCCTTGACTTTACCCTTTAGGATTAGGATGGGAAAACATACTTTGGTTTGCAACAGTGGTCACTTCTTCATTATTGAGAAAATATACCCCATCATTAACTTGTTCCTCTCGTCCATATATACCTATGGATTCACATTCCTTACATTTGTTTCCATCACATGATTAGTAAGCACCTCTAAGTGCATCATGATAGTCGCTATTCTTTTATTCCTTCCTTTATCTTTATTCCTCAACTCCTCAAGCATATTTGTGGAAGTAGCACCCAATTCCCCTCAGCTCCCCAAGTATCATAGGCACGATTGGTCGTAGTTAACTTATTAAGGAATACCTTTGCAAACTTAAAAATTTGATCCATCAAAACACCCCCAGCTAGGTTATTAATGACAAAATTGTTGATAAAATATAACAAGCGATAGAAATGTTGAAGAAGTATGTTATTCAGAAACCCATGAGTTGGACACATTTGCACTTTCTCTTTGAAACATAACCACACTTCATGTAGAGGTTCTCTCGACTTTTGCCAAAATTTCATGATCTCATCATGAAGTTGAAGCATTCTTGAGGGTCGAAAAAATCAATTTAGGAAAGCCTCGGTTAAATTATTCCACAAAGTAATGGAGCCTTTGGGATGCTCCTCCAACCATGAGGTTGATTCTCCCGTAAGGGAAAATTGGAATAATCTTAGTCGAATGGACTCTTGGCTGATGTTGTTGATGTTAAATGGCTGACATTTTTCAATGAAGTTCTTTATATAGCGGTAGGCATACTCATGTGCAAGGCCTCGGAATAATCCATTTATTTGGATTAGGTATAGCATGGTTCCAGTGAAATGGAAAACTGTGTTCCCTACCGAAGAATGTAGGAGGATAGAACTTGCTACACCATGTCTAATTGACTCATCTTCAACATCCATGAACCAATCAACACTAGCTTGTTCTCTAGCTTGACTCATCACTTCACCTATTAAAACAACAAAAACAACAAACAAAGTAAAAGAAAAACAAGGCGCAACACAAATGTGATCTACAAACAAATATGGTAATCAATTTCCAATCCTTGTCAATGGCACCAATTTTGATAACTTATAAAAAAACTCTCCAATGAAGGAAGTTAAAATGGTCGTATGAAAAAGAAATACCCAACTAAGAGTCGTGGTCAAATACCACAAGGATTGGAGTTAGATTTAGCCAAACTTCTTAAATTGAACCACTAGAGTATGCGCATTCTATCAAACAAGAAAGTAAAATTGGGGGATGTGTGTAATCAAGTGAACAATATCAATTGTAACTAGCAATGACATAACACGGTTATTTAGATATCAAGATTGGAGAATCTAGTGATGTGCTTTTGATGGGGTATAGTTTTGATTATGATTAATTAAAAGACTTAGAATGAATTACTATACGAATATCTTTTTGTTATAGATATACTCAAGGTCTTTAAACCCAAGGTAGTCTATTTTGGGTTCTTTCAAACCCAAAAACCAAATTCAATTAACAACCAAACATAAGCTTGAGCAAGCTTAGACTTTTTCTAGCTCTAGCCATTAGATGAGGTTTAAAGCCCCAAATCCTCACTATTAAAGTCTTACCTAATTCCACTTCCCTTCCTCAAGAAAAATTTGAATTAGAGAGTTCAATTAATGTTTGCAACCATTAATTTAAGAATTAAAACATGAAGAAATCAATAGATCCATACATTATATTCAATTCTAAGAACAAATAGTCAATACCCAATAAATACTAAACACCCAATATTGGCATATACCCCTAGAAGATAAATTAGCTACTCATATTAAAGAAAGGAGAAACTATACCATATGGGTGTTCCTCCATTCAAATTTTAATGAGAAAATAACTTCAATTCCAAGCTTTTCAATTGTCAATAATGGAGTTTTAAGTATTCTAGTAGAAGGATAAGGTAAAGTGTAATTGTCTCAATGTATTCTACTATAATATAGAAAATAGTGAAAATCTAGGTATAAAAATCTATGCACAGATCCCAAAATGACTTTGGAAACTTCTTAAATGCGCAAAAGAGATTACGGATGAAATTGCCCCTCGGGCAGCTTATGCTGCACATGTGCTTGTACCTGCGGCCGCATGGGAAGAGTTGCAGCATATAGGTACTTAGATATCCTGCAGTGTCTTTGTCCTCTCCAGCATGGAACTTGCAAAATGTAGGTGCAGACTTATTGCACGCATGTCCCACGCAGGTTCCCATTAGAATACTTCTCTTATGTTTTTCTCTCGACCTGGCTTTGTTCTATTTCCTATTTGGGTTCAAATCCTCTTTCATCTTCAAATTCACATGAATTACTGCATATAAGAGAACAAAGGGATAAAATACTTCTAAATAGTACAAGATTGATACAATAATTCTAACTTAAGAGCTAAATAAGTTGGTAAATTAATAACTTATTACATATGCAATAACCTTGCATTTTTGCATTAACAAACACCACAAGACAATCGTGGAAGCATCAGAATACATAATAAATCCCTTGACCTCTATTGATAAAGTCAAGATCAGATTCCAAGTCAATAAAAATTTGAGCTTTTGAAGATCGTCTCACACTAATTGAACTATTGAAAGGCCACATTATTTTGAGTTAACTTGGTCAAAGGAGATATGATTGAAGAAAACCCTTTCAAGAATCGTCTGTAGTAGCTAGATAACCTAACAAAGCTCCATATCTAGTTAGGTGAAGTAGTCCTAGACCAATCCCTCACTACATCAATTTTTTCAGATCCACCATAATCCATCCCTACACACCACGTGCCCCAAGAATGCCACAGACTAAAGCCAAAACACACACTTGATAGACTTTGCATACCACTTCTTATACTTTTTTCATGCTCTGAGCTGATACCATGTATGTAATACGGTTCTTAGAGTTACAAGTGAACCCAAACTAACCCATGGCATGGCATAAACACAAGAAATTACAAGAAATAAAACTACGCAAAAGTTGTACTGAAATAATTAAGCAAGTGGTTTAATAATCTGAATAAGTTCTGAATTTAAAACCAAGTCTGGACAAGTTACTTGACTAGGATAAGCTAAAATATATGACTCTATGTCTGAAAGTACTACTACTGATGAGCTGCTAGAACAAGTCCCCAGCTAACTCTAAATCCTGAAAACTGAAATATCTAAAAGGAAAGCATCATAAAATTCCATCCTTGGATGATAAGGACTCACCACTGATAGTCACTGAAGTTGCAGTGGAGCATACTGGTCATGATGCTAAGACTGAGTGTCTAAACCTGTATCATGATAGGATGAAACACAAAGATTATGTGATCAGTACTTTGAATATATTGAGCGTGCGAGATATGTAAGCTAAACTATAATTGAATATGTTAGAATACTGATAAGCTGATTAAAAACTGTAAATTGAATATGTAGTACAAAGGTCCAAACGTAATGTAACACCCCAAGACTTCCAAGCCCAGGCTAAGCTCAGAAAAAATAGTAGGAAAATAATTTCAGAATATTTTCCAAGCTTTCCAGGAACCACGGTTCAAACAACGGACCATCATTCAAAAGTCTGGCCCATCGTTGAAATCGTAGTCCCTGATCCAGTATCCTGTCAGTTCTCCCCATGGACCACGGCTCGGACAACGGACCGTTGTTCAGAAAAATAGTCTGTCATTTGAGGTCGTAGTCCCAAGTTCATTAGACCCTCAGCTCATATCCCAGGGACCACGAGTCAAATCATGGATCATGGTTTAGAATCACGGCTCGGCCTGATGCACGTGGTTCCCGAGGATTAGAGGACCCCAGATTTCAGCCCCAGGAACCATGGATCAAAGGACGACGCATCATTCAGAAGGACAGACTGTCCTATTGAACCATTGTTCCTAGGACCAGAGGCCCTGAAACCCACATGCAAAACCATGGCTCCAATTGATGGTACAACATTCAGAAGGACGGTCAATTAACCAAGACGTAGTCCCTGAGCGTAATTTTCTGCAAATTTTTTTAAACTTCCCCAAGGGTATTCTGGGTTTTCCCAATTATTTTAATTCTGATTCTAAGTCATTTTGGGGGTAATTAAAGGGTTTTTAACTTTATTTCTCCCTCATTACTCCTAAATCACTCATACTTAGAAAATCTCTCAAGAATAGAACGCTCTCTCTCAAGAACAAGGCAAAAAGAGTTTTCTCCAAGTTCCTCTCATAATCCAAAAGTTCAACCGTAGAATCTTCATACATGCATGTGGGATTTCACTAGTGGGTACCTTTCAACCACTAGGTCCCTATCACTCAGTCAAATACCTTCAGTTCTCCATAAATGCTAAAAACCTAGTGTTCATAGACCTTAGAGAATTCTTTCTATTCAGATGTTATGGAATTATATAATGCTTAGTCCATGTTTTTTGGAGAATCTGTATAGTTCATTTATAGAATTCAGAACCCTAACTTGTTGTAATTTTAAGTACTCCATAGATTGTACATGTTAGGAAGACTCAGTCAGATGATCAGATTTCAGAATTTGAATGTCATATCCTACAACTTGGTTGTGTGCATTCTCAGATTCTATCAATATTTTGATCTATCCAGTGTTATAGTTGCATGCTAGCTTATATTCAGTTGGGTGTAGACTTAGTACCGAGAAGACTAGGGATGAGGGCTTAGATGTCAGCTTAGTCTATGACCCTGAGTAGCAATCCCATGTCCTAGAACTACAGCGCCACCGTAGGTTTGAAGGAGTCAGCTGTCAGACTAGGCTGCACCTCCTTGTCCCCTGTGGACATCAGCAGTGGATCCATGTCATACTCGTTTGTACCTTTGTTAAGGTATGAAAGCCCTTCCATCCAGGATTACAAGTTGGCCCTACAGTTAGCTCAGCTTGGGGTATGTCAGTTAGTAGTATCTCACACAGTCAGATTAATATGAATTGACCTTGTATTCAGTACTCATGTTAAGTATTCAAATCAACATGTTATTTCATGATTTATACATGGTCACTACATTTAGTACAATTCTCAGTTACAGTTTAGCATGTTTATTCTTATGTTCAGTTATATATATATATATTGTTCAGTACAACTTGTATCCTGCATGCTCAGTATATTCAAAGTACTGATGCATACTTTTGTGATAAATCATTTCATGATGTAAGTTCAGGCACTCAGCATCCAGATCATGCCTAACTTGACCTCTGGTCCATACTCAGCAGCTCAGTGGTGAGTCCCCAAAAGTTCGGGGATAATAGACATGTCTTTATTTCAGTATTTATCTTCAGTTTTAAGTTTTGCTAGAGTTAGATGGGGGCATGTCCCAACAACTCCTATTCAGTTAGATGGCTTTCAGACATAGACTAGATTCAGCACTTTTAGTATTGTTATTCAGTCAGTACTAAACCAAATTCTTACATTTTCATATTTCATTTGGGTTCTTCCCACTTTTAGATATTTAATTACTTTAGTTTTCCACACAGTACATATCTTTAAACTGGTTTTACTTAGATATGGCATGCCATGGGTTAGCTTGGGGTCACTCGTGACACTAATCACTGTGTCACGTCCACGGGGTAGCCTTAGGGCGTGACAAACTTGGTATCAGAGCATAAGGTTCAAGTGTCCTAGGATGTTTGAAAGCCGCGTAAAGTAGAGTCTTCTTCATGGGTGTGAAGCGCGTCGCATTTATGGAGGAGGGGCTATGAGATGTTATTAAGAATAACTTCCCACATTTCTTTTCCAGCTCGTGATATAGAGCGTGAACTCTAATTGATCTCTCTCTATTCTAACTCGTGCTCTTTGTATTTCAGAAAAATGCCTCCAAGAAAAGCTAATGCTAGAAACCAGCTAGCAGCCCTAGCAGACCCCTTAAATGAGCAGGTTACGCATGATGAATTTAGGGCTGCCTTCCAAGTGCTCGCTTAAACCATAACCGCTCAGGTCAACTAGCAAGCTACCACACCAGATCCATCTCATGTCAATACTGTTGCATCCAGAATCTGGGACTTCACTCGGATGAACCCTCAATAGTTTCATGGATCCAAGTCAGAAGAGGATCCCTAAGAGTTCCTTGAGGACATCCAGAAGGTCACTGATATTATGGGTGTCACTTCAGTCGAGGGTGCAGACTTGGATGCTTATAAGCTAAAGGGAGTGGCCTACACTTTGTACCAGCAGTGAAAGGAATCCCATTGTACCAATGCAGGACCAGTGACTTGGGATATGTTCAAGACTGCTTTATGGACAAATTCTTTCCACTCTATCTCAGGGAAGCTAAGGTTCAGGAATTTATCAACTTGAGGCAAGATGACATGAGTGTACAGGACTATGCTCTGAAGTTCACACAGTCATCCAAGTATGCTCCAGCGATAGTAGCTGACTCCCGAGCTTGCATGATCAAGTTCATGTCAGGTGTGTCTAATGATGTGGTCAAGTAATGCAAGACGACCATGCTTATGAAAGAAATGGACTTCTCCAGGTTAGTTACTTATGCCCAACAGATGGAAGAGAAAAAGATCAAGGAAAGGGGAGGTGATGCTAAGAGCGCTAGGACAGATGAGTATAGCCACTTTCAACAGAGGTCAAAGGGTGGAAATCGCTATCAGTATTGACAGAAAAATTCAACACCAGCTCCATCTTCTGCTAGTGCCCCAGTGCCAAGTTCAGGATAGACCGACGGGGTAGAGCGTCTGGCTATAAGTTCCAAGGTTTGGTTACTAATGGGCACACTAATCTGATGTGTAAGAAGTCTAGTAAGAACCACCAAGGTGACAGAATGGCAGGCAGCGGAAATTGCTTTTGATGTGGTAAGCCAGGACACATGATGAGGGATTGTCCCACAACTTCTCAGAAGGTTAAGGATGTTCACCCTCAAACTCAAATCGGTTCTACAGCAGCTCCCGCAGGTCACCCTACTCAGCAGGGTGCCTCATCTGGTATGGGTGGCGATCAGCGCCAGAACAGGTTGTATGCACTTTAGGGTTGTCAGGACCAGGAAGATTCTCCTGATGTGGTCACGGGTACGTTATGAGTATTTAATACTTATGTTTTTGCATTGTTAGACCCTGGGGGTACACTTTCCTTTATAACTCAATATATAGCAGTAAAAATTGTTGTCAGTCCAGAAACTCTACTAGAACCCTTCTCAGTCTCTACTCCAGTTGGTGGCCCATTTATAGCAAGAGGGTATACAGAAATTGCCTAGTCACAGTTTCCCAGAAAATTCACCTCAGCAGATCTTGTAGAATTAGAAATGGTAGACTTTGATATCATTCTAGGCATGGATTGGTTACACTCCTATTATGCCTCAGTCGATTGTAGAACTAGGATCGTTCGGTTTAAGTTTCCTAACGAGCCAATCCTAGAGTGGAAGGGTAGTAGCTAAACACCTATAGGTCATTTCATTTCCTACCTTAAGGCAAGAAAGATGATTTACAAAGGGTACAACTATCATCTAGTTCTGGTTAAGGACTTAAACTCCAAAACCCCAAATCTTGAGTCAGTCCTGGTAGCCAGTGAGTTCCCAGAAGTGTTCCCAGAAGATCTTCCCGGAGTTCCCCCAGAAAGGGAAATCGACTTCAGAATTGAGCTCCTTCCAGATACCCAGCCTATTTCAATTCCTTTTTATAGAATGGCTCCAACTGAGCTTAAGGATTTGAATGATCAGTTGAAAGACCTTTTAGATAAAGGGTTCATCGGACTCAATATCTCTCCATGGGGTGCTCTAATATTGTTCGTGCATAAGAAAGACGGTTCTCTCAGGATGTGCATTGACTATCATCAGTCGAAAAAAGTCACAATAAAGAACAAATATCCTATCTTGAGGATTGATGGAGTATTCGACCAGCTTCAGGGTGCCAATTATTTCTCTAAGATAGACCTCAGATCTGGCTATTATTAGCTCAGAGTCAAAAATAGTGACATCCCAAAGACATCCTTCAGAACTCGGTATGGTCACTACAAATTTGTTGTTATGTCTTTTGGACTAACCAATGCTCCTGCAGCTTTCATGGACTTAATGAACAGGGTGTTCAAACAGTATTTGGACTTGTTCGTCATCATCTTCATTGATGATTTACTCTAGAAATGAAGAGGAGCATGCGACTCATCTGAGGGTTGTTCTGCAAACTCTCAAGGATCGCCAGTTATTCGATAAGTTTAGCAAGTGTGAATTCAGGTTACATTTGGTTGCTTTCCTTGGTCATGTGGTATCCAAAGAAGGGATTCATGTTGATTCCTACAAGATTAAGGCAGTAAAGCACTGGACCACACCCACATTTTCGACCGATATCAGAAGTTTCTTGGGTTTAGCTAGTTATTGCCGAAGATTCATCAAAGGATTTCATCCATAGATTCCCCATTAACCACGTTGACTCAGAAAAAGGTTAAGTTTTAGTGGTCAGATGAGTGTGAGCATAGTTTCTTAGAACTGAAGACCAGGTTGACTACAACTCCTGTCTTGACTCTACCAGAGGGTTCAGATAGTTATATGGTTTATTGTGATGCATCCAGAGTCGGCTTGGGATGTGTCTTAATGAATCAGGGTAAGTTCATAGCTTATTTCTCCAGACAGCTTAAGGTCCATGAGAAGAATTACTTGACTCATGACCTCGTGCTTGCAGCGGTGGTGTTTGCCCTAAAGATTTGGAGGCACTATTTGTATGGTGTCTATGTTGACGTGTTCACATACCATAAGATCCTCCAGTATGTGTTCACCCAGAGAGAGTTAAACCTTCATCAGAGGAGATGACTTGAGTTTCTCAAGGATTATGACATGAATGTGCTCTACCACCCGGGTAAGGCCAATGAAGTGGCTGATGCCCTCAGCAGACTGTCTATCGGTATTGTGTATCATGTTGAGGAAGAAAAGATAGAACTAGCCAAATATATTCATCAGCTAGCTTGCTTAGGGGTATCCCTTATGGACACGTTCGAAGGTGGTGTGATAGTTCAAAATGGAGTAGAATCTTCCCTAGCAGTAGAGGTTAAGGAGAAACAAGATAGTGACCCTATATTGTTTCAGCTGAAGGGTGCAGATCATCAGCAAAGAGTAGAGGTTTTCTTCCAAGGAAGATGGTGTACTTCTCTATTAGGGTCACTTATGTGTTCCAAATATGGGTGAGTTAATGAAGCAGATCCTTATAGAAGCCCAAGTTCCAGATATTCCATTCATCCAGGTGCCACTAAGATGCAACATGATCTACGAAAAGTCTATTGGTGGAATGGCCTGAAGAGGGACATTTTTCATGGCCAAGTGTCCCAATTGTCAGCAGGTAAAGGTAGAACATCATAAACCAGGAGGTGTGACTCGGGATATTAGCATTCCTACTTTGAAGTGGGAAGTGGTTAACATGGATTTCATAATGGGAAGTGAGTAATTTTGTGTCTGGGTATCCGACTTAGTGAAGAAAGAATGCAGGATGGCTATGTTATTGATATATATATATATATAGGCTAATAACCCATCCTCAGAAGATGGACGAGGATAAGCTTAAGGAGATAGTGAGGGAAAGCAAGAAGGCTAGGACCGGTAACTATTACTACTCACAGCAGAGGTCAGGCGGTGGTAATCACTCACAGTTTCAGTAGAGGTCTTCAGCTCCCGCGTCTTTATTATCTAGTGCTCCCCATCCCAGACCCCAACAGGACCAAAAAAAGAAGGAACCCGACTCTAAGTCACAGGGCAGTGTTTCATGTAACCGCACATTTCCAGCATTTCCTTACTGTGGTATGTATCATCTAGGAGAATGTTTGGCTGGTAGAGAGGGGTGTTTTAAGTGTGGTCAACTTAGACATAGGTTGAAGGAGTGACTCTTCTCTAGGCAGGGACAGGGAGATAACTGAGCTCAGTTTACTACTTCAACTACATTAGCAAGTCACACAACTTAGCAGGGTACCACATTTGGTACAGGTGGCGGTCAGTGTAAAAATAGTCTCTATGCCCTGTCATCATGCCAGGATTAGGAGAATTCACTAGACGTAGTTACTGGTATATTGCAAGTCTTCTTTTTTGATGTTTATGCTTTGTTAGACCCAGGGGGTTCACTATCTTTTGTGACCCCATATTTTTCATGCAAATTTAGAGTCAGTCCTGAAAAACTCTTAGAACCCTTCTTAGTCTCCACTCATGTTGGCGAGTAAGTCCTAGTTAAGAGGGTGTATAGAAATTACCCAGTCTTAGTCCATCATAGAATCACCTCAGCGGATATAGTAAAGTTAGATATAATCAACTTCGATGTCATTCTCGACATGGATATGCTACACGCATGTTATGCCTTAGTCGACTGCAGAACCAAAGTCATAAAATTCTAGTTTCCAAATGATCTTGTCTTAGAATTTCAGGGTAGTCCTCCAACACCAAAAGGTCATTTCATATCTTACCTCAAATCTAGAAAGATGATCTCAAAGGGTTACATATACTACATACTCAGGGTTAAGGATTTTGAATCTGAAACCCTACATCTTCAGTCAGTTCTAGTAGTCAGCGAGTTTCTAGAAGTATTTCCTGAGGATCTGCCCGGAGTTCCTCCTAAGAGGGACATTGACATTAGGATAAACCTTCTTCCAGAGATGCAACCCATATCTATACCTCCTTATAGAATATATCTAGTAGAGTGTAAGAAGTTGAAAGATCATTTAAGAGACCTCCTAGATAAAGTCTTCATCAGACCCAACATCTCTCTATGGGGTGCCCCATTTCTCTTCGTGCATAAGAAAGATGGTTCACTCAGAATGTCCATAGATTAATGTCAGCTGAACAAAGTCTCAATCAAGAATAAGTATCCCATCCCTAGGATTGATGACTTTTTCCACCAGTGAGAACACTCAAACACACTCTCCTACAGGAGGTGATAGCGATTGTCAGAGTAAAATGAAATTTATATTCTCAACAGGAGTCGGGGTCGATCCCAGAGAGAATGGTTATGATTAGCCGCCAAGAGATTATCTTATATCAATAAAGAAGAGAGTAATTTTTCAAAGAACATAAAAAGTAAATTGGGGGGAGAATAGGGAATTGAGAATCTGTCACAATCGCAATTTGAACAAAAAAGTATAGTAAGCAATGACTTGTAATCAAATGAGAGGATGAATAGGGTTATGTTTCCAATGGTATTCAAACATGGGTTAGGGTGCTTATTCAATTATCCAAATTCTTAATAAATGATATGGGTATCATTGATTATAGTTATGTTTGTCAATCTATCTATCTTCCAAACATATTTTCTATCGTATTTAATCAAGCACCATGGGTTCAACACAAAACATCCAATACAAGCTTGGGGAAGTCATACTATTTCTAGCTTAGATTCTTAAATGGGTTTTTTTCCGATGATTACGCTATTTCTAGCCTCAATCTAGGTTAAAATCACAAGTACCAACAATTGAATTCTCATCAAATCATGACCTCCTCTATCAAGAAAGAACTCAACCAAGTAAGTTCAATCAATGGTTGCAACCATCAATTTTAGAGTTAAAACATGGAGAATTCAATAGGCTTATATCAATTTAGCAATTATAAGCACAATTAAACAAGACCCATACCAAAATTCAAACACCCATTATACACATAACGCTAGATAAGGAAACTAGCCACTCAAGCTAAGGAAGTAAGATATTATACCAATTGGGTAATTCA
Organism: Jaltomata sinuosa; assembly: GCA_003996215.1. Classification (NCBI taxonomy): domain Eukaryota; kingdom Viridiplantae; phylum Streptophyta; class Magnoliopsida; order Solanales; family Solanaceae; genus Jaltomata; species Jaltomata sinuosa. The sequence continues at coordinate 222,918 of QJPP01000704.1, forward strand.
AATTTCCATTCATTCTATGCTAATATCCAATATCGAAGCTCAATTTGTACAATAAGGGTGGATTCTCAAGGTTGAAGATGAGAAATAGCAAGTACACCTCTATCTTCCTTGGGAACCTCTCTCTATGGAAAACTATTTAATAATTTCTAAAAAATTATGAGTACAATGCCGAATTTGGGTTTTAGAAGCTTCCCAAAACATCACATGAAAATGGAAAAAATGCCCCTTGGATGTGGTGCGATGAAACTTGCGGCATAATGTGTGGTCGCATCATGCATTGTGCATATCACATGCCTTCACTCCAGCCAGCCAGTGACTTCAGTTGTTGTTAAGTGTCATGCGAAGGGAGGTGAGGTGCACACCAGAAGTTGTGCTTGTCGCACTGCGGCTGCACCTCTCGTCAAATTCTTCTTCTCTTTTGATCATCTTCACAATTTAACTCCTTTTGAGCTCTTTTGGGTCCATATCTTTATTTTCTACTTGTGACCATGATTACCAGCATTTGCATCAATAAAGGCAATAAGTACCTCTAAATCTTATCAAAACGTGGAAATAATTCTTGAATAAAGGCTCAATAAGTTGGTAGATTACCAACTTATCAAACCCCCAAACTTGAACTATTGCTTGTCTTCAAGCAAGATACTCACAAAGTACGGAATGAATTATGCTCTAAAACACATGGGTTGCACACAAGATTACTCTAACTCTAAAAACTAACAAAAATAACCAAAAAAAAACACTAATAGAATGCTTATCTCAATTTGGACCACCACATTCTCAAGGCAGTTGATTTTTTCAAATCATTCATCAAAAGGACTTTATTTCTCATTCAAAAATAGGGGAATTCGCCATTCCTAACAAGATCAAGCTTTCCAAGTCATTGGCATGGACCATCAAGGTTTGCCTCAAGATTTTCCACACAACTTTTCTCATTTATTCCTCTTAATTGAAATAGAGACTTCATCATTACTTTCAAGTGTGCGATGCCACTCACCACAAGATAGAATCCCACTCACAAATTATGCATTTCAGAAGAAAAAGGGATTATAAGAGAACCAAAAGACTCTCACTCTCTCAAAAAAGTTCAAGTGTACACATATCAAACCATAGGATTTCCTTTTATGTAATTTACCACTAATGTAGAGTTATCGAGCTCGGAATCACGAAGGACTTGCGGGTTACGATGTTGGCTAGGGATAATGGTGAGGATTGCATTTTGCTCAAGTGGATAAACCTCTATAATGCTCCTTGTGATCATTTCAAAACACCACTCATATTGTTAAACAATGAAATTACCTTATTTCTCCCTCACACAACCCAAGCTCGGTGACATCTTCTAAGGGTCTAAGGGAAGTCAATTTGGGTAAAACGGCTATACACAAAGGGTCTAAGGTCATCTTCCAAGCTTGGTGACATCTAGGATTTTGCATTGAATCACATTTTAGGCAAGTTCTAGATGACATATGCATAAAAGAACTAGGTATAGCCTTACCACACAAGGCATCACAACACAACAAAATTACAATGAGCCTCAAAATCAATTGGGACAAATGACTTTTGATAAGCTATTGTAAGTTCTTTACACACTAATTTGTGAATCGATCAAGCCAAACAGAGAGTGTGCAAGTCATGAAAAGAGAATGCTTTACTCAAAATCATTTTTCTATTTTCTTTAAATTTTCAAAAACCTCTTGCCAAGAAATTTTTTTGGTGGGCCTATTTTGAGAAAAGCAAAGCACAGACTCAAATTAAAACTAAGACTTGACATTTTCCTTTAAGAAAGTCGTCTCTCAATCTATCATAGAGAAACACCAACCCGGTGTAATACAAAAATAAACAAAAGAAAAATAAAAGAAAATATTTTGCTCCTTGGGAAAGAACCGTGGTATGAAGAAAACCCTTGGAGTTTATTAACTAATCTACTATTAACAAGGAAATTAAAGGCTTAAGTGCTCATGAACCAATTTAAAACAAGCCTTGGCAAAGACACTAAGCGCATTTGCAAAGCAGGGGTAGTGAAATAATGGAATTGTGTTGAACCAACCTGGAGATATTGCAAAATCATCAAAACAAATACCTCCCAAGGAAAATCTCGAATTTTCATATTGATGGGTTAGTGTGAGCTTATCCATGCAGGCCTCAAGCCTGACAAGGGCACAATTGAAGCACAGTAAATCATCAATTAAGCCACAAGAAAGATCCCTAATAATGAATAATTATATCCCCCAAACTTAAACTAAGCATTGCCCTCGATGCACAATAATTTATACAATTAAGGAATGAGTGCAAAAACTCACTTAGATTCTAAGACTTACGATGATGCCTCCTTGAATAAAATTGATATGGTGTCCTAGGAGGCCTTGTTGGGAAGGTGATGGTGGTGGCCTATAAGCATGCTCTGGATCTATTTGAAATCCTTTCACCGATGGAGTTGAGTTGTCCTAACACACTTGAAAGAGGCCATATGTCTCCACAACCTCCTACTTATCCTGATAAGTCATCAATTCATGGTATGAAGGAGGAGGAGAGGCCTAGATGGGCCCAAGATGATGCCTCCATTCTGGCATATAAGAGTCATGGGGGTCCGAATAGTGCTGGGTAGGTGGTACTGTGGTATCGAAAACTAGCAAGGTTTGCTCAATCACAAATTCAATTTCAAATATGCCTTCATCATTATGCGGATCCTAGCCCGTGAACCAATCATCGAGAGAGCTACCTCAAAAAGGAAAGTTAATTTGGGGATGGTAAATTGAGATCCCAATTAGTGTTCTTTGGCTTAGCCTATGGTACCACTTGCTTAAGCTCATGCACCTCCACTTCCACGGTATAAGTTTGAGCACAGAATTTGCTCACACTAGTTGTTACCGGCTTTAAACTTGATTTGATAGAAGATTGAATCATGCTTGTGATGTCCTTGGCTATCTTGTGTAAGCGTTCCTCAATGTGGAAAACCAGTTAAGAAAACTTGAGTAACCCACTCGAACCATTATCAACCGAAGGACCCATATGTGTTATGTCTGGCACTTCATTTTGCATGATCATGAGGTACATCCTCGGCAAGTGCATTACCAGCCAAGGCACTTGGTGTGTGACCATGGTATTTTTTCTTGACATGTAGAGCATCTTTGTCCCTCCTTGTGTATAAGTGAACCATTCTAGAAGTTTGTCTATTCTAATCTAATGGTTGATATAGAGTGTAGTTAGACTGGAAGCATGGAAGGCATATCAGAACAGGGAAAGCCATGGAGGTGGACTCATGTCTATCTGTCCGCTTGAGTTTTTTGGAAATGATTTCCCCTTTATGTATCAGGAGGCTATACATGATATATGCAATGAGAATGGCCACCTCTATAGTCACTTTAGTGGTGTGACTAGTAGGGATGAGTCATGTGCATACCAAATCCAACCTTATCCGAGCTTCAAACTTAAGATCTGATCGATAGATGGTTCCTTTTGAGATAGCCCAAACAGTTGTTCTGTTGGCGATGATACTAGAAACCCACTAATATTGGTCTTCCTTTGTAGCCATACATTCTAAATATCTTGACAATGGAACATGTTCATCATCTTATATAGCAAAATGGATGGTTGTTGGGGTAATACTCACTTCCTTGCCCCTCACTAAAAATAAATCAAGGCACGGTAGCTTGCTTGTTTGGCCTTTATACTTTAGAATGTCTTGCCTAGACCTATATCAGTCATAGAACTCCTATACCAACTCAGGGAAATATGGGATGGGGGTTTTGGCAAAGTGAGCCCAGATTCTTATGGAAAACTGTTTTGGTATGTTTGGGTAATCATCTTCTAAGGCTTCCACATCAAACCCTTTCTCATTCAAGAATGGTCATTTTTCCCGAAACTTAAGATAGTACGCCTCCATCCCCACGAGGCCAAACCTGATTTGTGATTCGGAGGACCCCTCATCTTGCCTAGGTGTAACTTGAATCTCAGATGTTGATGCTTTATTTGTAACACGGCTCTTTGGATGATGCTTAGTAGGGGCCATATTCTTACAAAAAGAATGTTAATGCAGAGACCATGCTTATACTCACCATGTGCTTGCATGCTTGAATTAATTAAGAGAAGAAATAACTAAAAGCAGTTAACAAATAAAAAGGAATTGGAATTCAATTGAAGAGAAAAACACATCAGATAACCGTGGGCCTGTACGATTCACGTACGGACTGCACCTGCTGAAGTGTGCATTGCACATTGTATAATTGTTCAAATAGCATAAAAACTTAATTGGGGGGGAAATAGGGAATTGGGAATCTATCACAATCGCAATTGAACAAGAAAGTAAAGTAAGCAACGGATCATAATCAAATGAGAGGACAACTAGGGGTATATTTTTTATGGGATTCAAACATGGGTTAGGGTGCTTATTCAATTATGCAAATTCTTAATAAATGATATGGGTAGCATTAGTTATAGTTATGGTTGTAAATCTCACGATCTTCCGAACATACTTCTCATGGTCTTTATTCAAGCACCATGGGTTCAACATAAAACGACCAATATAAGCTTAAGGAAGTTATACTATTTCTAGCTTAGACTCTTAAATGAGTGTTTTCCAGTAATTAAGCTATTTTTAACCTCAATCTAGGTGGAAATCCCAAGTACCCACTATTGAATTCTCATCCGAAATCATGAACTCCTTTTCAAGCAAGAACACAACCAATTAAGTTCAATAAATGTTTGCAACAATCAATTTTAGAGTTAAAACGTGGAGAATTCAATAGACCCATATCAATTTACCAATTATAAGGAAAATTAAACAAGACTCATACCCAAATTCAAACACCCATCATACACATACCCCTAGACAAAGAAATTAGCCACTCATGCTAAGGAAATAAGACATAAGCCTTAGTGATTTCTGTTATAGGGTGTGAAGGCTGGTGCAATTCGCACCAGCCAATGTGCGTATCGCATGGCCTCTGCCCCACAAATCAGTGAACTGGCAATAATTTTCAATAAGGTGCAAAGCCTCATGCATTTCACATGTAAAGATTTGTGTTTCGCATGCAAAATGCATAAAGAAACAAATGGAATTTTTTAATTCCTTGTCTTCTTGTGTTTTACGCATGTGATTCGCCTAGTAATACCTGTGGAATGCACTGGCAACAAGCACCACACCAATAATTTTAGCAGGTCTAAACATAATATGACCAAAATAAAATCATTCGGGTACTCAGGCTTCCCGGGGATCATTCAACACTATTCAATCAAACAATTAGCTTAACTATTTCCCTTAAGAAGGACGTTACACCATCTATCATTGGGAACATCAAGCTTTAAATTTCAAATCAGGAGGCACAATTAATCAACAACAATTTCATGCCCTCAGCCACCAAGAACATTTACCCAACAATCATATTCAACTAAAATAGCACATGGGCGTAATGGTAGTAACAATTTCAGCCCCAATCAATATTTTTCAACAAAAACCTTATAAAGATGACGATTTTCCCTAAAAAATGACGTCAACCAATCTATCATAGGGCCAAATATTGCACCAACACAAGTGGGTTACTCAAACTTCACCCTAAACATGAATTTTCAAGGCTAAAAATCACCACAAATGACATGCATCAACATAACATCAAGTTCTACCAAGTTAATCCAAAGCAAAATCAATAATATAAACCAAAATTAGGGGCCCAAATTTGTTGGATCTCACCCAGAATCAACATGGAAGAATAAATTAGCATGTTTCACAATATGAGTTCCTAATCACTAAAAAAACAAGTATTTAACATCAGAGAACTTATCACAAGTGAAGATTAAATGGAGAGAAGCAAAAATTGGAGCTTTTCAAGTGCCAACAATGGAGACCCAAAAAATGACGGGCTATATCACAATGGTAACAGAGCTACCAATGTGTTTTACTCCCGCACGAAACGCACGTGTTAAGGCCTTTACCCGCAGGGGGCCAACAGGTGGCTGAGCCAGAACTCCGGTAAGGACCGCAATCGCATACCTCGGCTCTGATACCAAACTGGGGGGTGGTCCTACTATTTTTTCTTCTCATGCTATTTATTTAGTCTGAGTCTAATCCTAGATCGTATATATCAATATTTCCTAGTTCTTCATCTAGTTCACGCAGTTCTATGTGATACCATTCTTGATTTATTAATGCTGGTTCTTCATCATTAAATACTTTTTCCCATATTAATTGTCTTAGTTCCACTATTTTTAGATCTTTAAGGACATATAAAACTAATATTTTATAATTATAAATCATTTCATCATGTAAGTATGTAAAATAGGTAGGCATAATTTCATTATTCATATTCATATGCTTTGCTTTTTTGATTAATTCCCTCATACCATAGCATGTTAGTAACATTGTACTGATTATTATTACTAGATTTATTTTAATCATACTCTCTTATTGTTAACATCGTACTTTTCAAGGTACTTTCCCCTCCTAGATAATATCACTCTGTCTACTCCCATTACGGCATTCTCATCTTTTCGCCTTGGTTTCAACCTCTGGATATTATTTTCGGATTGTTTCCCCTGTTTCCTCATGTCAACAATTCAAAAATATGATCAAATATTTCTAGCAAATAATAACAAATATAACTTATTTCTACATGCTATGATATTCAGGAATCAATATTTTAGCTATGCATATTTATGAACAAATATACCTTATCCTTAGCTTGCTCCATCTTTGCTTGAAAGCTGTTATATTATTTCTAAGAATTTATTTGTAAACAAGGAAGGCTTGCTTTCCGTCGAGAAAGTCTTACCCTTCTAATTCTAAAACGATCTATTTATAGGAGATTTCTAACAATGTCTTAATCTCCTTTTCCTATTCCTACTTTACACCTATCCCTCTACTGTTCCTAACTTTTTACAAAAGTCAAAAAGAGAAAAATTTACATCTCTATCTACTTTACAGCAATATATATGGACAAACTACTTTATATCCTAATCTACTATTGCTACTTTACAGCGTTACAAGCAAACAAATTACTTTACATCTTTTTCTTTCTATCTTCCGTCCATTATCTTGCTTTCGCTTCCACTTGTCTCCCACTAGTTGTTGTCTCTATCTTCTTACATCTTCTAGCTTTTTCTTTTACTCCAGCTGAACTTCTGGAATTACATTATTGTCTCCTTGGCATTTTGTACACTTATGATCTGGATATTTTTGACTAATTAACTTACAATATCTTGTTAATAATTCTTCTGAAATAAAATTTTTTCTAATAGCTCGCGTCAATGGCTGTTCTTCTGGTCTCAATAGGCTAAATGCCCACTGTCTTATTTCTTCCATGTCATTAATACGTTCTTCTCTGCAAGTTGAATATATCATAGTTTGCTCCCTTGAGTAATAGCTCCATATCGGGTTCCTGTGCATATAATTTGTTGATAATTCGTGTAATATAGTAGCTATTCCAATAAGTCTTTTCCCAGCATAAAAGTCTGGTATTTCTTCTCTTGTAATTTCGTCATGTTCCTCTATTTTTTCTGGTATAATCATATCTCTTGTAAGTCCTATCTTGATCACTTGGATAACTGGTTTTATTTCGTTAAATAGTATCTCTGCCGTGGCTGAATATACTCTGATATAAAATAGTGTTCCTTTGGTTATCTTCTTATATTGAGTAAATGCCTTGTCTAGTTCCGGTAACTTAGCTATTTCATCTCCCGTACTTGTATATACAGTATGTAATAGTCCATAATGGTAGCATGTAGCTACTAGATTCGCACTGGTTTTTGGCTGTGCTATTAGCTTATTATATCCTTGTAGACTTTGAGTTATATAATCTTCATCAGGTTTATTGGTAGTTTTGGATCTTGGATTTTTATTTAAAAATAGCTGGATTTTGTGGATATTATTTATATATGATTGGGTGATGTGGTTATAGGTCTTTTTGTTCTGGTTTAGGCTTTCTTTATATGTATTTATCTGTGGAGGTATAAATGGAGTGTTTTGGTTTTTTGGGGTCGGAGTGTATGGAGTTTCAAATAGTTTGTTTAGATTTGTGCTAACATATTTCCTTTCTTCCTTTGTAGCTCTGCTGGTAGATGCTTCACCTGCATAAATCAAATTAGCTTGGGTTTTTAGGTGTTTCCCATCGTCACCTTTTAGCTCTGGAATTTTAATGTCTTTCGATCGACATAGATCCGCATATTTACCATGCTGCTGGCTAGCTTTGATTTGTAATATCTCTTTGTTTAAGTTATCGACCTCTTTGCAGAGAGTCGTCATAACTTTAAGTATCTCATCCATTGTAGTTGTTTCAATAGTCTCCTCAGTCTGAGTAGACTTGTCTTGATATGTAATCTGCAATTGCATTTTTTTTAGTACTAATAACTTCAATTGTAAATGTAAAATTCAATATATTCAGTACAAGTCTTCGTATCTCCTTTGTCGTAACTGAGTCTTGTACTTTTTTCGTCAACCACCATTTTACCTGTGTATTATCTGTTCTGATAACAAATTTATTATATACAATATATGGCTCAAATGCTAACAAACATTTGTATATCGAATATAGTTCTTTGCGATTTATTTCCCATTTTATTTCAGGATTTGTAAATGTTCCTGAATAATATCTACAATGATGTTCTATTTTTTCTTTATCATATCTATATTTCAGTACTCCTCCATAACTGATTTCACTCGCATCTGATTCTACTATATAAATGAATTTCCTATTTTCATCTGGAAAACATAGTTTTGGTAAATTCTTACATAGTAGTTTTATTTTTCTTATTTGCTCTTGATCTTTATCATCAAAATAATATTCTACATCTTTCTTTAATTTTTTGTGTAATGGCTTTAAGTTTTCTGCTAATTTTGGTATATACTCCCTTACCTGATTTACTAATCCTAAGAATGATTGTAGTTTCTTTTTTGTATCTATCTGTTCATCAGAATTTATTATTTTTTGTACTATATGTGGCTGCATTTTTATGCCATTTTTATCTATTTCTATTCCTAAAAATTCTATTTGAGTTTTCATTATTTCTGCCTTTTTCTTACTTAAGCTAATTCCTGAATTCGTAACAATATGTATAAATGTTTCTAGTAATTTTACATGTTCATCCTGTGTTCTTGAATATAGTAATATATCATCTATGTATACTATACAATTTTCTAATTGATTAAAATAATTATCCATAAAATGTTGATATCTACCTGGTGCATTTTTATATCCAAAAGGTAATACATTCCATTCATAAAATCCTTGTGGTACTGTGAATGCTGTTAATTTTTTAGATTCATCTTCTAACTTAAGGTGATAAAATCCTGATTTACAGTCAAACTTACTGAAGTAATTATATCCTTGAACTTGTCTTATTTTTAATATCTTATTTGGTATCGGATAATTGTATGTTTTAGTTTTAGCGTTTAAATTTCTATAATCAATCACCATCCTACTTTTTCCTCTTTTTTGTTCACTATGTTTATTTACTATAGATGCTGGACTTGTGTGTTTACTATTACTTTCTTGTATATATTCATTTTCTAATAATTCTTTTATGTGCATTTTAAATTCTTCTAAATCATCAAAATTATATTTCAAAGGTTTTTGAGTAATTATACTATTTTCATCTATTAATTCTATTTTCACTTTGGTTTTATGTTTTTCCCATCCTCTTAATGGGTTTTCACTATATAATGGCTCTAATTTTTCTTGGATTAATTTTAATTTATCTATGGAGAATATAATTAATTCTATTTTATGCTCATTTGTTTTTATATTTTCTAATTTTTGAGTAATTTTTTCACTTCCTTTTATCCATGGAGTAGGTTTTCTAATTTTATTATATACTCGTTTAGCTGCTACTTTATGTTTACATGGCGTCGTGAACCACCAATGTGTTTTTGTTATTATATGTGGATATAGTTTTTCTAAAAAAGGCATTCCTAATAGTATATCTTTGTTTGTAAACTCATAGCTATATATTTCTTCTATAGTTAATATTTTATCCCATATTTGTAATTTTATATTTCTTGCTTTATGATTTATCATGCTTCCTTCATTATTAAATCCTGTTACTACTATTGGTGTAGTTAATTTCTCCCATTTTTCTTCTGGCAAACAGTTATGCTTACACACATTAGCTTCTGATCCTGTATCTATCATTGGAGTATAATATCTATTATAATATCCTGGAACTATTATTTTAGCGAGTATGTGGATTTTCATTTTTACATCGTTCTTTTGATTATTACTTTTTTGCCATTATATGTAATAGTTAACTGTGTATCTTCTAGTTTATATGGTTTCATTTCTTCTAGCCATTTTATACCTAATATAATATTATTATTTCCTTGGTATATCTTAAATTTTATTGTCATTGGTATTCCACCAATAATTAATTCTTTTTCTACAGATTCCTTAAAAGCTGCAAATTCTTTTGGTAAATCTGAATTTTCTATATAATTTATTTCTTCTTCTGTCACTAATTCTCTTGTTATGTAATTTTCCTCTTGTCCTGTATTTATTATTATAATAAATTTTCTTTGTTCTAAAATTCCAGTTATTTAATAATGATTTTGTTCTATTTCTTTTATTGTTACCGAGTTTCTTGATGATTGTGGTGTATCATTATAATTTCTTCTTCTAGATGTACTTATCCTATCACTTATTATTTCTAAGTTTTCTTCTCCATCTATTTCTCTATAACTATAATCATATTATCTATTACTGAGACTATTTGTTCAAATGGATTTTCTATTTTTATTCTATTAATTTTATTTTTTGCTGTTATTTTATGTTTAGTTGTTAGTACATATAAATTTTTACATCTGGCTGTAAATATTTTGCTACCTGGGGCTAACTCAATTCCTGTCATTTTCCAATATAATACTAATGATTTATCTATGTTGCAGTCATTTATTGCTACTGAATAATTTGCACTTATTATAAATTTAAATGTTTGGTATATTAGGTTTCCTTTTACTGCACTTATTACACTTTTTTCTATAGGTTCAATTATTCTATCATCTGCTATGTATATTTCTATAGGTGTATCTATTCCTTCTCTAAAACATGCTTTTATTAATATCTCTGTTCCTCCTAAATGTACATATTTTATTGGTTCATTAACTCTTAATGCTTGTATTTCTTTATTTTTTGCTTTTTTATTTATTATAGGTATTCTCGCTTTTCCTTTAGTAAATTTACAATCTATTATGTGTTCTCTTTGACTTACTACATAATATTCTTCTTTTTGTCTTTTAAATATGTTTTTTAATTTTGGTAATTTAAATATCTTATCTACGCTTAGATCTAATTCTTTTCCTTTTATTTGTTCAAATATATTTACGTCAAATATTACTTTTTGTTCTGAAGATTCTTCATCCATATGTTCTTCTGTTATTATTTCTACTTCTTTTTCAGTCATTTTCTAATTCTAATTCTTCTTCGTTTTCTGATTCTTCATATAGTTCATTTTCAGATAATTCGTATATACTATCATTATCACTTAGTTCATAATCTAAATATTCTAGTTGTGTATATTCTTTATTATTTATTATTATTTCTGCTACTTGTTTTCTTTTAGGATTTCTTGGTAGTCTACAGTCTTTAGCTAAATGTCCTAGTTTTCTGCAATTATAACATGTAAATTCTGTTATTTTCTTTTGTGGTCTAAATGGTTTTTTATTATTACTATTTTTTACAAAATATTGTCTTCTAGGCCTTTTATTTCTAAATTGGGTCTTATATCTTTTAAATTTTCCTGGTTTTCTATTCTTTTTGTAATTATTATTTGTACATCCAAATTGAGGTGCTACTCTATCTCTACAACATTGTAAATTCTTTATTATAGATTGTTCCATCTTTCTTTTCTCTTTATATTTTTCACAAATACTTGAATACCAATTTTGTAAAAATTTTACCATAGCTCCTAATGTATCTGTTAATCCTGCATTATTCCAATCTTTTATTATTCTTGTACTAAATGGTTCTGGTAATTTGGTAAAATACAATTTTCTTACTTCTTTTGCTTCTTCTGGATTATATTTACCTTTGTAATAGTATTCCCTAAATACACATGTATATTCATCTATATAACACATATTACATATTGCTAATTTCATCATTAAATTTCTATTAAATTGTTTATCTTTATTTTGTTCTTCTGCTTCTGAAGTTGTACTACCAAACTCACTTCTTATTGCTAGTTCATATTTATATAAAATTTCCATAGATGTAGATGCATTTTCATTATTTAAATTTTTATTACTCCTTAATGCTTTTAAATAATCGTCTGTTAAGTTAAGTAACCATAATTTTACTGTTCCTAAAAATGTTCGTTCTATGTATCCTGGTGTATCTGTTATGCTTATTTTATTATCTACTATCTGTTTTGCTATATTCCCCATCCATAGTTGTATTGTTTTATTTACATCAGCTACGCAATCTAGTTCTAAGAAATTATTATTTGGATTAGTTGTTTTTGGAGTCCATTTTCTATTTAATCTTTTATCCCATAAAGTATTTGCTCTATCAGATTCTCTATAACTAACTGTATAATATATTGGATTAATAGGTTTCGGGTTTTTTACTCCTGATGTACTAGCTTCTTGTTCTTTATTTTTCTCCATGTCAACATCTCCCGCATTTATTTCAATATCTTCATTTATTTTTTCTACATTTGCTATCATTTCTGTATAGGTTTCACTTATTTCTGAATTCTTTTCTGTCTGTTCATCATTTTCTTCGTTTATTTCATCTATATCTATTTCTTCTTTCATTGGTTCTTCCATTTGTAATTTTTCTTTAAAGTTTTCTATTTCTGTCCTTAATTTTGTCTCAATTTCTTTCTCTTTTTGTTTTGCTTCATATAATTCTTTTAACTTTCTCAATTCTTTTTCTAAGGCTACTATTCTTTCATTTTTTACTTCTTCGATTTGTTGTATTTCTTGTTTTGCTTGTTGTTTAATAATAGTTATTTCTTTCTTTCTATCTATTTCTTCATTTTCTTTAGCTACTCTTACCATTGCTGTTAGACTATCTTCTAATCTTAAGGATTCTTTTTCTAGCATTAAACTTAGATTATCTCCTATTTTTTTATATCGTCTTCCTAAATTTGAAAATACTATTTTTATCTTTAATCCGTCTTGATTTTCATATGTTTTTTCATCTATAGCAAATTCTTCTTTATTCATTTTATAGATTATGTTGTAATTTATATTCTAAACTATCTTTTTGTAGTTGTAGGTAAAATATTATTTTCCTTTGTGATTTTAAGGATTCTTTACAAACTCCTGCAATCATATTATAGTGAAGTCTATTTTGTCTATGTTCTAATTCTTGTCTTTTTTCTATAATTATTTTATTAAGATCTTGTCTGTATTTGTTATTATTATTCATTTTCCTTAGCATATTTAGCTCTTAAATATGTAACATATTTATATTCTATTCTGGATATTTTATCTATTAACTTACTTAGCTTATTGTTATTAATTCCTGTTATACTAAGTTGCTTATATTCTGCATATAATTTTTTTAATCTTCCTTCTGTTTTTCTTATCTTCCTTTTAATCTTTTTTCTATCAGAGCTATGGAAGAAAAGAAAAATATGGAAGAAAAGAAAAATATAGAAGAAAAAAGAGCCATGGATGAATTAAAAAAGATTAAAAGAAAGATAAGAAAAACAGAAGGAAGATTAGAAAAATTATATGCAGAATATAAGCAACTTAGTATAACAGGAATTAATAACAATAAGCTAAGTAAGTTAATAGATAAAATATCCAGAATAGAATATAAATATGTTACATATTTAAGAGCTAAATATGCTAAGGAAAATGAATAATAATAACAAATACAGACAAGATCTTAATAAAATAATTATAAAAAAAAGACAAGAATTAGAACATAGACAAAATAGACTTCACTATAATATGATTGCAGGAGTTTGTAAAGAATCCTTAAAATCACAAAGGAAAATAATATTTTACCTACAACTACAAATAGATAGTTTAGAATATAAATTACAACATAACCTATAGGATGAATAAAGAAGAATTTGCCATAGATGAAAAAACATATGAAAATCAAGACGGATTGAAAATAAAAATAGTATTTTCAAACTTAGGAAGACGTTATAAAAAAATAGGAGATAATTTAAGTTTAATGCTAGAAAAAGAATCCTTAAGATTAGAAGATAGTCTAACAGCAATGGTAAGAGTAGCTAAAGAAAATGAAGAAATAGATAAAAAGAAAGAAATAACTATTATTAAACAACAAGCAAAACAAGAAATACAACAAATCGAAGAAGTAAAAAATGAAAGAATAGTAGCCTTAGAAAAAGAATTGAGAAAGTTAAAAGAATTATATGAGGCAAAACAAAAAGAAAAAGAAATTGAGACAAAACTTAAAACAGAAATAGAAAACTGTAAAGAGAAATTACAAATGGAAGAACCAATTAAAGAAAAAATAGATATAGATGAAATAAATGAAGAAAATGATGAACAGACAGAAAAGAATTCAGAAATAAGTGAAACCTATACAGAAATGATAGCAAATGTAGAAAAAATAAATGAAGATATTGAAATAAATGTAGGAGATGTTGACATGGAGAAAAATAAAGAACAAGAAGCTAGTACATCAGGAGTAAAGAACCCGAAACCTATTAATCCAATATATTATACAGTTAGTTATAGAGAATCTGATAGAGCAAATACTTTATGGGATAAAAGATTAAATAGAAAATGGACTCCAAAAATAACTAATCCAAATAATAATTTCTTAGAATTAGATTGTGTAGCCGACGTAAATAAAACAATGCAATTATGGATGGGGAATATAGCAAACCAGATAGTAGATAATAAAATAAGCATAACAGATACACCAGGATACATAGAACGAACATTCTTAGGAATAGTAAAATTATGGTTACTTAACTTAACAGACGATTATTTAAAAGCACTAAGAAGTAATAAAAATTTAAATAATGAAAATGCATCTACATCTATGGAAATTTTATATAAATATGAACTAGCAATAAGAAGTGAGTTTGGTAGTACAACTTCAGAAGCAGAAGAACAAAATAAAGATAAACAATTTAATAGAAATTTAATGATGAAATTAGCAATATGTAATATGTGTTATATAGATGAATATACATGTGTATTTAGGGAATACTATTACAAAGGTAAATATAATCCAGAAGAAGCAAAAGAAGTAAGAAAATTGTATTTTACCAAATTACCAGAACCATTTAGTACAAGAATAATAAAAGATTGGAATAATGCAGGATTAACAGATACATTAGGAGCTATGGTAAAATTTTTACAAAATTGGTATTCAAGTATTTGTGAAAAATATAAAGAAAAAAGAAAAATGGAACAATCTATAATAAGGAATTTACAATGTTGCAGAGATAGAGTAGCACCTCAATTTGGATGTACAAATAATTATTATAAAAAGAATAGAAAAGTAGGAAAATTTAAAAGATATAAAACCCAATTTAGAAATAAAAGGCCTAGAAGACAATATTTTGTAAGGAACAGTAATAATAAAAAACCATTTAGACCACAAAAGAAAATAACAGAATGTACATGCTATAATTGCGGAAAACTAGGACATTTAGCTAAAGACTGTAGACTACCAAGAAATCCTAAAAGAAAACAAGTAGCGGAAATAATAATAAATAATGAAGAATATACACAACTAGAATATTTAGATTATGAACTAAATGATAATGATAGTATATACGAATTATCTGAAAATGAACTATATGAAGAATCAGAAAACGAAGAAGAATTAGAACTAGAAAATGACTGAAAAAGAAGTAGAAATAATAACAGAAGAACATATGGATGAAGAATCTTCAGAACAGAAAGTAATATTTGACGTAAATATATTTGAACAAATAAAAGGAAAAGAATTAGATCTAAGCGTAGATAAGATATTTAAATTACCAAAATTAAAAAACATATTTAAAAGACAAAAAGAAGAATATTATGTAGTAAGTCAAAGAGAACACATAATAGATTGTAAATTTACTAAAGGAAAAGCGAGAATACCTATAATAAATAAAAAAGCAAAAAATAAAGAAATACAAGCATTAAGAGTTAATGAACCAATAAGATATGTACATTTAGGAGGAACGGAAATATTAATAAAAGCATGTTTAAGAGAAGGAATAGATACACCTATAGAAATATACATAGCAGATGATAGAATAATTGAGCCTATAGAAAAAAGTGTAATAAGTGCAGTAAAAGGAAACCTAATATACCAAAAATTTAAATTCATAATAAGTGCAAATTATTCAGTAGCAATAAGTGACTGCAACATAGATAAATCATTAGTATTATATTGGAAAATGACAGGAATTGAGTTAGCCCCAGGTAGTAAAATATTTACAGCCATAAAAACAAATGAGCATAAAATAGAATTAATTATATTCTCCATAGATAAATTAAAATTAATCCAAGAAAAATTAGAGCCATTATATAGTGAAAACCAATTAAGAGGATGGGAAAAACATAAAACCAAAGTGAAAATAGAATTAATAGATGAAAATAGTATAATTACTCAAAAACCTTTGAAATATAATTTTGATGATTTAGAAGAATTTAAAATGCACATAAAAGAATTATTAGAAAATGAATATATACAAGAAAGTAATAGTAAACACACAAGTTCAGCATTTATAGTAAATAAACATAGTGAACAAAAAAGAGGAAAAAGTAGGATGGTGATTGATTATAGAAATTTAAACGCTAAAACTAAAACATACAATTATCCGATACCAAATAAGATATTAAAAATAAGACAAGTTCAAGGATATAATTACTTCAGTAAGTTTGATTGTAAATCAGGTTTTTATCACCTTAAGCTAGAAGATGAATCTAAAAAATTAACAGCATTTACAGTACCACAAGGATTTTATGAATGGAACGTATTACCTTTTGGATATAAAAATGCACCAGGTAGATATCAACATTTTATGGATAATTATTTTAATCAATTAGAAAATTGTATAGTATACATAGATGATATATTACTATATTCAAGAACACAGGATGAACATGTAAAATTACTAGAAAATTTTATACATATTGTTACGAATTCAGGAATTAGCTTAAGTAAGAAAAAGGCAGAAATAATGAAAACTCAAATAGAATTTTTAGGAATAGAAATAGATAAAAATGGCATAAAAATGCAGCCACATATAGTACAAAAAATAATAAATTCTGATGAACAGATAGATACAAAAAAGAAACTACAATCATTCTTAGGATTAGTAAATCAGGTAAGGGAGTATATACCAAAATTAGCAGAAAACTTAAAGCCATTACACAAAAAATTAAAGAAAGATGTAGAATATTATTTTGATGATAAAGATCAAGAGCAAATAAGAAAAATAAAACTACTATGTAAGAATTTACCAAAACTATGTTTTCCAGATGAAAATAGGAAATTCATTTATATAGTAGAATCAGATGCAAGTGAAATCAGTTATGGAGGAGTACTGAAATATAGATATGATAAAGAAAAAATAGAACATCATTGTAGATATTATTCAGGAACATTTACAAATCCTGAAATAAAATGGGAAATAAATCGCAAAGAACTATATTCGATATACAAATGTTTGTTAGCATTTGAGCCATATATTGTATATAATAAATTTGTTATCAGAACAGATAATACACAGGTAAAATGGTGGTTGACGAAAAAAGTACAAGACTCAGTTACGACAAAGGAGATACGAAGACTTGTACTGAATATATTGAATTTTACATTTACAATTGAAGTTATTAGTACTAAAAAAAATGCAATTGCAGATTACATATCAAGACAAGTCTACTCAGACTGAGGAGACTATTGAAACAACTACAATGGATGAGATACTTAAAGTTATGACGACTCTCTGCAAAGAGGTCGATAACTTAAACAAAGAGATATTACAAATCAAAGCTAGCCAGCAGCATGGTAAATATGCGGATCTATGTCGATCGGAAGACATTAAAATTCCAGAGCTAAAAGGTGACGATGGGAAACACCTAAAAACCCAAGCTAATTTGATTTATGCAGGTGAAGCATCTACCAGCAGAGCTACAAAGGAAGAAAGAAAATATGTTAGTTCAAATCTAAACAAACTATTTGAAACTCCATATACTCCGACCCCAAAAAACCAAAACACTCCATTTATACCTCCACAGATAAATACATATAAAGAAAGCCTAAACCAGAACAAAAAGACCTACAACCACATCAACCAATCATATATAAATAATATCCACAAAAATCCAGCTATTTTTAAATAAAAATCCAAGATCCAAAATCACCACTAAACCAGATGAAGATTATATAACCCAAAGTCTACAAGGATATAACAAGCTAATAGCACAACCAAAAACTAGTGCGAATCTAGTAGCTACATGCTACCATTATGGACTATTACATACTGTATATACAAGTACTGGAGATGAAATAGCTAAGTTACCAGAACTACACAAGGCATTTACTCAATACAAGAAGATAACCAAAGGAACACTATTTTATATCAGAGTATATTCAGCCACGGCAGAGATACTATTTGGCGAAATAAAACCAGTTATCCAAGTGATCAAGATAGGACTTACAAGAGATATGATTATACCGGAAAAAATAGAAGAACACGACGAAATTACAAGAGAGGAAATACCAGATTTTTACGCAGGAAAAAGACTTATTGGTATAGCTACTATATTACACGAACTATCAACAAATTATATGCACAGGAACCCGATATGGAGCTATTACTCAAGAGAACAAACTATGATATATTCAACTTGCAGAGAAGAACGTATTAATGACATGGAAGAAATAAGACAGTGGGCATTTAGCCTATTGAGACCCGAAGAACAGCCATTGACACGAGCTATTAGAAAAAGTTTTATTTCGGAAGAATTATTGACAAGATATTGTAAATTAATTAACAAATATCCAGATCATAAGTGTACAAAATGCCAAGGGGACAATAATGTAATTCCAGAAGTTCAGCTGGAATAAAGAAAAAGCTAGAAGATGCGAGAAGATAGAAACAACAGCTAGTGGGAGACAAGTGGAAGCAAAAGCAAGATAATGGACGGAAGATAGAAAGAAAAAGATGTAAAGTAATTTGTTTGCTTGTAACGCTGTAAAGTAGCAATAGTAGATTAGGATGTAAAATAATTTGTCCATATATATTGCTGTAAAGTAGAAAGAGATGTAAAGTTTTCTCTTTTTGACTTTTGTAAAAAGTTAGGAACAATAGAGGGATAGGTGTAAAGTAGGAATAGGAAAAGGAGATTAAGACATTGTTAGAAATCTCCTATAAATAGATAGTTTTAGAATTAGAAAGGCAAGACTTTCTCGACGGAAAGCAAGCCTTCCTTGTATACAAATAAATTCTCAGAAATAAAATAACAGCTTTCAAGCAGATATGGAGCAAGATAAGAATAAGGTATATTTGTTCATAAATATGCATAGCTAAAATTTTGATTCCTGAATATCATAGCATGCGTAAATAAGTTATATTTGTTATTATTTGCTAGAAATATTTGATCATATTTTTGAATTGTTGACATGAGGAAACAGGGGAAACAATCCGAAAATAATATCCAGAGGTTGAAACCAAGGCGAAAAGATGAGAATGCCGTAATGGGAGTAGACAGAGTGGTATTATCTAGGAGGGGAAAGTACCCAGAAAAGTACGGTGTTAACAATAAGAGAGTATGGTTAAATTAAATCCAGCAATAATAATCAGTATAATGTTATTAACATGCTATGGTAGGAGGGAATTAATCAAAAGCAAAGCATAAGAAACATGGACATAAATGACGTACCTACTTATTTTACATATTTGCATGATAAAATGATTTATGATTATAAGATACTAGTCTTATATATCCTTAAAGATCTAAAAATAGTAGAACTAAGACAGCTAATATGGGAAAAAATAATTAATGATGAAGAACTAGCATTAATAGACCAAGAATGGTATCACATGGAACTGCGCGAACTAGATGAAGAACTAGGAAATATCAGCATAACCTACCTAGAATTAGACTCTGATTAAATAAATGGCAAAAATAGTAGGACCACCCCCCAGTTTGGTATCAGAGCAGTCAGGTTTATCCTACTGTGATGGCTCAGCTATGCATGTGAATCGCCGATGCGAAAGTCACGGTGTTACATCCTTGTATACGTTTCCCTCGGAGTAAAAAGTACCGTTGGCATTAGCCAGGTAATATAGCTGAGGGGCCAGGATGATGGCTAAATTGCACTTGGGTTGCCTCCCAAGAAATGCTTGATTTTATGTTGCGGCTCAATGATAGTACCTAATCTTCAATCATGACCCAAAAGCATGCCAATCGAGTAGTGTGGCCCCATCCTAAGAAAGGGAACTACTCTTTCAACATCCTCATAGCATCATCTTGTTTCAAAGGTGGAAACATCATAGACTCGGACACCTCTTTATTCATAAACTCACTATGAGAATCCACCAGCTTGCCCTCAACATTGATCACAGACACAACTCAAAAGTTTTTTGGTTGTCTCATGGGTTGGCATACATTAAAGGTGACTTCTTCGCTTCCAACCTAGAACTTGAGTTTCCAGAGTTCTACATCAACCAAAGCTCTCCCGATATACAATAATGGTCTTACCAATATGATGAGCACCTCAAGATTCACTTCATAATCCAAGACAACAAAATTATCCGGTAGGATGAATTGGTCAACTTTGATCAATACATAAAATAAAATTCCTACCGTACATTTTATAGATCGATCGGACATGAGCAATCTCATCGGTGTAGTCTTGGGAGTACCCAAGCCTATCTTCTTAAATATAATGAGAGGCATCAAGTAGATACTTGCCCCTAGATCATACAAAGCCTTATGGAAAATAACCACCCCGATAGTGCAAGGAATTGTGAATGCACCCAGGTCTTCCCATTTTATAGCAATATTTCTTGTCATCACAACACTACAGTTGTGTGATATTTCCACAGTAGCCATATCAACTACCCACTTTTTCTTCAGATGATCCTTCATGAACTTTGCATACCCACGTATTCGCATAAATACATCAACCAAGGGGATGTATATTGATAGTTTGCTAAATATATCCATAAAATTTTTGAATTGGTTCTCCTCTTTCTTCTTGGTCAATCTTTGCGGGTATGGAGGTGGTCTTTTTGGTAGTGTTTTTGTCACACTTGGAACAGTAGAAATCTCCTCTTTGATATTGATAGTAACTTTAGAAGGAGACGCAAACTCATCATTCTCTTCACACATATTCTCATTATTAGAGCTTGCATTGGGTGCACTAGGCTTCACCCCAACCACCAAATTTTCATCCACTTCATACTAAAGCACAATCTCCTCTTTGATTTTATCATTTGGCTCTACAACAACCTCATTAGATGGCTTCTTCACCCCACTACACATTCATCCAATCCTAGTGACAATTTTCATAACATGGTCATCGTTCTTCGAGTTTGCTGTAGTGTCACTTGGAAGTGTCCCCTTTATCTGACGATTCATTTGTGAGGATAGGTGATTCATTTTTGCCTCAAGATTTTTGATAGATGCCAAGTGTGAGCTCACCGTATGATAAAGATTCAACACCTCACTCTTTAGATCCTTCATCCCACTATTGGTTGACTCAACCTTTTTCAAGACTAGAGACAACATATCTTTGATTTTTGAATGTCCGGGGTTGCTCATGGTGGGCTGATATGTATGGGAATTCACCTTAGGTGGAGGCACATAAGAATTGGAACTCCAGTGATTTTACCGGTCACCTTCCCTCTCACGATCTCTCTAATTACCTTCACGCTCTTTATCCTTGATCCAACCTTTATTCTCGTCCCTCAAACACCAATACCTTGGTTGAGACCCCGCCGATAGATAGCAAATCTTCCTATCCACAATAGTAAATACATCCTCATCATTAGCTTTAAACTCAGGAGTGCTCACATCATTCACACTCATGGGATTACCAACCCCCATCATGTGCTTGGCAAAAAGATCAATTTGTGTCAACATTTTAGCCATAGTTTCATCTCTTTCTGCATCTTTACGGCAATTTTTTTTTTCAAAATAAATAACGTCACACATGTGGGTACATATTCCTCTCTAGTTTTCCAAGCATGATTCATCTTGGTCATCCATGATTCATATTGGTCATCCTTTCAAAAAGAGTCGAGGCAACACGATATGGTTGGTCCATAAATGTTCCACCCGCAAGGTTCTTGGCATTAGATTTGTTTATTGAATACAAGGCCCTATAGCAAGAGTTTATTTTTAAACCTTAGCCATGCATCATGCAATGGCTCATCAGGGATTTTGCAAAAGTTTGTGATTTCACCCCTCAATTGTATCATTCTTTAGGGAGGGAAGAATCACACCATGAATGTTCCTACCGATCTATTCCATGTGGTGATTGAGCCTTCTGGAAGCTCTTCTAACCATGTTGTCACTTCTCCCATGAGGGAGAAGGGAAATAAATGAAGGCAGATGAACTCTTGAGGGATGTTGTTGAAAATAAAGGGCTGGAATATCTCAATGAAGTTCCAGATATGTCTATTTGCATCCTGATGTGCAACCCCTCTGAATAATCCTTTTATTTGGATGAGGTAAAGCATGGATCTTGTAATATAAAATACGACATTGCCAACCGTGGGAGGTAGGCGAATTGCACCTATGTTGCATCAATGTATCCGTCTATGCTTTTTTGGTAGCCCACTTTGCTCATAGGCAACCTATTCAACAAACATAAATAGAAAAACAAATTAAAAATGATCAAAAATTCACAAAGTAAAATCAAATGTCAATCAAAAGGCTACTCAAAAACCAGTCCCCAACAACAGCGCCATTTTTTATAATGCTCAAACACACTCTCCCAAAGAAAGTGATAGCGATTGTCAGGGCAAAATAATATTTATATTCTCAACTAAAGTCAGGGTTAATCCAACAGAGAATGGTTATGATGAGTTGCCAAGAGATTATCGTATATAAATCAAGAAGAGAGTAATTGTTCACATATCATAAAAAGTAAATTGGGGGAAATAGGGAATTGGGAATCTGTTAAAATCATAATTCGAACAAGAAAGTAAAGTAAGTAACGGGTTATAATCAAATGAGAGGACGACAAGGGGTCTATTTTCAATGTGATTCAAATATGGATTAGGGTGCTTATTCATTTATGCAATTTTTTAATAAACGATATGGGTAGCATTGATTATAGTTATGTTTATCAATCTCTCAATCTTCCAAAGATATTTCCCATTGTCTTTATTCAAGCACCATGGGTTCAACACAAAACAACCAATACAAGCTTAGAAAAGTCATACTATTTCTAGCTTAGACTCTTAAATGGGTGTTTTCTGCCGATTAAGCTATTTCTAGCCTCAATCTAGTTGGAAATCCCAAGTACCGCTATTGAATTCTCATCCTAAATCATGAACTCCTCTTTCAAGCAAAACATAACCAACTAAGTTCAATCATTGTTTGCAACCATCAATTGTAGAGTTAAAACATGGTGAATTCAATAGACCCATATCAATTTAGCAATTATAAGCACAATTAAACAAGACCCATACTCAAATTCAAACACCTATCATACACATACCCCTAGACAATAAAACTAGCAACTCATGCTAAGAAGACAAGAGATTATACCAATTGGGTAATTCAAATTTCCATTCATTGTATGCTAATATCCAATATCCAATATCCAAGCTCAATTTGTAATAATAGTGGATTCTCAAGGTAGAAGATGATAAATAGCAAGTACACCTCTATCTTCCTTGGGAACCCTCTCTATGGAATACTATTGAATAATTTCTAAAAACTTCTCGGTACAATGCCCAATTTAGGTTTTAGAAGCTTCCAAAAACATCACATAAAAATGGAAAAAAATGCCCCTCGATCTTGGTGCGACGCGATATGCAGGGTGACGTGCAATCACATCACACATTGTGCATGTCACATGCCTTCACTCTAGCTCTAGCTGGCCAATGACTTTAGTTGTTGTTAAGCATCATTCAAAGGGAGGTGCAACCTGCATAAACAGTTGTGTGTGTCGCACAGTTTCCACACATCTCGATAGATTCTTGTTCTCTTTTGATCACCTTCACACTTCAACTCTTGTTGAGATCTTTTAGGTCCATATGCTTGTTTTCTACTTGTGACCATGAGTACCTATATTGGCATCAATAAAGGCAATAAGTACCTCTAAATTTTATCAAAGTATGATAATAATTCATGAATAAAGGCTTAATAAGTTGGTAGATTACCAACTTATCAACCAGCTTTAGGGTGCTAGTTATTTTCCAAGATTGACCCTGGATCCCGTTATCATCAGCTCAGAGTTAGAGAATGTGACATTCTGAAGACAGGCTTTAGAACTAAGTATGGTCACTATTAATTTATGGTTATGTCTTTTGGACTAACAAATGCTCCTTCAGTTTTTATGGATTTGATGAACAGAGTATTCAAGTAGTACTATGATATGTTCATCATTGTTTTTATAGATGATATCCTTGTTTATTCTCAGAGTGAGGAAGAGCATGCAAACTATTTGAGGATTATGTTGCAGACTCTCAGGGATTACTAGTTATTTTCTAAGTTCAGTAAATATGAGTTTTGGTTGTAGTCAGTGGATTTTCTGGGTCATGTGGTGTCTAAGAAGGGTATTCGAGTACATTCACTAAAAATTGAGGCAGTAAAGAATTGGCCTAGACCCACTTCTTTGATAGACATTAGGAGCTTTTTGGGCTTGGTTGGCTACAATAGAATGTCTGTTGATGGGTTTTCATTCATAGCTGCTCCGTTGACCAGGTTGACTCAAAAAAAGGTTAAGTTCTTGTGGTCAGATGAGTGTGAGAAGAACATCCATGAACTAAAGACTAGATTGACCACAGCTTCAGGTTTGGCTCTACCAGAGGGTTTAGATGGCTTTGTTGTGTATTGTGATGCATCTAGAGTTGGCTTAGGGTGCGTTTTGATGTAGAATAGTAAGGTCATTGTATATGCCTCCAAACAGCTTAAGATTCATGAGAAGAACTACCCAACTCATGATCTTGAGTTGGCAGCAGATGTTTTTTCCTTAATGATTTGGAGACACTACTGATATGGTGTCCATATGGATGTGTTGATCATAAAAGCCTCTAGTATGTCTTCACCCAGATGGAGTTAAATCTTCATCAGAGATGGTGTCTTAAACTTCTCAAGAATTGTGATATGCGTGTGCTTCACCATCCGGGTAAGGCCAATGTTGTAGCCGATGCACTTAGAAGATTATCTATGGGTAGTTTGTTATAGATTGAGGAATAAAAGAAGTAATTTTCTAAGGATATTCATTGGCTTGTTCGTTTGGGGGTTCACCTTACAGACTCATAGGATGGTGGTGTAATAGTTCAGAATGGTTTAGAATCTTCCTTTCTAGTCGTGGTGAAAGACAGGCAAGACAATGACCCTATTTTGCATTAGTTAATGGGTGTTGTCCATCAGCAGAGAGTAGAGGTTTTCTCCCAAAGGGGATATAGTGTCCTTCAATATCAAGGTCACTTGTGTGTGCCTAATGTGGATGCATTGAGATAGTAAATACTGGTAGAGGCTCACAACTCCAGGTATTCTATTCATCCCAGTCCCACCATGATATACCATGATCTATAGGAGGTATATTAGTGGAATCGCATGAAGAGGGACATTGCAGACTTTGTAGCTAAGTGTCCCAACTGTCAGAAGGTTAAGGTAGAACATCAAAGACTAGTAGATTTGAGTTGGGATATTGACATTCCTACTTGGAAGTGGGTAGTGATCAATATAGATTCCATTACAGGTTTATTGCGTACTCACCAATAATCCTATTCTATTTGGGTGATAGTAGATAGGATTACCAAGTCAGCCACTTTTTGCCTGTCAAGACCACTGACTCAGTAAGATATTATGCTAGACTCTACATTTGCAAGATAGTCAGGATGCATGGTTTCCCATTGTCCATAATCTTGGATAGAGGTACTCAATTTACGTCCCAGTTTTGGAAATCATTTCAGAAAGGTCTTGGGCTAGGTCAATCTCAGCACTGCATTACATCCCAAGATAAATGGTTAGGCAGAGCACACCATACAGACCTTAAAGAACATATTAAGGGGTTGTGTGATTGATTTTAAAGATAATAGGGATGATCACTTGCCTCTTATAGTGTTTTCTTTCAATAACAGCTTTCATTCCAGCATTCAGCTGGCTCAGTATGAGACCCTTAATGGGGGAAGGTGTAGATCACATATAGGCTAGTTTGAGGTAGATTAAGAAGCCTTGATATGGCCATATTCATTCCATGAGACTATGAAAAACGTTTAGCTTATTAGTGAGAGTTTGAAGGCTGCTCAGAGTTTCCAGAAATCCTATGCACATATGAGGAGAAGAGACTTAGAGTTTGAGGTTGATGATTAGTTATTTTTGAAGGTGTCACCGATGAAGGGTGTGATGAGGTTTGGTAAGAAGGGAAAGCTTAATCCCTGATATATAAGTCCCTACAAGATTCTGAGGAGAATTAGCATGGTGGCTTACAAGTTAGATTAGCTCGCAGACTTAGCATCAGTGCACCCAGTCTTTCATATATCCTTTCTAAAGAAGTGCATTAATGATCCAACCTTAGTTATGCCTTTAGAAAGTATGGTTGAGAAGGATATTCTCTCTTACCAATAGCTACAAATTAATATTCTTGACCGTCACGTGCGTAGGTTGATGAATAAGAAAGTCGCTTTAGTAAAAGTCCTTTGAAGGAACCAGTCCATTGAGGGAGCTACTTGGGAAGCAGAAGCAACCATGATGACCAAGTACCCTCACCTCTTTCCTTCTTATTTAGCTCCATCTTTAGGTAATAGTTTCCTTCTTAGTATATTCCTTCAGTTATGTTCCTCCAGATATTCTCATACTCCTAGTATGCATTCATGCCTCACGAATCCAGTTTAGCTATAATTCAGTTAGAAACCAACTAGTATGTCAGTACTTTGGCTTTTTAGTATTCAGTTGGTAGGGATTGCAGTTCTTTCCCTCCAAACTCAACTGGTGTAATCTCTATTTGAGGATGAATGATCCCAAAGGGGAGATATTGTAACATCCCAGAATTTGAACCAGCATTTAAACTAAAAAAATCTAGCTAGACCTGCAATGCCCAGTCCCTAAGGGCATGTGCCATGTGTTGTGTAAGGCATGATGGCCCACTTGACCGGCCATGGAAGTGACCTCATCCTTCTTATCCCCAATGGGAACCCACCATGATTGTTGCAAGACCAACGGGCTGTGGGAGCCGCTGTGGGAAGCATCCAGCAGCCCCAACTAGCCCCTCTAGCCCAATAGCCAAGGCCACATACTGTGGGAGTTCCCATCAGACATGGGCCTCAACCATGGGAACAGTCCAGATGATCAGCTCAACTTGTCGTATTCCAATGGCCAAACCCGATGGGCCATTACAGGTTCGACGGCCGTTGAATAAATCATTCGGTGGGATTTTTTTGCAACCTTTTAAATTAAGTCAGGGGAATTCTTGTCTTTTCTCACTCTTTTAAATCCTAAACTAAGATGTTTTTGGTATATTTTAAGAGGGTTTTAATAAAATTTAGCATATTTTTCCCGCATTCCATCGATCAAACCTTAGAGAAAATAAAGGAACTCTCTTTCAAGTTACAGGCTAGGGCTTTATTCTCCAAAGCTTTAAACCTTAGTTTAATATCAAGATTAATTCTACCAGGTATGTGGGTATTCAGTAAGAATTTTGTTTAGCCTTATGCCCAAAACCTCAGCCCTAAATTTCAAGCTTTCCATAATTTTTAGAAACTAGGGTTTTTACCCTCTTATGCAGATTTTTATGAAAATTCAATTCCCATGCTTTAAATGTGGTTTTTATCTTTTTTAAATGATTTGTATCATGTTTTCAATAATTTGCATGATTTGTTAAAAGAATTGTGAAATTAGGAAATTAGTCCTAATTGTAGTATTTTCTCATGAAGTAGTTTACTTCAGAATCTAACTCAGAATACTAGCATGGAGGCTTTAAACAAAATCTTGTCAGCTCTCAGTTATAGATTTTCAAAAAATAATGATTTTAGAGTAGCCTAGTTCTAACACAGTAAATTCAGGACCTCAGTTTAAAATAAGCTAGCATATCAGTTTTTTGGAGTATTACTTAGCACCAAGTTGGACTAGGGTTTAGTGTACCCTAAAGTCCCTAAATTACGTTCCACCATAGGATTATTTAGCCCCTCAGTGAGTATAAGATTAGTGATCAAGGTATTCATGACATTATACCCTAGAAAGGTATATTGGGTCCTCTTCATGGGGCATATACATCAGACTCCATGTTTAGCTCACGTGGTTTATGTTGGTTAAAAGGTTGTCCCATTAATTTAGATTCAGTAGTGTGTACTAGGCCCTGAGTTATGTTTTTTCATCTTTTCATTGTGCTTTTAAGAATATCCTTGCATTTCAGATCTTTATGCATGACTATGTTTAGGCCTATGTACTACAGTTCAGCTTATAGTTTAAACAACATATCATTGTTTTAGCATGTTTATACATATATAGTCGTCTTTTCATATTCCTCATGCTCAGTACATTCAAAGTACTGACATATACTCTATGTGTTGCATCCTATTATGGTGCAAGTTCAAGTTCTTACATTCAGCCTCGCGAGTAGCTTGTTTCAGCGCCATCTCACCGACAACTTATCGTGAGTCCTCATCATTCGAGGATGGTCTTTTGATGATTTTCTCTTTAGTTATTTTGGTTTTCAGTATTTTGGAGTTAGTTGGGGGCTTATCCTAACAACTCATCTATAGTAGAGGCTTTCAAACATAGTCACATTTCAGCTTTTGAGTTTGTTCATTTATTTTAGACTTATATTTGAACTCAAATATTCTCAGTTAAATCTTAAAGAACTTATATATTCATTCATTTTAGCTTCCACTCAGCTTAAATTCAGGTGATTGCTTAGTATATTCAAGGCCATGGGTTAGCTTGGGGTAAATTGTTGCTCTAAGCTCTGTGTTGCATCCAGGATATAGACTCAAGGCGTGATATTGGGCTTCCTGGTTTCATGAACATATGGTTGATTATGCTAAGGACTCTAACTCGAGTGCAAGTCTTCCCTATAAGCTACTTATTTCACACATTTTGATTTCCTATATAATAGATATGTCAGCCTACAAGATTATTGAAATTTCATCCACCTATGATAATCATGCCTCTAGAAGCATGGGGTATGTGTTGATTGACGAAAAGTGGTGTAAGAAGGATTTTTTCAAAGCAACGGATGATTTGCCTAAGGAAACCAGGGTCTCTGCCGATTCATGTACTCTGCTTCTTAAGGAAGCAGAAGACATTAAGGGGAGCCTAAATTCAGTGGAAGAAGGTATGCAGAAGATTCAAGAATCTATTAAAAAGATCCCCCAGCAAAGGAAGGACACAAACATAGACATCGGCAAGCTATGTCTACAAATGAATGGACTCCATAAGGAAGGAGTCAAAATTGTGAACAAGCTTATCAAGCAAGTTGACTCTCTCAAAGCTGAAACTGTCTCCGATCTTAAAGCAAAGAAGATGGGATATTCCTACAACTCCTTCTATGCTTGGGTCATAAATGTTCTTAGACACTTCATTGGCGATCTTTGAATCCTTGTCCTCAATTTTGGTGTTATGTAGCTACTCCAAGGAGCAATTTTGTTCTTTCAGACATTAATTTTTTTGGGTTTTGTAATAGTGGATATTTGACCCCACCCTGTTATTCTAATCTCCTTTAACCGCCATTAGGTTTAAGTGTATTAGTCCTATTCTTAAATTCTTGTTTACTCTTGGATTATGTCATATTCTGTGTATATGTTCCTCTTTCTTTTTTATTATTCCAAAGGGGGAAAAGGAAAATCCAAAATCAAAGGAAAAGGAAGTATACAGAAACGGGGAGCTGAAAATAAATAAGAAGTCAAACGGAGCACACAACAAGGTAGAGCTCAAAATAAAATAGGGAAGTAAAATTCCTATGATATTTTTAAATTGTCATCATTAAAAGGGGAAATTTTGTTAACCTCTAATATATTTCAATGATGACAAATGCAGGACCAAAATATAAGAGGAATAGACAAACTAAGACGATAAAAACCTAAAAGGAAAGAATTCAATCCCCTAGAGATTGGTGAAAAGCCATACAAGGAAGGCCGAATATCTCAAGGGCAGAGGATCAATCACACAATATACTACAAGGAAATTAGTACTCTATGATACGCCCAAAATTACACCTCCAAAAGGAAGTATAAAGCGATCATTGGTCAAATTTAGAACCTAACCAAGGTTAGGGTTGATCCCACAGGGAATATGGTAGGATCTCAGTCAAATATGTGTATTCGCGCTTTTAGCCGTCTTATTTCCCTAAAAGAGGGGGGGTTTAAAAAAAGTAATGTTTGTAAATTAACAAGTAACAACTAACAACAAGTATCAATATTGTTGTGATTTAGAGAGAAGATGGACTAGGACTGTGTTTCCCATGTGTTCATAGCGCAATAAGCGTTGTACTAGCAATCTATTCTGGTGCTTAGCATGCAAGATCGGTAAGTTAGGTTCACCTAAATGGTAGATCCCCTAGATAGATGAATTGCACCACGCAACTTGGTACGTCTATGGATGTATGCTTTACTAACCCTTACCTTTGATCCTAGATTAGCTATTATCGGACAAGGTCAAGCTATTAGATGAGGGTTGATAGCCTCAAATATCCATTGTAACCAACCCTTTTCCCATTTGTTACCTTCTTGGTCTGGCAAGTAAGAATAAGGTGAGTTCTAACATTAGCCACCGTTAAAAAGCAATCAAAGCAAAGGGAATAACAATACATGCATAAACACTGTCTTAGAATTGCTAAGTACTTTGCCTACTTTATTAATATGTCATGGTTTCAACAACCCTAGTGTGGATTTAGCTACTCATGTTCATAAGTAAACCATCAAAAGTTGTTGAATAGTTCATGATCATATACTTACGAGAAGGAGTGAAGAAATCCGTAAACTTGAATAATTGAAGAATAATCAAAAATCAAGAACCAATGAGTGTATTAATCCCTCAAAACCAAGAGAAAATCAATACAAAGTTTTAAAATTATGTTTCCTACAAAATCTAGAGAATAAAACATAGAGAAAACCTAGGAAAGGTATTTATAGACATCACAAATCCTATTCTAAACAAACTAGAAGAACAGGGTTTGGCAGGGATCACGACATGGTTCATAACCCATCATTTCAAATAATGGTTCATGGTTTGATGAAGTAAACCGTGGTCATGATGAATCGACATAGCCTGCTGTGAGAAACCACTGGAGGAACTATAGGTCGTGAACTCAATCTATGGTTCGTCAAATGACTCATAGTTTTGGACTCTATTATTTCACCCCTCTAATAAATAACCATGATTTCCATAAGACGGTTCGTGGTCTGAAACTTGGTCCGTGAAGTGACTTGTGTTTTTTTCTCTCCTTTTTGCGCGGTAGGTTCACCAAAACCACGACTCTTAGGATGGATCGTCAATTGGATCCACGACTCATGGACTGACTTTTGCTTTTGCCTATGATTTGCACTCGTACTGAACTTTTTCCATGATGGATAGCACGGGTAAATGGTTCAGAACCATGGATCGTTAATCCTTTCGTGAACTTAGTAGTCATTATGTTTTTAGTATAAACTTCAGCACTTTAGCTACGGTACCTGTTCTCCTGCAAAACTCACAAAAACCATCAAATCCACACATAAAATACCAAAAGAACACACACAAATATCAACTGTTAGGCATCAAAAGTGCCACAAATTCAAGGCACATCAACACCCTCAACTCAAAATTGTTTCTTGTTCTCAAGCGACACTCAAAAACAATCTATCCTAACATGACACTTAGGTAAAAGAAACCTAGGAACTACATCAGTCATATGATTTAATCAATTCAGCTCACAACGTTAGCACCCCCTTTCTTCTTAGTATAAAGTAGGTGCACAGGTTACCATTTGTCAAGACAACACAAAACAGATCCATGGATGACATCACGCTATCAATAGACAATTTATCATACGTAGATGACACTTACCCTAATAGTCAGCAATCAATGTTACTTTAGTGCCCTCACTACAAAGAAGTCTCAATCACACCGTAAATCATTTAATATCTTAGACTAAACTTGTCATGCCCCAAGGTTACCCCCTAGACATAACAAGGGACTCGGGACCACAGGTGACCCATGTTAACCCTTGGTCATAGCATATCATAGGCATACACGAGGAAACATAGCGGAAGCATAAATAGAAAGCTAAGAAACCCAATCCATAAATGATAAAGTCAATAAGAAATGTAATCCAAAAAGGGAGACTAAAATTTTATCTATGTCTGAAAAGCTTCTACATGACATAAGGAGTTGCTAGGACAAGACCCTAGTTAACTCAAAGTACAAAAGTAAACAACCATACAGAATATTAAGATCATAGCTAGCCCTCGAATAATGAGGACTCACCAACACTAACTGGAATGGCCTGCGGTCTCTAGCCAAGTACCTGAGGGAGGGGACCTGAGTCTGCATCATCAAGAGGATGCAACGCAAATATGCATCAGTACTATAGGATGTACCGAATATGTGATATATGCATGTGATATGATGAAATATACTTGGAAGCATGCTTAAAACTGAGATCATGCATATTTGTGATAAAACTGCTTAAAATATCCTTGAAGCTAAAATCATATGATAATAGTAAAATCTGTAATGTAATGACTCAATGCAATATCATAATCTGAAAATATTATCAAATCATAAGTCTGAAATCTAAAAGCAAAGAGTCAATATAATATATTCATGAAATTAGCTTTTGTGGGAAAATACCATAAGTAAAGCTTAAGTCATGGAATAGATAACTTAATGCATAAAACTTTCTTACGAGAGTATCTTATAATCGACATGAGACCATGTGATCTACATAGAATCTAACTATATAACCCTAGTTAGCAAAGCTGACTTTGAACATTGCCAAGGAACAAGTCACCATACTCAACTATATAACCCTAGTTGGCAAAGCTGTCCTATGCCCCGCTAAGGCAAGGACACCATACATAAAGACGTGGATCCACTCTCATAAACCTTTTAGGCACATATCATATCATAACCTACACTGGCAATGTAGTTTCTGGATTTGGGTACTCGAATCCTCATCGCTCAGTGCTAAATACTACTCCAAAAACATGCACATATAGCTCATCATTTAGTAGTGGCACCATCTCATGCCAAATCTTATTCATAAAGCATGAAAACACATCGAGCATCATGCAAATTTTCATATCATAGTTCATAAAGCTAGGTATAGCCATAATTCAAAACATGCTTTTTTTTTCTAAATTTATACTAGAAGAATTAGGCATGCAATTTCATAAATACATAAAGGCCATGATATCTAATCATGCCAAGTTTCTCTTGAAAACATGCAATTTCATGGATTCATGCTAAAATTCACCATCAACATATGGTCCTTTGAAATCAACTAAGGAACTTCAATTAAATCATATATACGTAATGAGAAACCATGAACTTATGCTTTAAAACCGAACCCATAAGTTTTCCCTGATTTGGGTAAGAACCCAAGTTTCATAAATTGGATAAGGATTAGCCTTAAAATCATGAATAGGAAACCAATTATAAAAACCCATGAAAAATCATGCAATTTAGTGTTATAATCCATAAAAGAATCATGAAAAAATAATTTATAGAAGAACACATGAGAATTGGGTAAAACCCCTAATTTAGAAATTCATAAAATCAATTTAGAAGATTGAGGTTTTGAGCATAAGGGTGAAGGAATTCCCTTATTGAATACCCACATACCTTTATTGAAGCATCATCGACCCTATCATTCGTAGCATGCATTCCCATCCGTGTCGCAACTGATTCGGTAAGCTACGTGTCCGGTGCACGGAGAACTGCCTTCGGTCCCCCAAACTTACTTACTCGTGGCAACCTTCCGGCCGCCCAACGACCTATAACGCTAGTCACTACTACCACTAGGTCGTAACACCGGAAGACTGCGCCGTTATTTGTTATTATTAAAATGATATAATTTCTTTGTATGGTTAGTCACCAGTGGAACAACCTAAGGGCTACCTTGGGGTCAAATGAGCTTTTGGGGAACTACAGTATTTACAAGCTTAGCTAGCGCCAAGCACGGGACTTGAAGATGGAATCCTTAGCTTGAAGCTCGGAGAATAGAGACCCTTTTCTTATCTTGGAACTTGACTGAGAGAATGGAAGAGAACCTAGGCTAAGTGGGAATAAAACCCCTAGGATCACTATAGGACTTCACTCGGCTTGTAACGTAGGCTAGAGGACGGGCATGATATATTTGGGACAGGCCAACTCTTTTTTCCTCCCTTATTCTTTCTTTTTCGTCAAGTGACGGGTGCAACTTTTATTTCAAAATCACCTTCTTCTTTTTTTCTTTTCTCTATTCTTTTTCTAGCATATACGCCACACCCATTATATTTCCCTTTTTAATCACTAACCTTTTCTTTTCATACCCCATACTTCTCATTTACCTCCACAGTAGCCACCCTAAACTTAGGCGATTTTCCTGAGTAGAAGTGCATAATGTCCAAGGAAGGGCCAGGGCCAAACTGAAGATTTAGAGAAAACAAGGAAGGTGAATAGGCTAAACAAAAAAAGGGTCAATTTCAGTACAATATCAGGGATCAAGGGATGTTAGATTCATTTGGATGGTCATTTAGGTTAAGTGGACTATTTCAAAAATAGCCTATGATCCTTTCCTAGACAACTATCCTAAAGCCTACGCAAGACTAACCGAGTAAGTTCTGGATTGGCACACAATGCAAGAACAGTACAAATGCAGCTCACATGCATAGGGCACATAGTCAAACAACCAATTGCTAACTTATCAGGTTCATTCCCTAGCTTAAGATATTCATCACATCATTCATCATAATGTCATGCATAAATCCATAGCAGTTAGTCTATCAAAACAGTAATCATGTCACACAAAATTTTGAGGGGTCTCAATTTTTTGGTCAAAATCAATTTCAAAATCAGACCATAGACTGCCTTAAGTTCCTATTCTTGTTTTACTACACACAACATATCTAAACATCCTAGTTCCATAGAAATAAAGGTCCACAGGGAAAGAACACAACAAGAAAACCCCAAGGACTCGAATACCTCAAGAAGGTACCTCTTGTGTTCCCTCCCAAACAACACCTGATTTAACATCGTGGCACGATGCAGGTTGTCTTGGCTACTTAGACTTCATCAAAGACACCTATAAAAAACACACGGACTAGCTGCCCTTATCTCACCAAAATGATTTACGCATTTTCCCCAATGCACTAAAAAACATAACTGTAAAGGAGGCGGGAACATACTTGTGGTGCCTAAGCTCTAATGTCCGGTGTGGTAGTCGGGTTTGAATATACATCGCCCATGGTTGAACCAGTAGCTTCCTGGGTAGTGGTCTTAACAACACTCTCTCCGCCCGGTAGGGGCACTTCCCCAATAGGGTCTAAAGAAGGATCAACACCTGACGGTACCAGGCTCGATGAGGTACAATCTGTCATTGTTGCAATCCTTTTTCGTTTATCCTCAAGTCTTTCCTCATGCTCTTTTCTTGAGACTTCCATGGTTTAGATCAGTACCTTGGCATCATTTTTTAGTCATTTTCTCTCCTTTTTCTTCCATTTCTTCTCTACATCACCTAGTGTCAAAGTCAACTCATAATCCTCTTAGTGAACTTTCTATTCTCTTCTCTTCCTCTTTTTCTTCTTTTAAACTTTAGGAAGCTTACTATCATCATTACCAACATCATGAGCACTTCTATTGATTTACAAGGAGGGGAGTGTGTGAGAAAATCAATGAAAGAGTCCTCCTCCTTAGCCTTAACTAGTGAAATCTAAATATGTAGGATAACCAGCACTACTTGCTTTTGAATAGTATCAATGTCAGCTCAAGCTTTTGCGAGATCAGATAATATCACAGTAAGGTTCAGAACTGACAAGCTTCACAAATGCTAATTCACTCGAATCTCTATCCCATCCAAATAGGAATTTATCCTATCAATAGAACTCTGAATGGGCTCAATTGCATCAGTTATCTACTTTTTGATCAATGGTTCATGGAAATGGAGAAGCGTTTAATATGCTCATCTACATGAAATGCCACTTTAGCTACCTTGCTAAAAATCTCACTGGTAAAGAGGGTGGAAGGACCTGGCTCATTGGATGGTGTAGAATAAGCTGATATAGATAGGCCAGGTGCAGCCACCGAAAGGAGTGGATATGGAAGCAGCAGCCTCGTCATACACAACCAAAGCATCGACCAGCACATCTCCACTCAACTCGAGAAACACAACATTTTTGGATGCAACTGGATAGGCTCTACCCCTTCTCACAGGGTTTGCTATATCCCAAATTAGAGCAATGTCCTAATATTTATAGCCTATAAAGTCCTATCAACTCCCACAATCTTGGGAACCTAGGCTGCTTGGCATAACTGGTTGATGAGGCAAGGAAATGGGATGGATGTTGATGTCCACAAAGCACGCTCCTTGAGTTACTTCGTAATGATGCAGGAAATAATAATGTCATATTGGGACATGATGTATATAACTAAAATTACCCAATCTAGATTCAATGTATTATCTACAGCTATCGGGACCAACCGGTGTTGTACCATAGACCACTTAAACTTGCCCTCCATACTCAATGATGCCTTTGTGATGCTCAAGGTCTTGGCCATTAGCCACGGTGGGCATCCATGGCTAGCTGAACTCTTGGTTCCACATAGTCAGGGCCATATATAAAGCGCTGGATTGTGCGCTCTGAGATGTCAACCTGGACTCCTCATACTTTCACTCTATCCAATGATTGCTGCGTCTTTGAATTCTTTCCTTTTTCGCACATGTTTATCGGGGTTACAACATATGACACATAGAACTCACAGACTAACACCGGGTTGTAAGGACCACCTTGCCGACTTATCCATTGAAACCTGTAGTGATTATACAGCTCTATAATGTAGGCCATGTCATTCAAAGCTACAAATCTCACCTAAACAATTTCAAATATACTTTGCCTTGGCTGTCCTTTATCATTTAGTGCCAAGCCCTCATGAAACAACCAGGAAGTGCCCTCTATGGCCTATCTCACTCTATCCCAAACTCTGAGGTTTTTGCATTTGAATGTAGGGGCAATAGGGATGGGATATTCAGGTTGAGCCACTACTATATCTGCACAATTAGTGTCGGACTTGCTAGCACTCTCTGAGGGTGACCCTAAACCTACATCCTTCTTGCTGCCCGAAGCTGTATCCTCTCCGTGTTTAGACTTGCCAGTATCGCTCTCCTGAGATGATGAACCAGACTAACCCTCTCCCTCTTTAGACTGAGAAGAGGTGGTCTGTGCATGTATCTTTTCTCTCTGTCTAGTGGTTTCAGGTGCTGCATCAAGTCAGAGTCTATTGTGTATATCTCCTCGGATCCAGTATCCTTCGACTCATCTTGAAGTTGCCTTTTTTTCTTATGATGACCTTTTTTTATTGATGTGAGCTTTCTTGGGGTTTCCTTTGAAGCATAGTACCTGTGGGTGAATTCATTAGTACTGATTATCATTGCAAAACATAATCTTAGATATTGCAGGCACAATCCATGGATGGGTCTACGGCCAGTGGAACCATACCACGGCTCGTGAACCAATTCGTGGTTTTAGTAACCATTCTTAGTGTCAAAAATAACGACCGACTTGAAAGACCATGGTTTAGAACCACAGATCCATCATGTGAGTCATAGTTGTGGTCTTTTGAGTTGTCAATTTGATATAATTAGTTCTAGGGACCACGAGTCCTATGACGGGCCATAGTTTCGAACTACGGTTTATCCTATGATTCATGGTTCATTCTTCAGAATTTTATAGGTGAGGGATCTATCTTACGAGTGGATTTACGGTCCGTGCACTGAAATCTAGTCCGTAGATTCACTTGTAATCACTGAGCAACAATTTATATTGGATAAAAAACTCCCTGCTCTTATGTTTTAAAAAAATTGAACTTTCATTCAACATAAACTCCCCACTCATCTAAATTTCAGCCTAGTATACACTACATATCTATAACCCATTCATCTAGGGTTCACTATTTTCACTTGTTAGGCAAAATATGAACCCTAGACTCATTTTAAATTTTAAGAAAAAGAAATTAAATGAAGGAATGAACGTACCCTTAGGGTCGAGTTCTTTTTGTGTTAGTGGAGCGGAATGTTGTGATGGATTTGTGCGTACAATAGGTAGGATTGATTTGTTGAATTTATGTGGGAGTTTGAGTTGGATTAGGAATGGAAGAGGAAGTAATTTGATTCTTCCCTTATTTAAAAATAGTGGTTTGCCTTAGGTGAAGGGGAGAAGAAGAAGCAAAATTCGGGTCGGGTTGTTATTTTAAAATTCTTAGCCTTGACCCACGACTCGGCTTTGGTACTGTACCTGGGACCTACGAGTGAAAACTACAGTGCATAGACTGAAATGATGACCAATGTTTTAACTCATGGTTCTTACTTTTTGCCTTACTTGCTTAAAGAAATGACGACTGAAAATACGGTCCATCTTTCTAAGGCATGGACTATCTAGTGAGTCATAGTTTATTGCATCAGAGACCTAGTTTTTGATCCAGAAACCATGAGTTGGTCTATGATCCATAAAACCTGTTCACAGATCGTGAACCCATTCCTGATATCTGGAGATTCATGCAGTGGTATTCTCTTCCTTTCACCTGCACATACAACAAACATTAGCCTTGGGTTGCCTCCCAAGCAGCGCTTGATTTAACATCGCAACACGACGCAGGTCACTTGTCTACTAAGATTTTCTCAAGTTTCCCTCATGGAATGCCTCCCATGTAGCGCCTGATTTAACATCGCAGCACGACATATGTCACCTGACTACTTAAGCTTTATCAAGTTTCCCTCATTTATTGCCTC
This sequence comes from Jaltomata sinuosa, assembly GCA_003996215.1. Classification (NCBI taxonomy): domain Eukaryota; kingdom Viridiplantae; phylum Streptophyta; class Magnoliopsida; order Solanales; family Solanaceae; genus Jaltomata; species Jaltomata sinuosa. The sequence continues at coordinate 261,929 of QJPP01000704.1, forward strand.
CCATGTAGCACCTGATTTAACATCGTGGCATGATGCAGGTTCCTTGGTTACTCAGAATTCACCAAGGGTCTATACTTTAACAACTTTTATCTCCTCTGCAGTTTCCAAGTACGCCTTGATACGCTGACCGTTTTCTTTGAACCTCTTGCCCTTATGATTTTCAAGCTCTATGGCACCATGTGGGAATACTTATACCACTTTGAATGTTCCAATCCATTTGGACTTCAACTTTCCAGGAAACAAGCAAAGTCTTGAATTGAACAGTAGAACAAAAATCACCCGAGGCAAAATCTCTCTTCTCAATCTTCCAGTCATGATAGAATTTAATCTTTTCTTTGTACAAGGATGAACTTTCATAGGCATTGAGGTGAAACTCATCTAACTTATTCAACTGACCGAGCCGCTAAAATGATGTTGCAGGCCAATCTAAATTCAACTTCTTCAGTACCCACATGGCCTTATGCTTAAGCTCAACATGTAGATGACATGCCTTCCCAAACACAAGCTGATATGGTGACATACCTATTTGTGTCTTGTAAGCAGACTGGTATGCCCATAAAACATCATCCAGTTTCCTAGACCAATTCGTTCTATTCTTATTAACAGTCTTTGATAGGATTGACTTTAGCTCGCGGTTGGAAACCTCAACTTGCCCACTACTCTGGGGGGTGATAAGGGGTTGCAACTTTGTGTTTCACTGAATACTTTTCAAGAAAAGAACAAAACAACTTACTGCAAAAGTGAGAGCCTTCATCACTGATAATTTCCTGTGGTGTACCAAATCTCGAAAAGATGTTCTTTTTCAATAATGCTGTGACACTCTTGCCTTCATTATTGGGGAGTTCAACCACCTCCACCCACTTGAACACATATTCAACAACCATAAATATATATTTCATCCTATTCAAACTCAAAAATGGACCCATGAAATCAATGTCCCACACATCAAACAGTTCAATCAAAAGGATGAGAGTGAGAGAAAGTTCATGCTTCCTTGATATACCACTTTCCCTCTGACATCAACTTTAAGCCTTAGCAAAATAATGTGCGTCCTTGTTGAAGGTAGGCCAAAAGTAGCCACATTGCAAGATCTTATGAGCTGTCCGGATACCACTATGATTTCCCCCAATAGGGGATGAGTGAAAAGCCTCTAATATCTCTATCGTCTCAGTTTCAGGCACACATATCCAAAACATCGTATTAACAAATACACGAAACAAGAACGGCTCCTCCCAGAAGTATTTCTTAACATCAAACATAAACTTTCTTTGCTGGTGGACAATCATATTGGGAGGCACCAAATCACTTGCCAAATAGTTGGCAAAGTCTGCAAACCATGGAATCAGATCTTGGGAGACAACCAACACTTTCTCATCTGGGAAATAATCATCAATCTCTAGCTCATCATTTTGCTTAAGCATCGCTTCTTCCTCTAATTTTTACAACTGATTTGCTACCTAATTTTTTGTACCCTTCCGGTCCTTGACCTCAAAGTCAAATTCTTGCAACAGTAGGACCCATTGAATGAACGTCAGCTTCACATATTTCTTTGCCATGAGGTACCTATGAGCTGCATGGTCAGTGTGCACAATCATCTTAGTGCCAATCAAATAGGATCTAAACTTCTCGAATGCAAAAACCACAGCAAGCAACTCTTATTTTGTCACAGCATTGTTCTTTTGAGAAGGATTAAGTGCTTTGATAGAGTAGTATATGGGATGGAGAATCTTCGCATGTCTTTGGCCTAGGACGGCTCCTAGCGCCACTCCACTCGCATTTCATATTATTTGAAAAGGCTGGGACTAATCTGGCATGACGATAATGGGCGCAAAGATCAGCTTTTTCTTAAGGCATTCAAATACCTTCATACATGCATCATAAAAAACAAACTGTACCTCCTTCTCTAATAACTTGCACAATGGATTTGCAACTTTAGAGAAGTCCTTTATGAACCTGCGATAGAAACCAGCATGCCCCAGAAAGCTTTGGATACCCTTCACAAAAACATGAGGAGGAAATTTTTCAATCACCTCTATCTTTTCTTTGTCATCCTCAATACCTTGCTTGGAGATACAATGGCCAAGAACTATACCATATTTGACCATCAAGTGACACTTCTCCCAATTCAACACTAAGTTGCATTCTTCACATCTTTTCAGCACACAACTGAGATGATCCAAATAATCTTCAAAAGAGTCACTAACTACAGAAAAATCATCCATGAATACTTCAATAGTGTCCTACACCATATCTTGAAAATCGACATCATACATCATTGAAATATCACCAGTGCATTGCATAACCCAAATGGCATCCTCTTGAAAGCAAATGTCCCATATGGATAGGTGAAAGTGGTATTTTCTTGGTCTTCAGCAACAATCGAGCTCTGATTGTATCCCAAATAACCATCAAGAAAACAATACCATCATCTACGAACAAGATGGTCTAACATTTGATCCATGAACGGCATTGAATAATGATCCTTCTATTTCAAAGCATTCAACTTTTTGTAGTCCATGCACACGCGCTAGCCAGTGACTTGCCTCATTGGAATCAACTCATTCTTAGAATTTGGAACCACAGTGATTCCACACTTTTTAGGAACACACTGAACCGGGCTAACCCACTTGCTATTTGTAATAGGGTAAATCACACCTGCATCCATCCACTTGATGATCTCCTTCTTTACAACTTCTTACATAGGCTGATTCAACCTAAGCTGATGCTCAATACTCGGAATGCAATCTGGCTCCAGCTAAATTTTGTGCGTGCAAATTCCAGGAAGAATCCCAATAATGTCAGCAATGGACCAACCAATGGACCTCTTGAACCTACTCAAAATAGAAACCAGATCTTTAACCTGACTTTATCTAAGTCTACAGAAATAATATGTGGCAAGGTGTCATTATTTTCTAAGAACACATATTGGAGATGGGAAGGAAGCTCCGATCTCAATAGATGGTCTATAGTAAATTTTGGAATCTATACTCAAAATTTGAGCGCAAACGGAGTTGGTTTTGTGGCCCAAAAAAGCCCTGAAGTACTACTAATTCATGATAACAAAAGTGGAGAATTGCAATTTTCAAGGGCCAAAACGTACCAATTTGGAAGCATGAATCGATCACGGACCGGAACTATAGCTACCACGAACAATAAAGCTCTCAAACGCAGCTTTAACCCAAGAAAAATCAAGCTTGTAAGCTCCTCAACAATGGTGGTTTTTGAGGTTAAAGAGAAGAACAAGGCTTGAAGAAGAAGGGTCTTACCAACAATAAAGGAGCGAGATTAATGATAATTTGGAGAATTACCACGAGCCCACACTATTCTTGAGTAATTAGAGTTGAGAAAAATGAAGTTGGAGTAGAAAGATGTGAAAGAAATAAGATGAAAATCATGAAACACAAGAATTTAAAGGGGTTGGCCGAAGGCTGGCGCCGTGGTCCGGCCTGCAACAAAAACTAGTAGTTTTCTGAAATTCTCCGGGGCATTTTGGGCACGATCGGAACCTGATACTCAAAAATCAACAGAGCTATTTTAGTGGAAACGACATTCAGGATTTAATGTAATCAAGTAATTTACCAACAGAGATCATTTAAAGTAAAATTGGGCCCCACGCCCAAAACTAATTTAGAACTCAATACCCCAATAAAAGTCCAGAAGCCCCAGGACCCAAACCAAAGGTTCCCCTTGCCTAAAGTCAACATTCCAGAGATAATAGCAGGGGCAAAATTTTCATCCGAGCTCGTCTTCTTCGAATATTGACCAAAGTCAACCCTACTAGCCAAACTAGCTTCAAAATATAGAAAGTGACACAAAACCAAACCGAAAGCACTCAGACCCAGACCAATAGTCCTACTAGACCATAATCCCCGTTCCGAAGACAAGAGAACTGTCAGAATTTGATTTGAGCACATTTACCAAGAAAGTTGACCGAAGTTAAAGGTTTTTTAAGTTCAAGTTCTAAAACAGAGAAATGGTCATAACGACCTAACGAACGGACCGGGCATCGAACCGTCACTCCCGGTAAGTTATAAATAACCTGTAGCCGCTAAGGAAAAGCTCGAAATGCAGAAAAAGGATAAAAAATAGAAAATGACGTGGAGGGTCATTACATTAACTGAGGGGATTGTTGCACCAAATTCGACAGTTCAAGGGTATTTTAAACTCTTTTTCAAAAAAAAAGAAAAGAACGGGGCTTGAATATTTCAGAAAAAATCATTCAATCTTGAGAAGATAATTATGTTGAGTCACATTTCATGGGAATACTCTATTCAAAAGAATCTTCGTCAATTCAATAAAAAATTAACTTCGACCCCACTTTTTTTTCTTTTCACGCAAAATTTTTGGGACTGACTTTTTATAGAGATTCAAGCTTGTGAAATGCTTTATCATTTTTACTCAAGAGTAAAACTCGACTAGCTTTTGACACAGACATGAAGACATTGCTATGCTGAAGGATATAGGGAAGATAAAGTTGATCAAAAAATACTATTTATGGCATCGTCTATTGGAGTTAGAGCAATCAAATTTCAAGATGAAAATATATCGAAGCTTAATTGATAGTAGGATTGCTAAAAGAACAAAGATAGAATTTGATCGGAGAGTATACCTTTTGACTTTATTTGTCAATATACTAAGGTTAGGCGACAATGTTATCTTTTGGTTATTTAAATTTGTAATTTATAACTCAATTAAATAGTTTTTAAATATGTATACATATTAAAAATTACTATCTATTTTGGGTATATATATTACGAGGAAAAAGATAAATTCACGTGCAACACATGTGTAGAGAGAGTAGTATATATATTAGGATAATAATTAAATTATAATTATTTTAAAAAATAGTAAATGATAGTTTTGTCTATTGTAGAGTATTTTAATGAAGGCCAAAGATTCTACAATAGACAAACTTGTTATTTATTATTTTTCTCAAATAATTATCATTTAATTATTATCCTAATATTTAAGACTTTAAAATTAATTAAAGTTCTAGCTATTAAATCCTTTTTTAATTGTGTGTGTTGTGTGAAATTATAATTTTTAATATACAGATTTATATATATTCGGTTTGAATCAATTTTTTTTTTGCTTAAAACCAAAATCAAATCAAATTTATCATTTTTTAAATTAAACAAAACCAAACCAACCAAAGGTTCGGATTTACAATTTTTCATAAACACCCCTAATAGGACATTTTGAATTTCTAAAACAACTGATAACAGAGGAAAAACGTCACTAGTGGTAAGATGCACTTAGGGAGTCTGAGATCAAAAGGGCAATTTTTGTAAGAAAAATGTCAAAATGGCTATTGAAATTTGAACTAGACGAAAAGGGATAAAACGTCCATACTCAAATATTTTGCCCCAATTGTAGGACCCAGTGGCCTGACTATTGAGGCAAATCGTTAACTCTTCAATGATTTTTTGGTTATTGTTTCTTTCCCCTCAGAAATTTTTTGATACCTAAATGAGGTATGCAACAAAGTTTTTTTTTTTTGGGGGGGGGAGGGGGGGATCGTTAAGACTAAAAATAATTTTATCAAAAATAAAATAAAATCCTGAAACTCGTTGATATCTAAATGAGGTGCCCTTTTAGACTTAGAACATTGAAAGACTTTTAGATATCAACAATTGAAAATAAAAAATGTTGTAATGGCCATTATTTCAGTGGCTAGGCCATTTTAACATTATTATTTAGAGAGCTGCTAAATGACCACAAATATAAAAAAGACTATAATAAACTTTTTTCCTCTAAAACAAAGTTAATTTACTAAATTTTATGAGTCATTTATTATTTTGACAAAATGGATTTTTTGTCATTTTACTTCTTCTTCTTTTCGCTAGCTCTTTAAAAAGAATTAGTCAAATGCAACTTATAAATGAAACTAAAAGGAAAAAAATTATTAACTTCATGTTTTCTTGAAGCTTTAGCAATGTCAAGTAATTTTTTAAAATCACAAAAATATATTCACCATTTATGGGATTTAATTTTAAATTTTTCGTATATAAATAATTAATATATCAAAAACTTTTATTATGTAACTCAATTTGAAATACACTCTCGATATTTTAAAATTAAACACTTATACTTTAAATACTATAAAAGTTCTACACTTACACCTTCTATATAACTAAATATATTAAAATATAATTATCAAATAACAAACTAAAACCATAAATAAAATATTTTTGTGAAGTTATTCTTAAAATTTTTAAAACTAAGATAAAAACTTTTATTCATGCATTTGAAAAAATATATAAATATTTTCAAAAATAGAAAATGATACAAAATATTTAATGATTCTTTTTTAATTTAAATTGGGCCATAGGATCCTTTATTAATATAAGAAAATGTTGTACCAAAAAAAGACCATCCAAAGTTGAGCCCAAAAACAAAAACCCAATCTAGTTTGAAAAAAATAAAAGGGAAATAAGCAAAAGACAACAAAAAGGAAAGAAAAGAAAAAAAGACCAAACACTGTCATTCATCTTCTCAGATGAGCTACCGGTCAAAGATTTTGACTAACAGCTGAAGAGACGTTACTGACAAGGAGAAGGCTGCAGATGCCTAACCTTCAAAGCTACACTAGATCCATATTTTCATGAGCTTGGATAGATTCCACAAAGGATATTCAAAAATCTCACGTACGCTATGTAATCCGACTCCATTGAAGACTTTTTCTTCTCATTAGCTATAAAACTGGTAAGGCTTGATCTAAATAGTTGCAGTTCTTTTCTGTCTCAGAACCTCATCTTAGAAAGCGCAAATCATATCCTATGGTTCTTGTTTGTATCTGCTTTTATTCTGAAGTCTGACTATTGGAGCCTAAGCTTGATACTCCCATTTTTTAGCAGGATATCTGACTTTTGGGCTAGAGTTAATTGGTTGCCCTCATTCCCTTTATCCTCACAGGTTGATCTTCAAGATAATACCACTATATAGGAATCTGCAACAAGGTGAATCGTTCATCTATTTCCTCTCATAGTTTAATATCCACTGTTATCCATATGTGCCTTCTTTACTGTGTCTCCTGGTGATTGTGTTCTTGGTTTGCTATTGTCCTTTATTGCTCGATTATCCTACTGTGATGTTGATGTTGTTGTTGTAGATGTTGGCAAATTGAAATTCCTATTTTGACACTTCTTGACTCTAAGATTTGGAATTTATGATTTATCCATATATAGAGTTACTTTGGTTTCTCTGGGTAGTTCTTGTGTTGTTGTGTATCTTAATATTTGTACACCTACAAAACAGAAAACTTTGTTAGCAAAATAGTCGGCAAGCATGTTGCCTTCTATGAATGTATGCTCCACCCTCACTAGTGCCCTTGATTTCAACATCTGTATCTTCCTCATTTCTATTGATATACACCAAGGAACCTCCCAAATGTCATCAAGCACCTTCTTGATAATAAAAGAATCAGTTTTCATCACCACAGGCACCAACTGGTGATTTATACAGTATTCAAGACCTATTCTTGGCGCAGTAGCTTCAGCTAGTAATCTAGGACCATTATCTAGTTATTTCTAGCATCCGTAAATACAATATTTCCTGCACTGTGTCTTATATAAAAGGCTCCAAAGCTTGGTCCAGCATTCACTTTATTTGATCCATCTGAGTTACACTTGAAGAAGCCTAGCCCAGGTAACTTTCAGTAAATTACTTTAGAGTCAAGTCTAGGAGTGTATTGTTCAAAGAACTGAACAATCTTTGGCAAAGTGGTAGGGATATGTAGTAGCCAAGGATATCTAGTTGTACCCAGCATGTATATGTTTCTATTAATCTCCAAAATCATCCTTCCATAGGACATTTTTTCTCCATGATGTATGACATATCTTCTCTTCCAAATTTGCCATAATATAAAGGCTGGCATAGACTTGTATAGAGGCTTTAGCTTCTGTGCACAGTTTGCATTCCATCACTTGTAGATAGTATCTCTTAATTGTAGGAAAGGTCCAAGGAACCCTGCTGCACTAGAAAATGTCTGCCAGATTCTTACAGATAAGAATGAACTAATGAAAAGATGCTCCCAAGTTTTTTGCCTTCCATCCTCACATCTGTTGATAAGTAGGTATTCTACCTACTTATTTAACTCTTAATCCTATGTTTTAGCTAGTATAATTGAGAAATATAGTGCATTTGACATGATTTACTTTTATTTCATAGGTTTATGTGATTTAGAGGTGATCAGAAAAGGAATTGTGTGAAAATAAGTTAAAATGGAGCTATTCGAAGAAGTTGATGAGTCGAAGCACAATTGGCCTTCGTGGAGACAGTGGGTTGATAACGCTCAAGTAACATTGTCCATACAGAGGTGATAGTGATCGTCAGAGCAAAATAAAATTTATATTCCCCATGGGAGTCGGGTTCAATCCCATAGAGAAATGGTAGAATTGCCTATAAAATTGTCGTATATCAATCACCAATAGAGTAATCGTTCAAATAACATAAAAGTGAAAAGGGGGAAAATCAGGAAATTGGGAATCTATTACAATCACAATTAAAGCAAAACAATAAAATAAAAAAAGATTTGTATCAAGAGAGAGGACCACTAGGGGTATGCTTTCAATAGGACTTAAACATGGGTTAAGGTACTTGCTTAATTATGCAAATTTTAAATAAATGATATGGGTAGCATTGGCTTTAGTCATGAATGTCAATCTTTCGATCTCACAAACATTTATCCTATGGTCTCTATTCGAGCACCATGGTTTCAACACAAACCAACAAATTTAGGCTTGGGGATGTCACACTATTTCTAGCTTAGACTCTTAAATGGGTGTTTTTCGGTGATTGAACTATTTCTAGCCTCAATATAGGTGGAAATCCTAACTACCCACTATTGATTTCTCATCCGAAATTATGAACATCTTTCTCAAGCAAGAACACAATAAAGTAATTTCAATCAATGTTTGTAGCCACTAATTTTAAAGTTAAAACATGGAGAATTCACTAGACCCATATCAATTTAGCAATTATAAGCACAATTAAACAAGACACATACCCAAAATTAAATACCCATCATAAACATACCCCTAGACAAGGAAATTAGTCACTCATGCTAAAGGAAATAGAGATTATACAAGTGGGTAATTCAAATTCCTTTTCATTAATGGAGCTAATAACCAATATCCAAGCTCAATAGTACAATAAAAGTCAATCCAAGGTTGAAGATTAACGGAATGGAGTAAAACCCTCTATCTTTCCATAAGAGAGAAAACTTGCAAAAACTATTAAAAGTTGTCTAAGACTATTGAGTACAATTCCCAAATTGAGTTTTAGAAGGTTCCTGAATCATCATATGAAAATGGACAAAAGTGCCCTTCGGGAGCCGTGCGGTGCGACATGCGGTCGCACCAAGCATTGTGCGCATCACACGGCTCTGCTCTAGCATACCAGTGACTTAATTGGATTTTTGGTGTTGTACAAAGGGAGGTGCGGTCCACACAAGTCGTTGTGCGTGTTGCACAGAAATCGTACCTCTCGGCAGAATATTCATCTCTTTTGATTACGTTCACACTTTAACTCATTTTGAGCTTTTTTGGGTCCGCTTCCTTGTTTTCTACTTTTGACCAAGAGTACATGCAGTCATATCAATTAAGGCCATAAGAACCTCTAAATCTTATCAAAACATGGCAATAATTCATGATTAAAGGCTCAATAAGTTGGTAGATTACCGACTTATCAAACCCCCAAACTTGAACTATTGCTTGTCCTCAAGAAAGCTACTCACAAGGTAAGGAATGAATTATGCTCTAAAACACATGGTTTGCACTCATAATTACTCTACTCTAAAAAACTAAGAAAAAGAACAAATAAAAAGACTTAACTACAATGCTCATCTCTATTTGGACCACCACATTATCAAGGCAACTGATCATTTCAAAACATTCATTAGAAGGACTTTATTTCTCATTCAAAAATAGGGGAGTTTTCATTTCAAAACAAGATCAAGCCTCTCAAGTCATTGGCAAGGACCATAAAGGTTTGCCTCTAGATTCGCTACACAATTTTGTCTCATTCATTCCTCTCAATTGATATAGAGACTTTATGTTTCAATTCGATTGCGTGATGCCACTCACCACAAGAGAGAATCTCACTCACAATCATGTGATTCATAATACAAGGGATTATAAGAGAACCACAAAGACTCTCACTCTCTCAAGGAAGTTCAAGTGCCCACATATCAAACCATAGGCTTGCCCTTCATGTAATTTGCCACTAATGTAGAGTTACCAAGCTCGGAATCACTAAGGACTTGCAGGTTACGATGTTGGCTAGGGCTAAGGTGAGGGTTGCATTTGACTAAAGTGCCTAAACCTCTCTAACAGTCTTGTTATGATTTCTAACACCACTCACATTTTTGAACTTTGACTTCACCTTATTTCTCCCTCACACAACCTATGCTTTTCCCTTCAACTTGATCATTCAACCTCCTTGTATCACCTACACTTGGTAGCACTAATTCTTTTCTTTTAATTTTTCTTATTGCATTTTGGAGAAATTTTCAATTCAATTATGAGGTGCTACCTTGAACTCGGAGTGCATCCCTTTTCTTCTCCACATTGAGTAGACACAGTACACCCCCAAACTTAGGCTTTTACCTATGTTATCATTTCAATTCCCCCCCCCCCCCAAAAAAACTTAGGCTTTTAGCCTATGTTTCACTTTCGAGTCACTAGGGAAGATGGGTGCAAAAATAGAGGTTCCAAAAAGGGTCAAGGTGTTAATAAGGTGCTAAGAAAAGGTCACAAGCTCAAAGTGGTTCACTAGGATCAATGTCAAGAGAAGTCATTTGGGTGAAGTGGCTATTCAAAAAGGGCCTAAGATCATCTTTCAAGCTTAGTCACATCTAGGATTTTCACCTTGAATCACATTTGAGGCAAGTTCTAGATGTCACACATGCACAAGAGTCGAAGGATAGCCTCATCACACAAGGCATTACATCACAAGAATTTTCTACATTGGTCTCAAAATCAATTGGGATAAATGACTTTTAACAAGCTATTCTGAGTTCATTACACACTCATTTGTAAATCGATCAAGCCAAACTGAGAGTGTGTAAGTCATGATAAGAGAATGATTTTCTCAAAATTCATTTTCCTTTTTTCCTTTGATTTTCAAAAACTTCTTGCCAAGAATTTTTTTTATGGCTCATTTTCGAGACAAGCAAAGCACAAACTCTATTTAAAACTAAAACTTGGCATTTTCCTTTAAGAGATTTACCTCTCAATCTATCATAGGGAAACACTAACCTGGTTCATCATAAACATAAAAGAAAAAGAAAAAGAAAAATAAAGAAAACATTTGCTTCTTGGAAAACAACTGTGGTATTAAGGGAACCCTTGGAGTTTATTGCTAATCTACTATCAACAAGGCGACTACAAATTTAAAGTGCTCATGATTCAATTGAAAACAAGCCTCGGTGTAGGCACTAGAGCATTTGCAAGGCACATGTAGTGAGATAATAGAATCATGTAAGACTAACCTGGCACACAATCAAAATTTAGAGTCATCCAGCCTGGCAAGGGCACAGTTAAGAACTAATCAACAAAACTAAATAAAGAAAAGTCTTGGCAAAGGCAGTGTCACAATAATCCAAAACATGCCTGACAAGGGCCGAATAAATTATATAATGGGGGAATAAAGAAGTCAAGGCCCGACAAGTCTAATAAAATACCATCTCAAAACCCAACACGGGAAACCAACCAAGCAATATCATATAAACACCACCTCCCCTAAGAAAATAAGCATTTCCCTCAATGCTCTAAGCTCAAATAAGTAAGGAAAGGGTGCAACAACTACGTAGGAGGACTACGCCTCATTATCATCCGTTGCCTCTACACTAGTGCATGCACCACCCTTTTGGGACTACAAAGTGTGTGTTGACTCTCAAAGAGCTTCTTGGAATATTGGGGCCTCATCATCAGGCACCACCGCCTCATTATCATTATAAGCAGCAAACAAGTCATCCAAGGGATCGAGAGTGTGCTGGGGTAGAGGCATGGCACTCAAATATGCTTCATCAACCAGAGCCTTCCTTTTTTCCTTATCAACATCCTTTCAGATGTCCTTCACAGTCCCCTCAATGTTTTTTATTCTTTAGCATAGCTTGCTCATGCTCTCCATTACTCAGTTAATGGCCCTCTTGACATCCTTGTCAATTAAACTAGGTAGCCTATTAGCTAAGTTAGTCAATTGCCTATTGTGATTATAGGTATTGTCAACTATATCTTTGAGTCTAATCTTGGTCACTGGCCCTCAAGGTGAAGCAGGTGCTGGAGTCGGTGCTTGTGCAAAATCTATTTGGATCTCATTAGTAATGGCACTGAAAGTAGATTCTTTGTTTACATTTCTGGATACGTATGGCCATATTGTAGGTAGTTAGGATTTGGTTTCATCAGTGGCATTCTCCCTTCTATCTATCTGAATTATGGAACTTTCTCCTCGAGCTTAGGCTTCCCGAGAAGGAAAGGAAGCATTTGCTTCTTTGTCGGACTCACCAACCTCAACCTCCTCCAAATGTTACATCCTATGCTTCTTTAACCTAGGAAATCTATGTAAATTTTCTTATCAAGGTCCAACACGACAGTGGAAGAGGTAGGAGTGTCATAGCTGAAAAAGGGATTCAGAATTTGCTCATAGCCTGCTGATGAGTACATGGTAAGGGAATGTATCACCACCCCTATGAGCTTTCCTATTTATCACCAAAGCTGCGATATCCCAAAAGTTGACGTGATCCCCTGCCATAATCGAGGCTATCAAAATGGCCCCATCATGGGTGACCTTTTGGTTATTCTGAGAAGGTAAGAAGTGGGATCGGACAAAATCATACAAAAGGCAAGCCTCAAAGTACAAAGTTCGCCTCAAAATATTTCCCCCATAGTGAACCATATAAGAGTGTAAGGAGAAATAATAGAAGCATCCTAAGAAAGATGTTTCTGAGGAACGGTCCACTTGGCTATTAATGTAGGCGCAAGATCAATTAGGGTACTCCAATAGATGGAATTTATAGAAGCCGGAGTGATGCAACCTTCCTTTCCCAGAACCATGACTATCTACAAATTAGGGAAGGCCTCCATATTGTCCTTATATCCCTTAGAATCCTGCATGGTTTTGTAGGAGGTAAAGAATTCCCTAACTATCTCTTTATAGTAGTTTCTGAACACCTCTTGGAATGGTTGCCACTATCGGTTGGTGAATGTTTTGTAGATTATCCCCCACTGCACCCAGGTTGAAACTCTGTTCCGCGTTGAAGGGCTTATTTTTGTCACGATCATATGTGGACTTCATGCCCTCAACCCCAAAATGAATCTTCTCCTTCTCTGAAACTTGTGCATGAAAAGGTGTTGGGGCTTTGTTCTTTCCCTTTGAGGTAGGAGTGGAGGAGGAAGGAGATGGTTGTCTTCGGGTACTTTGCCCTGCGTTGCCCCTGCCAGGAGTCATAGTTTGCACGTGGAGATTGTGAGTATTCAAAGTAAAAGCAAAATCTTTTTGCATTTTTTGACATATGTAATAGAAGAAAAGCTAAAAGAAGTTAACTAATTAAAAGAGATTGGAATGCAAAGAAGAGGAAAAACAAATTGGGTAATTGATGGATTGCGTGAACCACATGCAAAATTCACCAAGGATTGTGCGCGTCGCACGTGATGTAACACAAGCTATCAGAAACCCAAGGTGATTTCTACTGTAGGGTGCGCTGGATGATGAGAATCGCACCAGCGATTGTGCACATTGCACAACACTTCACCCCTTAATCTAGTAAACTGGTGCAAAGCCTTGTGCGTTTCGCAAGTAAAGGTCTGCGCTTCACATACGAAATGTACAAGGAAATAGATGGCATTTTTCAATTAATTGTCTTCTTGTGTATTAAGCTCTTGATTCACAGAACAATACATGTGAAATGCACTAGCAACAAGCACCATCACCAATAATAACAATAGGGCTAAGCATGCTATGACCAAAACCAAATCATTCGAGTACTCAGACTTCCTCGAGATCTCAACACATTCAAAACAAAAGCAGAGTTTAATGATTTTCCTTAAGAATGAAGTTACCCCATCTATCATTGGGAACATCAAGCCTCCAATCGACAAATCATGAGGCACATTCAACAACAACAATTTTATATCCCCCACCAAGAACATATACCGACAAGCATAATGAACTAGAACAACACAAGGGCACAATGATAGTAACAATTTCAGCCCCAAACATTGACTTCTAACAAAAATCTCATGAAGATGACGATTTGCCCTTAAAAATGACGTCACCCAATCTATCATAATGTCAAATCATGTACCAACACAAGTGGGTTACTCAGACTTAGTCCAAACACAAATTTTCAAGGCTAAAACCAATCACAAACAACATACATCATCATAACTTCAAGTTCTATCAAGTTAATCCTAAACAAAAATCAACAATATAACCTAAAATTGGGGACCCAAATTTTTTGGATACCACCAAAAATCACATGGAAGAATAAAGGAGCATGCTTCACAATATAAGTTCCCAATTATTAGAAAAACAAGTATTTAACTTCGGAGAACTTACCACTATTGAAGATTAGAGGAAGGGAAGCAAACATTGAAGCTTTTGAAGGCTAACAATGGAGTCCCACGTTTTAAATCGGTGAAACGACAGTGGTGACAGGTTAAGAGAGGTGGTGAAGAGATTTGGGGTGAGAAAGGAGAAGATATGGGAGAGTTTAAGGTATTTTTAAGGAATATTGAGAGAGAATTATGGACATTTTAAGAGAATGTGGAAAAAAAGAAAGAGAGTGGTGGTTTTATTAGATGAAAAAGAAAAATAAAAGTCACCAGGTCAGTCTCTGGGTCAGGTCAGTCAATGGATAGGTCAAAAAAATTTTAAAACATACCTTAGTGTGCCGCGACGTACAATTTTAACAAGCCTTTGTGCGGCTAGCACATTGCTCCGCACGAGCTAATTTTTCAACTCAATTTTACCCAAGCATCTGACTTATGGTGCGATGGAGGTGCGGCACACTCAATGGCTTGTGCAAAATGCATAACCCAGCGCCCGTCACCTCCAACTCAATATTTTTCTTTTAGTTTTCTGGTTTGGGGTGCGTTGGTTCATGAGATGTGCACAACTGCATGTGCAAACCGCACATTCTTCCGCACATCCCCTTTTTGTCTTATTTTTCCACTTGGTCATTTTTCTCTCCATGTATTCCTAAATACACATCAAAAATAACAACAGGTAACAAAAATAAAGTAAAAACACTTAGGTTTCCTCCCAAGGAGCGCTTGATTTTACTTCGCAGCTCGACGAGAGTACCTCACTCCTCAATCATTGTCGGAGAGCATGCCAATCCGATTGTCATTGCCCTATCTCAAGAAGGGGAATTGGTCCATCAACACCTTCATTAGATTATCTTGTTTCCCAGGTGCAACATCAAAGGCTCAGGTATCTCATTATTCACACTTTCATCATGGGAATCCACAAACTTGTCCTCAACATTAATCACAGAAACTACTCGAAGCTCATCCGGTGGTCTCATGGGTTGGCATACATTAAAGGTCACTTCCTCACATCCAACCCATAACTTGAGTTTTCCGAGTTCAACATCAACTAAGGCTCTCCCCATAGCTAACAATAGTCGCCCTAATATGATTGGAACCTCTATATCCACCTCACAATCCAAAATAACAAAATCGGCCAGTAGGATGAGCTTGTCAACCTTGACTAATACATCAAATAGGATTCCTACCAGGCTTTGATGGACCTATCACCCATGAGAACCCTTATAGATATAGGATTGGGCATACCCAAGCTTAACTTATTAAATATTAGTAGGGTTATAAAGTTGATAATCTCCCCTAAGTCACACAACACCTTCCGAAACACAAATAACCTTATGGTGCAAGTTATGGTAAATGCGCCCAGGTCTTTCTGTAACACCCCTAAAAATTCTAAGCTAAGACCCAAACTATTTACAAGAGTGTAATGATTATTTCCCTAGTGTGGTGAGTACTTTGGATATGAATCATGTTATTAAGAAACTCCTAGAAGCAAGTTAAGTTAGAACCATTTACAAGATAATTTCATGAAAGACTAAACAAGAGTCATATTCAAATGATCACACCTCCTATACTATGAAGATTTAGGTGGCCTAGTAACAAAAATATTAAAGGTTTTTGAGTCTTCCTTCCAATGCCACCGAACGCGCATTAATCCGAGTCTAGAGTAAAAAGTTATGGGTATTTTACTGCAGCACTGTCAGTGACCACAGATGGGATGACGAACCGTGGTTCTGAACCAGGGTCCATACTGTGACTCGTCAAAACAAACCCGAAACTTAGAATTTTCAACTTCAAAATGATGAGTTGGTCCATGACCCGTAGACCAAAACCAAGGTCCATAGTATGACCAGTGGTTTGTCAACTTTAAGCCTTTCTTCCAGGATTCCACGGGTCACTTCACGGGTCGTCGTTTTGAATGATGGTCCATCCTGTAACTCCTGGAATCACCTTAAGAGAACCCCCAAAACTCAAGGACTGAACCATGACTAAGTTTACGGTCCATCATTTAGAAACAAGGCCCGTCAACCAATCCATTGTTTGATATTCCAAGAATTTCAATAGTATTTAATTTAGTTTCCCAGGGGTATTTCAAACCATTCCTTTACCTTTTAGCTCCGACTATAAATATTTTAGGCTTTCTATTAAGTAAAATACCTCCAAACTATCAATTTTCCTCATTCTTTCTCTCAAGTCCATTTCAAAAAAGAAAAGAGTGTTCTTCTCGATAGTTCAGACCTAGGGCTTCTCCTTCAAGCTCCAAACATAAGGTTGTCTTCAAAATTCTTCAACAACCAGGTATGTGGGTATTTCATGAGGATCTTCTTTCACCCTCATGCCCAAAGTTTAGTTTTCAGTTATGATTTCAACAAGTTATAATTCTGGGGTTCTTACCTAAACAAATATTTTACTATGATTTCGATCTCTTGAGGATCCTACATGACAACTATTCTTGTTTGAACGATTTATACATGAAGTCCTGCAACTACATTTCAAAACCCTAGATTTTGGAATAAATGAATTATAGCCTAATTTTACCCAACTATGCATATCTTTATAGAACTGAATTCCTCGTGGTACTATATCTTCCCTGTATATGTTTAAGTGATATTGCAAGAAGTTTTACGGATATTTTCTTAAGTCCCTGGAATTTTGATGAAACAGACTTAGCTTGGATTTACGACATCTTCTGTATGAATTAGCCTTCTTTTCAAGAACTTGACATGAAATTGTAGTATTTTCACATGAACTAACTTTTCTTTAAAATACAGTCTAGTCTAGTAGTACTCAATTTTAAAGCATGAAATTAACCAGTTATCAGCTTACAACTTTTTAGAAAAATAGAATGCTTTCAGATTTAGTATTTCTTTCATTCTCAGAACATTAGTATATTTGAGCTATCTATTATTTCAGTGCATTCATTACTTTATATTCAGTTGGATGTAGGCTTAGCACCAAGCGGACAAAGGGATGAAGGCTGAACTATCAGATTAGGCTGAGACCTTTAGTAGAAGTCCCTAAGTCCCAGAACTACGGCGCCACCATAGGTATCAAGGGGGTCAGCTGTCAGATTAGGTTGGACACCCTTGTCCCTTGTCGACATCAGTTTAGTGGATCCACGTCATATTTTTTTGTAAACTTGGCAAGGTATGAACACCCTTAAACCGAGGGTTATAGGTTGGCCCCATAGTTATCTCAGCTTGGGGCATGTCGATTAATAGTAGCTCCCACAGTCCATATTCATTATTGCATGACTTTGTGTTCAGTTATTCAGTTTAGTATTATACAGTTGCATGTTTATATACTTGGTCATTGCATGAGCTTATACCTTTCAGTTTGCATTCAGTACACTATATCAGTTTTTTTAGCATGTTAAGTATAAGGAACTCACATAAGGATCTACTTTAAACATGTCTTTTAGCATGACTCATGACTTTCATCTCAGTTGCACTATTTCATGATTTACAGACAAACATCATCATTTCAGTCTATGGATCCCCAAATAACAATTTTACTTATCTTGAAATATCATGATCTCACAATTATAATTCAGAAACATAATTTACACCTTTTTTAGTAAAAGAGCTTATATTCTATAGTTTTGACTTATACACTTCAGATGTTACACTTAGTCCAGTTTTCAGCCATGTTTTCAGTACATACATGTTTCTCATGATTTTTAAGTTAGTGCATATCTCACATACTCAGTACATTGAAAGTACTGATCGCATACCTTTTTGTGCTACATCCTTTTGATGATGCAGGTTTCAGTGCTAGCTTCTAGGATCATGGTCAGACAGATCGCAGCTTCCAGCCAGCTGGGAATGAGTTCTCCTTTTTCCAAGAACTTCAGTCGCTTAGTAGTTATAGTGGTTATTTCAGTTGTTATACATTGATTAAAGATAGTTGGGGGTCATGTCCTTGCTAACCATAGTAAGTGTTAGTAGAGGCTTCATAGACAGTCAGAAAGTAAGTCATTTAGTTAGTTATATTACTTTTCAAATGACAATGTATTTCCGTTTATAAAGTTCAATTTATTACAGTACTCTTCAAGGGCTCAACATATGTTTCAGCTTTAGCATATTTATTTTTTCCAGTTTATATGTTTCTATTCAGTTGCTCATGAGGTATGCAAACATGAAGGGTTAGCTTGGAGCCACTTGTGGTTCCAGGTCCCGTGTTACGTCTAGGGTGTAGGCTCGAGGCCTGACACTTTCTTCTTCATGACAATATTACTTGTCATCACAACACTCCAACTGTGTGAGATCTCCATAGTACCAACACTAATAATACACTTCTTCTTTAGAAGATCCTTCATGAACTTTGCATACTCGGGCATTTCAGTTAAAGCCTCAAACAAAGGGATATTAATAGAAAGTTTTCAAAACATGTCAGCAAACTTCTTGAATTGGTTCTCCTCCTTATTTTTGGACAATCTTTGCGGGCATGGAGGAGGCCCCTTAGGTAATGTGGTCGGCTCACTTGGAATATTAAGAGTGTCCTCCTTAATATCTATAGCTAGTTGAGAAGGAGCATCAACCTCCTTCTCCTCTTCACAAGCATCATAATTCACAAGAATGTTGAGTGCACTAAGCTTTACCCTAACTTTCGGCTCTTCATCATTCTTCTCATTCATAATCTCAACCTTGCTTATAACCATCAGCTTTACAACAACCTCAACACTAGGCTTCTTCACTATACCACTCACCTTTCCGTTCCTTGTGATAATATCCATAACATGGCCATTATTTTTTGGATATATCGTAGTATCACATGGGAGTATCCCCTTCATTCTAGGATTCTTTTGATGGACAAGTGGTTCATTTACACCTTGAGATGCTTGATAGAAGCCGAGTGTAAGCTCACAATTTGGGGAAAAGTAAACACTTTACTCTTAAGATCCTTTACTCTTAAGCCGAGTGTGAATATGTTTTTGCAAAGGTTGATGCTATTGAGGGAAGCTTAAAGGATATACACGCGAATCTTTTTAGTATGAGTCAGAAGGTGGAGTCTTATTTTGTAGTGATAAAGTAGCTTGAGGAATAAATGAGTCAGATGTATTTAACCCTGAATCCATGTCAAAAGAGTACAATTCCAAGTGATACAATTTAGCATCCAAAAAATGATCGATAAGTTATGGCTGTAACTACCCAAAGTGGAAAATAGACTATTGATCCTCCATTGCTAATAGTTGCTGATAAGTTGGCCGAGCCTAAAATTAATGATAATGAGATTATGGTAGAGTCTGAAGAGAGAGACAACACTGAAGGTCCAAGCGAGAAGAAGTCTTCTGAGGCAAAAGCAAAAAATAAAGAGGTTGCACCAGTCTTGAAACCCATCCCATTACCTCCGCCACCTTACCCACAAAGATTGAAGAAAAGGTTGAAGACGGTAAATTTCACAAGTTCATCTCCATGCTGAAACAACTTTCAGTCAATATGCCTTTAATTGAAGCACTGGAGCAGATGCCTGGATATTCTAAATTCATGAAGGATCTGGTGACTAGGAAGAGAACGATAAGCTTTGAGCCACCTGATAATTTGCACCATTGTAGTGCAATAGCCTCCCATTTGTTGGTGGAGAAAAAGAAAGATCCTAAAGCTTTTATAATTTCTTGCACAATTGCGACATTCTACTTTGCTTGTGATGTGGGTTCTAGTATAAATATGATGCCACTAGTAGTGTTTAATCATTTGGGCTTGGGAGCCCCCAAACCAACTATAATGCGACTTCTTATGGCATATTGCATAGTGAAAAGGCCTGTGGGAATTCTCTATGATGTTCTTGTGAAAGTTGATACTTTCATCTTCCCTGCGGACTTTGTTATTCTTGACTGCGAGGTTGACTTTGAGGTTCCTATCATCTTGGGATGACCTTTACTTGCTACTGGACGTGCTTTAGTTGACCTAGAGACAAGGTAGATGAAGTTTATATTGAATGATGAAGTAGTCACTTTTAATGTCTGCTAGTCTATGAAGCATCATGATGACATGCTCGTGGTTTTTGTTATTGATGTGGTTGATGAGGATCAGCTAATTGTGCATGTTGAGGAGAGACTAGGTGTTGAAGCACTTGTGGCTGTGATTATGAATTTTGATGGAGATGACATTAAAAAGCATGATGATATTGTTGCAGAACTTGCAGGTATGGGGTCTTATACCTACGCTTTGATGAAGCTTGATTTGGACCTAAAGAATAGACCGACACCGCCTGCCAGACCATCTATTGAGGAGACTCTAGACTTGGAGATCAAGGCGCTTTTGTATAATCTTCGGTATGTGTTATTAGGAGCTAATGAGACCTTACTAGTTATTATTGTTGCAGACTTAGGAGAAGGGCAAGTTGAAGCTATAGTTTCTGTGTTGAGAAAGTTCAAAAGGGCCATTGGTTGGTCCATTGTCGACATCATTGGGATTCTGCCTGGAATCTGCACTCATAAAATTCAGCTAGCTCCAAATTGCATTCTGAGTATTGATCACCAGCATAGGTTAAATCATCCTATGCAAGAGGTTGTCAAGAAGGAGATTATCAAGTGGCTGGATGCAGGTGTGATTTACCCTATTACGGACAGTAAGTGGGTGAGCCTTGTTCAATATGTGCCGAAGAAGGGTGGGATTAATATAGTTCCAAACACGAAGAATGAGTTGATCCCAATGAGGACAGTTATTGGCTGGTGTATATGTATGGATTATAGGAAGATGAATGCTTGGACTGAAAAGGATCATTTTTTGATGTCGTTTATAGATCAAATGTTAGACCATCTTGCTGGTAGAGGATGCTATTGTTTTCTTGACGGATGTTTGGGCTATAATTAAATTTTGATTGTGCCTGAAGACCAAGAGAAGACCACTTTCACCGGTCCATATGGGACATTTGAATTTAAGAGGATGACTTTTGGTCTATGCCATGCACCAATGACTTTTCAACATTGCATGATGTCTATCTTCTCTGACATGATAGAGGACACTATTGAAGTGTTCATGGATGACTTTTCAGTGGTGGGTGATTCGTACGAAGATTGTTTGGCTCATCTAAGTTGTGTACTAAAGAGGTGTGAAGAATGCAACTTGGTACTTAATTGGGAAAAATGTCACTTCATGGTGAAAGAGGGTATAGTGCTTGGCCATCAGATCTCCAAGAAGGGTATTGAGTTCGACAAAGTGAAGATTGAGGTGATTGAAAAATTTCCTCCACCAGTTTCTGTGAAGGGGATTCAAAGCTTTTTGGGGCATGTTGGTTTCTATAGGACGTTTATCAAAGACTTTTCCAAAATTTCTAATCCATTGTGCAAATTATTGGAGAAGGAGGTAAAGTTTGCATTTGATGAAGCATGTATGAAGGCATTCGAGGGCCTTAAAGTAAAGTTGGTCTCATCTCCCATCATTATTTCTCCTGATTGGTCTCAACCCTTTGAGGTTATGTACGATGCTAGTGGAGTTGCGCTAGGAGCAGTCCTAGGCCAAAGGTGCAAAAAGATTCTTCATCCCACATACTATGATAGAAAAGTACTTAACCCAGCTCAAAAGAATTATACTGTAACTAAATAAGAACTGCTTGCTGATAAGTTTAGATCCAATTTACTTGGAACCAAGGTGGTGGTGCACACGGACCATGTAGCTCTTTGCTACCTCATGGCAAAGAAGGATCCAAAGCCGAGACTGATTCGATAGGTGTTGCTGCTCAAGCATTTGATTTTGAGGTCAAGGACAGCAAGGGCACAGAGAATCAGGTAGCAGATCACTTGTCTAGATTAGAGGAAGAAGCTATGCTAAATCTTGATGATGCACAGGAGATTGATTATTGGTTCCAAGATGAGCAAATGTTAGCCGCTTCTCAAGATCTGATTCCATAGTTTGGAGATTTTGCCAAATATTTGGCAAGTGACTTGGTGCCTCCTGATATGTCTGTTCACCAAAGAAGAAAGTTCATGTCCGATGTCAAGAAATACTTCTGGGAGAAGCCATTCTTATTTTGTGTGTGTGCTGACACTATGATCCGTAGATGTGTTCCAGAAGCTTAGATGATGGAAATTCTACAGGCTTTCCATTCATCCCCTGTTAGGGGATATCATAATGGTATCCCCACCGCACATAAGATCTTATAATGCGGCTACTATTGGCTGACCATTCACAAAGACGCCCATGATTTTGCTAAAGCTTGCAGAAGGTGTCTAAGAGAAGGAGGTATATCAAGGAGGCATGAGCTTCCTCTTAATCCCATCCTTTCTATCGAGCTGTTTGACGTTTGGGGTATTGACTTCATGGGTCCGTTTGTGTTGTGTAATGGAAACTGGTACATATTGGTAGTTGTTCACTATGTATCAAAATGGGTGGAGGCGGTTGTGCTTCCCATTAATGAGAGTAAGTGTGTCACAGCATTCTTGAAAAAGAACGTTTTCTCCAGATTCGGTACACAAAAGACAATCATTAGCGATGGAGGCAAGCAATTTTGCAACAAGTTGTTTCACTCTTTACTAGAGAAATATGGAGTGAAGCACAATGTTGCAACCACCTTTCATCCCTAGACTAGTGGGCAAATGGAAGTCTTCAACCACAAAATCAAGTCAATCTTGTCCAAGACGGTCAATGCTAACAGAAAGGATTGGTCGTGGAAGTTAGATGATGCTTTGTGGGTGTACTGGACTTTATTCAAGACCCCAATAGGTATGTCACTATTTTAGCTTGTGTTTGGTAAGGCGTGCCATCTTCCAGTTGAGTTAGAGCATAAGGCCATGTGGGCATTGAAGAAGCTGAACTTAGATTGGTATGAAGCATCGTTGCAGCGGGTTGGGCAATTGAATGAGTTAGATGAGTTCCGTCTGAATGCATATGAGAGTTCAGCCCTATATAAGGAGAGGATGAACTTGTGTCATGACCGGAAGATAGAAAAGAGAAACTTCCAGCCTGGTGACTTAGTCCTACTTTTCAATTCTAGACTTTGCTTGTTTCCTGGCAAGTTGAAGTCCCAGTGGATTGGACCTTTCAAGGTGGTACAAGTGTTTCCTCACGGGGCTGTTGAACTTGAGAATCATGAAGGAAAAAGTTTCAAGGCTAATGGAAAGTGGATTAAAGCTTATTTTGGTACAGCAGAGGAGATCAAAACAATGAAGACTGGAGCCTTGATGAGTTTGTCCCACCTAAGAAGCTTGATGAAACCTGAGTAATCAAGCAACCTGCATCATGCCGCGATGTTAAATCAGGCGCTGCATGGGAGGCAACCCATGGTTTTTTCTTTTTATTTTTGCTTTTGTAAAGTGTTTTGGTGAAGTCTGAGTAGCGTAAACACTTGCATCATGCTGCGATGTTAAATCAGGCGCTGCATGGGAGGTAACCCTTGGACTAATGTTTGTTGAATTTGTAGGAAATGGTGATATGAAAACAAAATTTCAAGAATTGCAGGTAAAAATGGGTCCTACGGGCTCTGTGACGGGCCATCGCAGGTTGAAGAAATATGGTCTGCCTCTTTTCCACGCCCCACATGATGGGCTGTCACAGCTCTGACTTGCGTGGGAAATAGGTGTGAAGCCACGAATAAAGATAAAGGATTCATTGGCTCATTCCCACGTCACACATGATGACACGTCTTATCTCTGATGGGCGTCGAAAATAATTTTAGATGCCCAGGTAAGTTATGCACTGACGGGCCATCGCTTTCCTGACGGGCGTTGCATGGCCCATTGTCTTGGTCGGTCAACCGGGTATGCATGTTTTAATGTTTTATGTTTTTTAAACCTAACTCGACCCAGATTAGTTTTTCGCTCTTTCACCGCGTCTCTAACTCGTTCAACCTCATCCAATTGAGGTCAAACATCATAAAAGCTCTCTCTTCCCCCATAATCGACTTCCTCTCCTAAAATTCATTCAACCCACGATCAAACCTCCCCAATTCACTCAACCCACGTCCCTAAAGTTATCTCAAGCAAGCATCAAGATAAAGAATTCTCACCAAGTTCTCCAAAGATTATTTTTCCTCCCCAAGAGTTTTTAACAATCAAGAAGTAAGTGTTTTTTCTTCTTGAAGATGTTATATTCTTTGTGAGAAGTTGAAGACACTAACTATGGGTTTCGGTATTGTTGAGTCCAATATTGATAAGGTGAACCCTAGTTATAGTAGAATTATGTAAAAATTTGGAACTTAGGGTTGTATGCTTAGGTGAATGAAATGGTTTGATATGTGCTTATGAATATAGTAAATGTGTGTATGTTGAGAGGTGAAACTCCTGCAAACAAATAATAAAGGCAAGAAATTTGTGTGCATGACTTGATCCCATGGGACAGCAAACGGGCCGTCTGAGGCACGACGGGCGTCTGTCAGGGCGTTGGTAATGGTTCAAGACTGGAGAAAAGCCTCTGGCTAGATCCGACGCCCAATCCGGTAGGACCTCAGACCTCCCACACCCATGGTAGGAGCCCATGGGAGGATATATTGTCCTTAAAAATCCCACTATTAAGATCCACGCCCATTCCCATGAGACGTCAGACCTCGCAAGCCCGTGGGAGGCTTAAATTACTATATTTTTTTCGAAGTGTAATTTTTTTTGGTTTTTAAATTTTTGAACTCTGTGCTAATGATGATTGCATGTAAGTTCTATGGAACCAAAAAATACCACTTTGATGCAGGGGGGCCAGGAAAGCAAAAGATACTTCAGTTAAGTCTCGACTAAAGGATCAATCTGATTCTCAAGTCGAGAAGAGTGATTCAGACAACACCTCCCTTGTCTGGGCAACAAGAAGAAAGTTGATCGTATCTTCTTCCCAGTCTGACGAGGAAGGAAGAAAAGTACCTATAGAGGAGGAAGGATCATCTTCCAACTTGGCTAGTTCTAGTACAAAAAAGGAACATGCCCCTTCACCAACTAAAGGAGGGGAAGAACTAGCCACCCAAGTCTCTAGTGGCACAAAAACCGGCACTGAGTCATGAAATGACAATGGCTCAGGGTATGAGCGCAGCTTGGCCAAAGATACAAATAGTGATGCTGAGTTTGATACAAAGACCACCACTCCGGAAAGGGAAACATATTCACCCATTCTGACAGGACCTGGTACAACGCTGGTACTCGCTCGAGAGAAAGCTAGGTGGAATATAAAATAGTCAAAGAAAATATTCGATTATGGGCTCGAGGTGACAGCACGGGGAAATCTAAGACGGCCTGTCGATGAGGAAGGCTGGATAGATACTTTCAAACTGAAGAACTTCCCCAAGATTGATAAATATTTTTGGTACTACCAGTTGGGTTAGACTAGCATGCCACTCTCGGACTACAAAACGCTTATTGTGAAGGAGTTCTATACGAACTACCAAGCCATATTGAAAAGTAGATGCTAGAAGGGCCAAAGAGCTGCCGACTTACCCGCTCTTGAGAGCATATCGGTGCGAGGTGTCCCATTGAACATCTACTTCAAAACTATTAACAAATTTCACTTTGGGCTGGGATATGAGATCACCACAGACACCTTTGTCTATGATTACCGGGTCAAGAATGAGCTAAAGTGGACTAAGTGGTTGGCCAAGCATTTTACAATGATCGGGATACCAAAGTGGCTCGACCAGGACAAGACCCAGATCACAAAGGCTTCACTATCATTTGAGGCCAAATTCTGGTGGGGCCCTGGTATGACTCTGGCTCATGCCAATGAGTGCCGACAATTAGTTGACTCTTGAACGAGCCATCCTAGTGGCTAGTTTGATGTCCAAGTACAATCTGAGCTTTGGACACATTATTGCTGAACAAATCCGGGATAGAGTTACCAAGATCAATTTATCCTATCCATTTCCCTACCTCATAACTTAATTATGTGATAAAGCTAATGTCTCGAAGTATGAAGGTATTGACCGTGCAGAGCAAGCCTCCCAGACACATCATCTGGAAAGGTCCAAGGATGAGACCAGAGTTATGGGTCTGAGCGGTACTTCAGAACCACTTGCTCTCACCCTAGAGACATATGTACTGACTCTGGAGGTGACACCATCCCCTACTACTCTAACCACCCCATAGGGTATCCATACTGAGCACACCACAACTGGTCCATCTTTTTCTGCAGTACCTTCTATGGAAGAAACTTAGTCCATATTTGCTTTTCATCCGGTAAATTTTGCCAACACAATTTAGAGGACCATTGAGTTGAAGGAACAAATGAAAAAGTTTGCTTTGCAGTTGATAAAGCCCAAACTACACCTCAAATTAACGAAGCGTAAGCGGTCATAGTCAAATATAGAACCCAACAAAGGTTGGGGTCGAATCCCACAGAGAATATGGTGAAGATTAAGTCTTTAGTAAATTAAGTGACTAGTCGTCAATAGTTTCCGGTAAATAGGGGGGGTTTTGTGATCAATATTTGTAAACAAAACAAACACTTAACGTATGAATGATAGTCAATAGGAGAGAGAGAACTAGGGAAGTGTTTACCATGGCGTTAGTAACAAAGTCGATTCTAGGCTTAACGGGGTTCTTTCTATATGCGTGTCACGATGCGATTGAATTAATGGTATCGTCTAAACATTTCTCAACCAAATAGACAAATTTACTTTTCAATTCTCTCGAACTTGAAAAGGTGTGCTTTAGATTCCAATCCTAAACATCAAGTAGATTAATCTAGTTACAACATTAATCATAAGACGAGAGTTAGTAGTCTCGAATCCTCGTCGTTAATCAAGTATCCCGGTTTTAATCTCTTTACTCAAGCAAATTAAACCTAGGCATGTTCTAATGTTTGCAACCACTAGAAAACGTTACATAACGAATGATTAACAACGTGACAACATACATATTTAACCCGTCGCTACTCGGAATCTATATTGCTACTTTTGCCATGGCTCCCACAACCCTAGTTATGGGAGGTTTAGTTAATCATGCTATAAAGAAAAGAGAAGAGAATTGTATTCATAATAAAGAGAAGGGATTCTTACAATATAATGAAAACCACTCTTCAATTATTCCAAGAACAAGAAAAACAAAGATCCCAAGGACAAATCAAGAACACGAATTCAAGAAGTGTAAAACGTGTTTCTTGATCTCCAAGTCTCTCCTAAAACTATTGGGAGAACTATATTAAAAAGCTTGGTTAATAAAATAAACCTAACATAGGGTATTTATAGGAGTCTAGGAAACAAATCCCAAAAACGTCCGGATTCCGCGTAGCGGACTGCCCAGGTGTGACGGCCAGGCTGACGGACCGTCACTGGCTTGACGGACCGTCACCTGGACCGTCACCCTGAGACAGTGCAAGGCCTCCACTTGACGGTCACATGTGACGGACCGTCAAATGTGTGACGGACCATCACTCAGGCCGTCACTCTTAGGTAGAATGTCTTTTTTCGCGTATTTCCTTCCGTTTCCATGTTTGTCTCCATTTCCTGAAAATACAACATAAAAACATCAAAAACGACAACGGTTGCTTGAAAACGTACGATTGTTCTAAGTTAAAGGAGTCTAAAGTGCCGTAAAATGGCGGCACATCAACACCCTCAACTTAAGACGTTCGCTTGTCCTCAAGCAACATGACACAAAACAATAATACGATGACTCAACTAAGAAAACAAACTCGTGTCTCTAGCAACTCATGGTCATTCATTAGTTCATTAAATCAAGCACCCTCGTAGTACACAAATGTATGAAACACTAACTTGCATGGATCCAAACATGTCATTCCGATATGATAGAATATGGCATACACATGCGCAGCTATCCTAACAATCAATAGACAATATAGAAATCTTGGTGCCCTCACCACAAAGAAATCCCACACACAAGATTTGGGACTAGGTAAGCGCTCACACTCACGACCGATTTCAAACAATGCACATGCGATACCATAGGCTTGCCCTTACTATTCTATTTCAGTTCTTCAGAAAGCCGCTCAGAATCACTACAGGACTTGTTTTGGCTTGTAATGAGGCTTCAGGTGCAGGTAGGATACATTTAGGGGTTAGTGACTAAGCCCTCCTTGGAACTACCGACGTCTTCTTATCCACAGTAACTTTAACTTTGTCCATCCTTATTCACCTTTTATTTTCCTGTCTCTCTAGCTACAGGTGCGGCCCCTTTATTTTGACAATTCTTTTTATTACCTTTTCGATCTTTTTCATCTCTTTTTATTTTTCTTTTCTTTTCTTAGGCACACACCGAAATTTTCATTCTATTCACAACCAATCTTCTCCATCCTCTTTTTCTTATCATTCACCTCTGTAGTAGCCACCCTCAACTTAAGTTGATTGCCTGCGTTGAGGTGCACAATGTCCATGGCAGGACCAAGGCCAAAACAGGGTTTACCTCTATAGTAGCCACCCTCAACTTAGGCTGATTGCCTGCGTTGAGGTGCACGATGTCCAAGGAAGGACCAGGGCCAAAATAGGGATTCAAAGTTAAACAGGAACGGTGACAGGTTATTGAAAGAGCAAGGTCAATTATGGCTCAAACAGGGTTCAAAGGGATTATTTATATTTGGATGGTCTTTTAGGTTAAGTGTACTGCACACAAAAAGGGCCTGTGATCCTTTCCTAAGCAACCAAACTTCGAACTTAACAAAATAGACCGGGCAAGTTCTAGATGCATGCACAGAGTAAGAATTTATAACAATAATCTCACACGCTCTTGGCACCAAAAAACTATATCGCTACCAACTATCAAACAACCGCTCGGCTTAAGCATACTCATTCTAATCATAATCACACAATGACCTTCGAGGATCCAGACAGTCAATCGTTTCAACATAAGTACAAAACCAGAAATTTTTTAAAAGGGCCTCGTTTTTAAACAAAAAAATGCCATGCTTGCTATAGACACTACAAAACAACTACAAAATTTTAAAATAACAACCTAAACATGCCGGTTCTACTAGATAGCACACCGGAGGGAAAAGAACTCGGCAACAAAAACCCTCGGTGGTGACTCACAGGTTTCCCCACACCCTCAACTTAGACTCATGCATTGTCCCCAATGCATACATATGAAAACTAAAAACTGTGAGAATAAAGGAATACCTGTGAAGTCGATATGACTCATATTCTGGAACGATGTTGGAGACGGCCAGGGTCTCCAAAACAGGAGAACTAAATGGAGTGTGGCGTTCCAGCTTCCTCTTTGGGCTCCATCGCTAGTCGCGACAATTTCTTTGCTCTTTCTTTGCAGATTCTCTTGTGGTGTTTTCATTTTCTGGATCTATTTTCACCGCTTTCCTTTACCTGCTCGTCCTCTTGCGATCGCGACCTTACTTTCATACCGTCTCGGGTTTCCAGACAACCCTTCTCCTCAGGATACACATCCGCAGGGACTTTCTCAATAACCTTGATGACCGCGACCACCCTCATGTCACTTGGTTGCTTCATCAATTTGGACACATCGAACTTAACCACTTTATTGTTTAGCCTGAAGTTCAGTTTGTTTCTTTCCATGTCAACCAATGCTCTAGCCGTGGCTAACAAAGGTCGTCCCAAGATTATGGGAACTTCAAAATCTACTTCGTAATCCAAGATCACAAAGTCAGCTGGGAAGATAAGCTTACCGATCTTTACTAGCACATCAGACAATATTCCCATAGGTTGCTTTACTGAGCGGTCAGCCATCATTACTCTCATGGATGTTGGTTTAGGAGCTCCCAAACCATATTGTTTGTAAACTGCTAGCGGCATCAGGTTGATGCTAGCACCAAGATCACACAATGCTTTTCCGAAGTTGAGCTTCCCGATAGTGCAGGGGACAGTAAACGAACCTGGGTCTTCCTTCTTTTCCACTAATGATCTTGAAGAAATAGCGCTGCAGTGGTGAAGGTTATCTTCTGGTTCAAAGCTTACTAACCTCTTCTTGGTGATCAAATCTTTCATGAACTTGGCAAATCCGGGCATTTGTTCAAGCGCTTCTACCAATGGGATTTTTATTGATACTTGCTTGAGCATGGTCAGGAAGTTCAGGAACATACCATCTTCCGCTTTCTTCTTGAGGCGTTGTGGGAAAGGAGGTGGTGGTTGAGGCATCATAGTTGGAAGCTTTTCAACTTCCTTGCTTTTCTCCATGGGCTTTGGAGTTTCCTCCTCTACCGCCTCTTCATCATCCGCAACATCACCTTGAGTCTGAATTATCGGATGTGATTCCGGTAATATTTTTCCGCTTCTTGTGGTGATCGCCATACAACTTGCGTCATTCCTCGGATGAGTGGTGTCGCTCGGCAAGGTACCTGTCTTCCTTGGGTTTAGAGATGCCGAGATGTGACCCACTTGCTGCTCTAATTGCTTGATCGCGGTGAAATGTGACTCCACTACCTGACTCAATGTTGATAACTCAGTCCTCATTGCCTTTACCCTAGAGTCAGTCGATTCCACCTTTAGCAGCATCTTAGCCATCATGTTCTCGAGTTTGGACGTCCCTGCCTCGTTACTAGCTTTGTCCCGATTACCAGGTGGTACATACAACCCACCTCTATCAGTGTTATTCCTCCAGTTTCCTTGGTCGCGATCTCTGTAGCCGCCTTTATCATAGTAGTTGTCCTTCTGATAGTTCCGACCTTGGTTTCCCTGGCCATTGGCCTGGAAACCCTCCAAATAATTCGCCTTCTCTTCAATTTCCAACTCTGCTGTCCTACCTTGGGAACCAACGGCTTTTACCTTCTCCATACCTCCTGAAAACAAGTGCTTTGTCAGGAGGTCCAACTGCGTTTTTAGATGCGCCATGTCTTGGTCGCGTTCCTCCTCTTTTCTGCGCTGTTCCGCTGATGCACCAACTGCATAAGTACTAGTTGGTACCTCTGAATCAGGTGTATGCC
Organism: Jaltomata sinuosa; assembly: GCA_003996215.1. Classification (NCBI taxonomy): domain Eukaryota; kingdom Viridiplantae; phylum Streptophyta; class Magnoliopsida; order Solanales; family Solanaceae; genus Jaltomata; species Jaltomata sinuosa. The sequence continues at coordinate 293,232 of QJPP01000704.1, forward strand.
AGGCCCTGTTGGTTTTGGTGAGCCTGTCCAAAATAGCTGTGGCATCGGCAAAAGTGCGACCCATAAACGCTCCACCTGCTGCGTTGTCCAACGTCGGCTTGGTAGCCTAATTGAGTGCCCTGTAGAATGTCTGCATCAAAAACTCATCGTTCAACTGATGGTTCGGGCATTGTGTTAGCTTCTTCTTGAATCGCAGCCAGGTCTCGTGCAATGCTTCGTGAGGTTGCTGCCTAAAATTGCTAATCTCGTCCCTCAACTGTATCATCCTAGAGGGAGGAAAGAACCTATCTAGGAAAGCTCCTTTCAACTCTCCCCAAGTTGCGATAGAGTCGGGGGTCAGTTCTGTCAACCATAACGCTGCCTCATCAGACAGAGACAACGGAAACAACCTGAGCCTGATCGCTGTCTGACTCACGCCCGGCAGTTCAAACGACTTGCAGATACCGACGAAGTTCATTAAGTGATGGTTTGGATCGTCACCAGCTGCTCCACGGAATACTCCTCTCAAGTTCAACAGCTGAATCATCGTGCTAGTGATGTTGAACTTGGCTCCGGGCAGTAGCGGTGGAACAACAATGGCGGCCGTAGCGCCAACTCCATCCAAATCGTTATCCTCATCATGCAACTCAAGATCGTGCTGCAGACCTCCAGCATTCAAATTTTGTTGGGCCTGCAGTTCTGCAGCGAGCCTTGCTGCCTCTTGTTGTGCGGCCATATTCTGCCTTAACGTTCTAGCAAGCTCGGGGTCGTAAGGTAATGTTGATTCACCCGAGCGCCGGGTACTTGGCATGCACAACTCTGTACCCTGTCCAAAACAAAAACAAGAAAAAAAATGTAAAAGCAGGAAAGTATGACTAAGAGTCAAATAAACACACCAGACTTAATTAACAACCGTATTCCCCGGCAACGGCGCCACTTTTTGATAAAGCCCAAACTACACCACAAATTAACGAAGCGTAAGCGGTCGTAGTCAAATATAGAACCCAACAAAGGTTGGGGTCGAATCCCACAGAGAATATGGTGAAGATTAAGTCTTTAGTGAATTAAGTGACTAGTCGTCAATAGTTTCCGGTAAATAGGGGGGGTTTTGTGATCAATATTTGTAAACAAAACAAACACTTAACATATGAATGATAATCAATAGGAGAGAGAGAACTAGGGAAGTGTTTACCATGGCGTTAGTAACAAAGTCGATTCTAGGCTTAACGGGGTTCTTTCTATATGCGTGTCACGATGCGATTGAATTAATGGTATCGTCTAAACGTTTCTCAACCAAATAGACAAATTTACTTTTCAATTCTCTCGAACTTGAAAAGGTGTGCTTTAGATTCCAATCCTAAACATCAAGTAGATTAATCTAGTTATAGCATTAATCATAAGACGAGAGTTAGTAGTCTCGAATCCTCGTCGTTAATCAAGTTTCTCGGTTTTAATCTCTTTACTCAAGAAAATTAAACCTAGGCATGTTCTAATGTTTGCAACCACTAGAAAACGTTACATAACGAATGATTAACAACGTGACAACATACATATTTTACCCATCGCTACCCGGAATCTATATTGCTACTTTTGCCATGGCTCCCACAACCCTAGTTGTGGGAGGTTTAGTTAATCATGCTATAAAGAAAAGAGAAGAGAATTGTATTCATAATAAAGAGAAGGGATTCTTACAATATAATGAAAACCAATCTTCAATTATTCCAAGAACAAGAAAAACCAAGATCCCAAGAACAAATCAAGAACACGAATTTAAGAAGTGTAAAACGTGTTTCTTGATCTCCAAGTCTCTCCTAAAACTATTGGGAGAACTATATTAAAAATCTTGGTTAATAAAATAAACCTAACATAGGGTATTTATAGGAGTCTAGGAAACAAATCCCAAAAATGTCCGGATTCCGCATAGCGGACTGCCCAGGTGTGACGGCCAGGCTGACGGACCGTCCCTGGCTTGACGGACCGTCGCCTGGACCGTCACCCTTAGACAGTGCAAGGCCTCCACTTGACGGTCACATGTGACGGACCGTCACTCAGGCCGTCACTCTTAGGCAGAATGTCATTTTTCGCGTATTTCCTTCCGTTTCCATGTTTGTCTCCATTTCCTGAAAATACAACATAAAAACATCAAAAAAGACAACGGTTGCTTGAAAACGTATGATTGTTCTAAGTTAAAAGAGTCAAAAGTACCGTAAAATGGTGGCACATCAGCAGTTTTAGCCGATTGTTGATGCCTCAATTCGGAAATCCATAACACTATTTCTTAATGTAAATGAATGGATTAACGCACTAGAAAATATGGTTGATGAGAAGCTGAGGGAGATGGGTGCAGTTGAGCTCACAGAACTAAAATAGAAGATAACAGAGCTTAGGGTCGATGTGGATGGTTTAATGAATCCCTCAGTTTCTCAAGCTAAAGATCCAATAGTCTTACCACAGGTTACTTTGTAGCCAACACTTGATTTATGGGCCTTTGTGGACCCCAACCTTCGGCAGGATGGACCGGTCAAGGAAAAATGGCTAAACCAGAAAAGGAAAAAGAGTCTTCGGAGCCTCAAAAAAAAGGAAGAAAAAAGAGAAGCAATTCCAAGTAGGTGAAGCTCTTCTTAGCCTGAAATCGCAAAAAAAAAGGGAGGAGAGAGACGCAAAGAGATCCAAGAATGAGTTAAAGCAGGCAACAAAGGAATCCCTATCTATGCAACAGATCAAGGTTGATGTCGTTGGCACGGGTGGTTCAGCTAGTGATGTTATTGGAATTGTTGATATAAATTCTTTACACCCCATTGTGGGAGTTTGTGGTGATGATGCGACTTGGGCAATTGATATTGTCATTTAGAGGACTACAGAGGCAACCTCTATTGGGATACGACTGCGAACACTGATCTAGTGGGCCTGATTCTGCTAGCCTCGATGACCACACTTAGGTGCCACAGGTATGACTAGTATCCCTTGGTTATTATCTTTTAGTGCATTGGGGACAATGCACAACTTTCTAGATGGGGTGGGGGCAACTGTGGTCATCTGGTTTGTTTTGTAGAGTGTTTTGGCAAAGTATGAGTAGCCAAAGGACTCGCGTCATGCCATAACATTAAATCAAGTGCTATATAGGAGGCAACCCATAAGGGTATCTATATTGTATTCACGTCCTTGGGGTTTTATTTCCTGTGTTCTTTCCCTAAGGACATTTAATTTATGTTGAACTGTCATGTTTAGTATAGGATGTGTGTTTGTAGAAGTGAATTACAAACTGAATGCATCCATGGTCTGATTTCTAAAAAAAATAGAGACCCCTCCATATTTTTGTGCAATAAGGTGTTAGAACTGACCTTGATGGATCTATAAATTACAGCATGTATATAAATGATATAAGTAGCTTAAGTTAAGGCATGACCCGGTAACTAGCTAATCTGTACTCTAAACTTTGTGCCATGTGTGAAGTGAGCTTCCTAGTATCTATTCTTGATATACTGTGCAATCTAGAACTTGCCTTCTTAGTTGTGCTGTGGTTGTAGAATGGGTTAGCTAGTACATGATCATAGGCCATTTTTGAATTATTCCACTTCAGCCAAATGACCTACCAAATGAAAAGTAATCACTTTGATGCCTGAATTTCAGCCTAAAGTGAACCTTTTTGTTCTGAGCCTATTCACCTTCCCCATTTCCTATAAGTCTTTGTTTTGGCCCTGGTCCCTCCTTTAACATTGTGCACCTCAACTCAGGCTAAAAGACTAAGTTGAGGGTGGCTACTGTAAGGGTAAGAAGGAAGTATTAAGTATGAAAAGATTGGGTTAATGGTCAAAAGAAAGAAACTGTGTGTGGTTTGTATGCTAAAAAGAAAAGAAAAGAAAAGTGTGAATAAAAATATCAATGAAAAGAAAAGTGCAAAAATGTAATAGAAGCCACATCCAAAGCTTGATAGAAGTAAAAAGGTTTGAAAGAAAGGAGAATAAAGAAGGAAAACTATAAGGTCTGAAAAGTTGAGAAAATAAAGAAGTAATTGTAATCTCAAGCAGGGCATAGTTACTATTTACCCAAATGTACCATTCTCCGTCCCTAAGCCTATATTATAAGCCTAACAAAGTCCTATAGTTATCTTGACTGAACTGTTTGAAAGCAAACACACAGAAAATAAGGGCAAGCCTATGGCTTTGTACATGTACAACTTGAATTTCTTTGTGAGAGTGAGCGGATTCCCAGTACCTGTGAGTTCAATTGCAATTCTGTATGATCGGGACTTCTTTTGTTGTGAGGGCACTAGAGTAGACTGCGATTACTGATTACTTGGTTTGACTGTCTGCTGTGTATGCTAGCTTACTCATGAATATCATCTTGTCACTCATGGATCTATTGTATGTTGTTTTTATAACTTGATAAAATGCACTGGTCTTTGAGTTGTTAAGGAGTGGGTACTATTTTGAGGTTTGAAAGTTTAATAAGTCATGTTGCTTCTGTAGTTTCTTGTTTCCTTCTACTTAAGCATCATTTTTAGTTTTTGTTTTCGTTGGTTGCTTGAGGACAAGCAAACATTCTATGTTGAGGGGTTGATGTGCCGGGATTTCACGGCACTTTCGACGCTTAAAACTAAGGATTTTAGGGAGTTCTTAAGTACAGTTTATTGTATTTGATGTCATTTATTACATGTACAGGGAAAAGTATTGAAAAGATGAAAATGCCAAAATGTTGCAGATTTCTTGGAAAAAAGGCATGCCCCACGGGCATCGCACCTATGACGGCCTGTGGGACAAGGCGTCTGAACGAGATAGCAGGAGAAGCTAAGGCTTTAAAAACCTGACGGGCTGCCATGATTCCCGTGAAAGACACAATGGGACGTTGCAGGCCCCATCAATATGAGCCACAGAAAATGCAAGGAGCCAAGGCAGGGTGATAGGCATCCATGGCGGGCGTGAAACCTACAATGCCCCATCACAGTCGCCCATGGAAACAAGGCAGCAAAGATGTGGAGTAGGCAAGTGTAGCCGATGGGAAACCACGACGGGCATTGCACCCACAACATCTCATCATAGCCGCCCATGGTATCAAGGCAAGAGGCCTGGAACCATGACCTGAAGAGACTCGATGGGCACCCACGATGCCCATCGCATCTACTATGGCCCGTGGGGCATCGCGTCGATAGTAGTCGCATCCATCTTTCCTAGAATAGTTAGGATTTGGTATTTTTATCTATAAATACTTCCCCTTAGGTTTTATTTTTATTTGTTACTCATTATTTTCGGACAATCACTACATTGTTACATTTGGTTTTGATTTCATATACAAGTTCTTGATATTAAAGATTGTTCTTGATTAATTGAAGTGTTCTTGAAATTTTCTTTAAGATTTCAAATTTCTTTACTTATTCTTGTAAGTATCTACCGATGATTGATCCAATAACCATTAATTGTTTACATATGAACATGAGTAGCTAGATCCACAACTAGGGTTGTGGGGACGTTGAAGGACTAACAAAGTAGGCAATGTACTTTGTAATTCTAGGGTGGTGTTTATGCATGTATTGTTCTTCCCTTTGTTTTGATTGCTTTTTAATGGTGCGCAATGTTAGAACTCACTTTATCCTTACTTGCCAGACCAAGGAGGTAATAGATGGGAAAAGCATTGTTCAACGACAGAGATTTGAGGCTATCAACCCTCATCTAATAGCTTGACCTTGTCTGGGAATAAATAATCTGGGATCAGGGTAAGGGTTAGTAAATCATACACCCACGGCCGGACCAAGGTGTGTGGTGAAATTCATCTATCTGCCGGACTAAGGATTTAGGTGAACCTAACTTACCGATTCTGCATGCTAAGCACCAAGCTAGTTTACTAAGTACAAATGCCTTACTAAGTTATAATCTAATGGGGAACACTACCCTAGTCGCTTCTCTAATTGATAACAACTTTTGAAACTGATACTTGTTATTTGTTACAAATTTAAGTTACCATTAATCTTGTTACTTAAAAAAAACCCTTTCGAGGGAAATAAACAGCAAACAGCGCAAGTAAACATAATCAACCATATTCCTACCATATTCCCTGTGGGGTCGACCCCAACTTTCTTGGGTTCTATATTTGAACAGCGACCGCTTACGCTTCTAAAATGAGTTGTAATTTTGGCGCATCAAATGCAATAACCAAATAACTGAACATGAATATCATAACATGCTAAGCTGAACTGAAATATTAAATACATGGTAAATGCAATGTTGAGTCTAACTGTGGAGATACTATTACCGACATACCCCAGCTGAGCTAACTATGGGGTCATCCAGTAACCCTGGGTGGAAGGGTTTTCATACCTTTCCAAGGGTACAAACAAGTCTAACGTGGATCCACTAAACTGATGCCCATAAGAGAAAGAGATGTGCAGGCTAATCTGACAGCTGACCCCTCTTTATACCTATGATAGCGCCGTAATTCTGGGATTGGGGGGACTGCTACTAAAGGTCTTAGATTAATCTGACATCTAAGACTTCATCCCGTCATCCGCTCAGTACTAAGTGTACTCCCAACAGAAATATAAGCAATAAAATGCAGGTTGAAACACTGGATAACTCAAATATTGACAATTTTCTGAGAATGCACATATATATATTGAAATTGATGGCATTCTAATTCCGAAGGATAATTATCTGAATTATCTGCCTAACAAGCAGAATTTATGAATATTGAAATTAATACAAGCTAGGGTTACTGATTTTTGTAGATGGGACTATGCTAATTCTCCAATAAACATTTAATTAATACCACATGAACTTTAGCAATTGAGTTACAATGAATCCCTAAGATTTAGGAACTCTAGATCTGAATAATTCATAGAGAGCTGAAGAACTGACTGAATTCGAGAGACCTAATAGGTCAAAGAAACCCACTGGTGAAATCCCACATACTGGGAAGATGATTCTACCGTCTAACCTTTGGATTTGGGGCTAAACTTGAAGAAAACCCTCTTTGCTTGTTCTTGAGAGGCTTCTTTTCTGATAGAATTTTCTAAGTGTCGAATTAATTTAGTAGTTATAAGGGAAAAAGTGTGAAAACCCTTTAATTAATCCCAAAATGACTAAGGATAGGAGTTGAAAGAATTGGGAAAAGACCGGAATGCCCCCAACATAAAAGCAGGAACTACAAAAATTTTATACCTGATGGGCTACCGACGAGTGTCGGACTTACGATGCCCATCGTCTCAGGCATCGAAGGAGGGCATGATGGGGTTGGCCCCTTGGTTGGTTCCCATTATTGCTCTTATGACCCATCGTGTCCATAACTGTCGTGGTGATAGCCCATCTGAGCTTAAGAGGTCTGGGGAAGGCCGCTAGTGATCTACCACGATTTTCCCCATGGCCCTTCGGACTTTTGACACCTGTGGAGACCCCTGTCTGGATGAGTTATGCTGGAAGGGTCTCTATGCTCTTCCCATGGGGACCCCAATGGGCCGTAGTATCCATGATACCTATGGATCAGCCCGTGGGGCTTGTCTGGTAGGTGAAGTTTTACTGAGTTTTTCTTCTGAGTTCTGAGGTGTTACAATATCCCCCCCTTGGGATCATTCGTCCTCGAATGAAGACTTACTAAGCTGAGTTTGGAAGGAAAGAAATGAAATCCCTACCAACTTAATACTAGAAGCTGATATCTAACTGAGTGTAGTTCTAAGTACATGAAAGCATGCTGAAAATACCGGAATAGCTAGGAAAACATGGTTTTGATACGGACATGCACATGAGGAGACTAAGGGACTGAAGAGGAACTATTACCTCAAGTTGAAACTTAGTCGGACGAAAAGAGGTGAGGATACTTGGCCATCATGGATGCTTCTTCTTCTTAAGTAGCTCTCTTGACTAACTGTTTCCTCCATAAAACTTTCACCGAAACAACTTCTTTATTTTTCAACCTCCGAACCTGACGGTCAAGAATATCAACTAGAACCTCCTCGTAGGTGAGGCTATCCTTCAAATCCACACATTCTAAGGGCACAGTCGATGTCGGATCACCAACACACTTCTTCAATAATGATACATGGAACACTAGATGAACCGCTGCTAATTCTGCTAGAAACTCTAACTCATAAGCCACATTGCCAACCCTTCTCAGAATCTTGTAAAGCCCTACATATCGGGGACTAAGCTTCCCTTTCTTGCCAAATATCATCACACCCTTCGTGGGTGACATCTTCAGGAAAACCCAATCATCTATTTTGAACTCCAAGTCCCTTCTCCTCACGTCTGCATAGGACTTCTGATGAATCTGAGACATCTTAAGTCTTTTACTGATGTGCTGAACTTTCTCCATAGCCTCATGAACCGAATCTGCCCAACCAAGGCTGCTTCACCTACTTCGAACAAACTAATTGGTGACCTGCATCTACGCCTATAAAGTGCCTCATATGGGGCCATCTGAATACTGGAATGTAAACTGTTATTATAGGCGAACACTATGAGAGGTAGGTAATCATCCCAACTACCTTTGAAATTGATCACACAACCCCTCAACATGTCCGTGGATGAAATGTTGTACTAAGATTTACCTGAGTACCAAGACCTTTCTGAAATGATCTCCAAAAATGAGATGTAAACTGAGGACCCCTATCTGAGATGTTAGACAAGGGAACCCCATGCAACCTGGCTATCTCGCTGATGTAGAGTCTGGCATAGTTCTCCGCTGAATCTGTAGTCTTGACACCAAGAAGTGAGCTGTCTTAGTAACCCTATCCAGTATCAACCAAATGGAGTCGTATTGTCTGAGAGTATGGGGTAAACCTATGATAAAGTCTATGTTAATCACATCCCTCTTTCAAGTAGGAATGCTAATATCCTGAGTCACACCTCCTGGTTTCTGATGTTCTATTTTCACTTGCTGACAGTTGAGACACTTAGCCATAAAATATGCAGTGTCCCTCTTCATGTCGTTCAACCAATAGACTTCCCGTAAATCACGGTACATCTTAGTGGCACCGGGATGAATAAAATATCTAGAGTTATGGGTTTCAGTAAGGATCTTCTACCTTAACTCACCCATATTAGGCACACATAAATGACCCTGCTAGCGAAGCCCACCATCTCCCCCTTGGGAGAAAACCTCAACTCTCTGCTAATGAACTGAACCCTTCAACAGAAGCAATATAGGATTACTATCCTGTTTCTCTTTAACCTCTGCTACCAATGAAGATTCTGATCCATTCTGGACTACCACACCACCATTTGTCATGTCCATAAGGCAAACTCCTAAATGAGCAACCCTGTGAACATCTCTGGCTAATTCTTTCTTCTCTTTCTCAATATGTGACACACTACCCATGGACAGTGTGTTGAGGGCATCAACCACTACATTAGACTTACCCGTATGGTAGAGCACATTCATATCATAATCTTTGAGGAACTCAAGCCATCTCCTCTGACGAAGACTTAACTCTTTCTGGGTGAATATATACTGGATACTCTTGTGATCTGTGAACACATCAACATGAACACCATACAAGTAGTGTCTCCACATCTTTAGGGAAAATACAATAGTTGTAAGCTCAAGGTCATGAGTAAGGTAGTTCTTCTCATGTACCTTAACCTGTCTGGAAGTATAAGCTAGGACCTTACCCTACTGCATCAAATCACATCCCAGGCTGACCCTGGATGTATCACAATAAACCACGTAGCTATCTGAACCCTCTGGTAGAGGCAAAATGGGAGCTGTAGTCAATCGAGTCTTCAATACTAGGAAGCTTTTCTCATACTAATCTGACCACTGGAACTTGACCTTCTTCCGAGTCAACTTGGTCAATGGGGTAGCTATGGATGAAAATCGTTCAACAAATCTCCTATAGTAACAAGCCAAACATAAGAAACTCCTAATGTCAATCAGAGAGGTGGGTCTGGGCCAGTTCTTTACTACCTCAATCTTCTGAGAATCGACTCGTATGTCTTCACTAGACACTACATGACCAAGAAAAGCAACTGATTTCAACAAGAATTCACACTTACTGAACTTGGCAAATAACTGGCGATCTTTGAGAGTCTGCAACACCACTCTCAAATAGTCTGCATGTTTTTTCTTGCTGCTAGAATATATGAGTATATCTTTGATGAAGACAATAATGAACAAGTCTATATACTACTTAAACACTCTGTTCATCAAATCCATAAAAGCTGCAGGAGAATTCGTCAGTCAAAAAGACATAACTACAAATTTATAGTGACCATACCGAGTTCTTAAGGATGTCTTTGGGATATCACAATCTCTGACTCTGAACTGATGATAGTCGGATCTGAGGTCTATCTTAGAGAAACAACTAGTACCCGGAATTTGGTCAAACAAGTCATCAATACGGGGGATGGGATACTTATTTTGGACTGTGACCTTGTTCAGTTGATTGTATTCGATGCACATCCTGAGAGAACTCTCTTTCATATGAATGAAGAGAACTAGATTACCCCATGGAGATATGTTGGGTCTAATGAAGCCCTTATCTAGAAGGTCTTTCAATTGTTCCTTCAATTCCTTAAGCTCAGCTGGAGCCATTCAGTAAGGAGGAATCAAAATAGGCTGGGTATCTGGAAGGAGATCTATTTCCAAGTCGATTTCCCTTTTGGGAGGAACTTTGGGAAGATCTTCTAGAAACACTTCTGGGAATTCATTCACCACTAGAACTAACTCAAGAGTTGGGTTCTCGGAGTTTGAATCCTTAACCCAAACAAGATGGTAGATATACCCATTGGAAATCATTTTTCTGGCCTTAAGGTATGAGAAGAATTGATTTATAGGCACTGAGGTATTACCCTTCCATTTTAGGACTAGCTTGTTTGGAAATTGAAACCGTACGATCCTAGTTCTGCAATCAACTGAGGCATAATAGGAATCTAGCCAATCCATGCCTAGAATAATATCGAAGTAAGTCATTTCTAACTCTACAAGATCGACTAAAGTGATGTTCTGGGAGATTGTGATAGGGCAATTTATGTATACCCATCTAGTTATAACTCGATCACTGACTGGAGTAGAGACTGAGAAGGGTTCTGGGAGAATTTCTGGACTAACACCAAAATTCACTGCTATTTAAGGAGTTACAAAGAAAAGTGTATCCCCTGGGTCTAACAATGTATCACCATCTAAATGGAAGACTTGTAATGTACCCGTGACCACATCAGGAGAATCCTCCTGGTCCTTTCAAGTCTGAAGGGCATACAACCTATTTTGGCATTAACCACCACATATACTAGACGAGGCACCCTGCTGAGTAGGGCGACCTACTAGAGCTGCCGTAGAACTGGCCTAATTCTATGGGCGAACTTACTTTCCCTTCTGATAGGCTGCTGGACAATCCTTCATCCTATGGCCTATCTTTCCACATCCAAAACAATTTCCACTACCTGCCATACACTCACCCTGGTGGTTCCAACCACACTTCTTACAAACTAGATGAGTGCGCTCGCTAGTAACTGTATCCTGGGACATAGAGCCTGGAGCTTTATCCCGTCGATCCTGTCTAAACTTAGGCACTGGGGTACTAGCAGAATACGAAGCTAGAGCTAAAGATTTTTGACAGAACTGAGAGCGATTTTCAGCCTCTGACCTCTGCTGAGAGTAGTTGAAGTCACTTATCCTAGCTCTCTTACTGTCTCCTCCTTTCTCTTTGAGTGTCTCCTCCTTGATCTGCTGAGTATAAGTAACTAACCTGGAAAAATCCATCTCTTTAACCAGTATCTTGCACTCCTTGACCACATCATCGAACACACCAGATACGAACATACTCATACAGGCCCTGGAGTCAGCCACTATTGCCGGAGCATACTTAGACAGAAATGTCTCCTTGAGTGTGTACTCCTTCACACTCATATCATTTTTCTTTAAGTTGATGAACTCTTGGACCTTGGCTTCCCTGAGCTCAAGTGGGAAGAACCTGTCTAGAAATGTAGTCTTGAAGTGGTTGTAATCCACTGGACCTGCACTAGTACAACGGGACTCCTTCCACTGCTGATACTAAGTATATGCCACTCCCTTCAACTGATAGGAAGCTAAATCTGCACACTCGACTGGAGTGACACCCATAATATCTGTTACCTTCTGATTGTCGTCAAGAAACCCTTCTGGATCCTCTTCTGATTTAGACCCATGAAATTCTGAAGGGTTTATCCGTGTGAAGTCCCAGACTCTAGCTGCAGTAGTGTTAGTATGGATTGGAGGTGGGGCCACAACCTTCTGGTTGTCCAAAGCTGTCATGGCCTGAGCAAGCACCTAAAAAGCAGCCCTGAATTCAGCATAAGTGACTTGCTCATTCAGAGGGTCTGCTGGAGCTGCTGGTGTTAGTTGATTCCTGGCGTTGGCTCTTCTAGGAGGATGATACTAGAGTTGCAAGGCAAAGTTCAATGTTTTATTTTGAAAGACTCTAGTTCATTCAAAGATGAGTATGTCATAAATAAGGCAAATTTAAGAGTGGAGACACCCAAATCTCACTCCAACCATTGTTCAAATTGAGTTTGGTTAAATAGATGAAAGTCAAAGTAATCAAGATTATAGAGGACTTTCGAAGTGGTAAGGATTGAGGTTATTCATTTTGAAGTTTGTTGTTGATATAAGGCAAAGTGACCTTCCTCATTTGAAGGCAAAAAAGTGCAAAATACGACACCAAGGAAATAGCCTTCTTGTGTTTTGGCCATCATATAATAGGTATCGCTGGGTTATTGATTCAAATATCAGGCGAAGGTTCAAATCCTCCAAGTGTAGGGAAAAATAAAGCTACTCGCATCGTGTCGCGATGTTAAATTGAGCACTTGATAGGAGGCAACCCATTGTTTGAATAAAAAATCCGTTATGTTTTACTTCACTTTTTGGTGCTTTTTATGTTTTTTTAAGTGTGCAAAAGGAAGGATAAGAGGACCCAACTATTAGAGACCACTAAACACACCTGCTGAGCACTTGAATTTTGCACATACAGTATTGTGGCTCACATGTGCGAACCACTAAACTGTGCAAAAAAATTGAATTTATGGTCCAGTGAACCTTCTACGCATAAGCGGTGGATCGGCCATGTATGCGATGGTCAAACAATCAACAATCCTTTGCGTACGTATTAGACCACCTACGTACGTGAGCAACTGAGCAGTCACCGGGTATTAACTCATTCAAAAAATAGAAAGGGACCAATATTTGAGCAAATAAAGAAACCATTCCTTTTGTTTAAGCACATCAAATAATTCCATCAAGTTCTTCCATTCATAGCTTTGCCAATTACAACTTCTTAGGTATGTACACTCTTTCCCTCTTGTATCTTGAAATTGCTTCTTTCCTTTTTGTGCTAAAATCAGTGGTGAAAAACATAGCTTTGGGGCTGAAAATTCTCTTACTTTAGATCAATATTATTTGCTTTTACTTGTAGAACTATTGGGTGAGGCTTGTTGAGATTATGAGGGTTGTTAGTATGTTAGTGTTGGGAAAATATTAGTCCCTATCATTCCCCGAGGCTAACCCCTAAACTTAACACGGTGCTTAGTGTCACAAGTGTCCCCAAGCTAACCCATGGTCCAACGTATCTAGACAATATCAATTAAAACATATAATGTGCGGAAGTTGAAAATAATTTAATATCTGAAGTGTGAAAGAACCCAAAACATGTCTGAATATATAATCTATATATGAGTATAATGAAGTCTGAAAACAACACTAACAACCCAATAGCTGAATCTAGTCTATGTCTAAAAGCCTCTAACTTATGTGAGTTGCTAGGACATGCTCCCAGCTAACTCTAATAACCTGAAACTGAAAAGTAAAGACTGAAATATAAAATCATTTTTGTCATACTAGAACTATGAGGACTCACCAATGAGGTTGCTGAGTGAGGACTAGAAATCGAGCTAAGTGCGGTCTGGATGCTGAGCGCCTGAATCTACATCATACAATGATATGGCACAAAAGTATGCGTTAGTTCTTTGGATGGACTGAGCATGCGGGATATATAACCAAAGATGTAAACATGAATAATGACATAAAAGTACATAGCATAAACATGAGCTGGAAGGTATCTGAAATGCAATAACCAAGTAACTGAACATAAATATCATAACATGCTAAGCCAAACTGAAATACTGAATACATGGTTAATGCAATATTGAGTCTGACTGTGGGAGATACTATTACCGACATACCCCAAGTTGAGCTAACAATGGGGCCATCCTGTAACCCTTGGTGGAAGGATGTTCATGCCTTTCCAAGAGTACGAACAAGTCTGACGTGGATCTACTAAACTGATGCCCTCAAGGGATAGAGGTGTGCAACCTATTATGATAGTTGACCCCTCTTTATACCTATAGTGGCGCCGTAGTTCTGGGATTGGGTGGACTGTTATTAAAGGTCTTAACCTAATCTGATAGATAAGCCTTCATCCCATCATCTGCTCGGTACTACATCTACTGCCAACGGAAATATAAGCAATGAAATGCAAAATGAAACACTGCATAACTCAAATACTGACAATTTTCTGAGAATGAACATATATATATTGAAAGTAACGGCATTCTAATTCTGAAGCATAATTATCTGATTTATCTACCTTGCAAGAATAATTTATGAATACTAAAATTAAGACAAGCTAGGGTTACCTAGTTCTATACATGAGACTATGCTAATTCTCTAAGAAATGAGTAATTAATACCACATGAACTTTAGCAGTTAAGTTACAATGAACCCTTTAGATTTAGGAATCCTAGGTATGAAGAATTCATGGAGAGGCTGAAAAACTGACTGAATTCGAGGGACCGAATGGGTGAAAGGAACCCACTAGTGAAATCCCACATACCTGGAAGACGATTCTACCATTGAACCTTTCAATTTGGGGCTGAACTTGAAGAAAATCATCTTCGCTTGTTCTTGAGAGAAAATGTTTCTTTTCTGATAGAATTTGCTAAGTGTCAAATTAGTTTAGAAGTTATCACGCAAAAAGCATGAAAACCCTTTAATTACTCCAAAAATGACTTAGGCTCGGAGTTGAAAGAATTACAAAAAGACTGGAATGCCCCCAACGTAAAAGAAGGAACTGCAGATATTTTTTATCGAACGGGATACCTGACGGGTGTCAGACTTACAACGGCCCATCGACCCAGGCATCGAAGGAGGTCAAGCTGGGGTTGGTCCCCTGGTTGGTTAACATTATGGCTCCCACGGCCTGTTGTGTCCACGATGGCCATGGTGATAGCCCATCGGAGATGAGGAGGCCTGTGGAGGGCCGTTGGTGGTGTACAATGGGCTGCCCTACAACCTGTTGGACTTCATACACCCGTGGGGACCCCCTTCTGGCTGTGTTATGCTGGTAGGGCCTCTGGGATCATCCCACGAGTACCCTGATGGGATTTCGTATCCATGACGCTCGTGGGTCAGCCTATGGGGCTTGTCTGACATGTGAAGTTTTGTTGAGTTTTTCTTCTGAGTTTTGGGGTATTACAGTCCCAAAGGACTGAATATGGGGAAACAAATGGTGCAAGGAACCTGTTTGATGAAATTCCACAAAAGGATCTGAACTAGGCAAAGGTGATAACCTTCGCATGCACAGTCAACTGGCCACGTATGCGAAGAAGAAATTTTTCTGCAAAAAATATTTGCCTTTGAAGACTTGGTCAACTGGCCACATATGCGAAGAATACCTGTTGGCAGTGCCCAAACTAGTAGCTTTGCACATACTGCCTCAGGACCTATTTCAACCATTTTTTTGGCTTAATCGCTTCATAATTCATTATTTAAGGTGTCCACAAGAGCTTTTAACATGTTGGTCTATTTTGTAGGTGTTTTGAGCATAAAAATGGCCTCTAATGACATTGAGATTGACCATGAAGATATTTTAGAGGTGGAAATAGATGAGAACTTTGATAACAACAAGTTCTTATCAGCATCTTGTGAGCGTAGATATGATGAGATCTTGTTGAAAATTGTTGTCAAGGAAAGAGGCATAAACATGTACAAGGTTGAAGGAAAGATGCCAACATTTTACAATAGATTGATCGAGAGAAAATGGATTTGTTTCACTCCTCAACCCATCAAGGTTAATTATACAGTGGTCACAAAATTCAATGCCAATGCCTAAACTACCGACTTCAAAGCCACCTTGGTTACTACTGTTTGGGGTGTCCAAGTTAGTTTCAATCCCGAGATTATAAACAAACTGTATAGCCTTCTCTATGTAGTTAATATGGTGCATAATGAGAGATATAAAGTAGGCGGGCATCAATAGTTGGTTGATAAATTGCATGATGGCATGACCCCAATATGGTTGACATTGCAAAAGGGGGTTGACTTGCATAATTTCACTGCTGAATCCATGTCATGAATTTCAATTATTTGTGCGAGGATCATACCTTCCACTCATGATACTGATGTGACCCCTGAGCGTGCATTGATCATTGCAGTGCTACTAGATAGCTTAGAAGTGATCTTTTGGACTAAATATCATGGAAAATATATGAGGTAGCTATGGGGATGTCCAAGAGTCTCTTATTGACATCACTCATTACTCGAATGTGCTATGATGCTGGGGTTCTGAGGTTCCCAACTGATGTTTAAAAGAATCTGGAAGCCTTGATCAATCCGTTGTTGAAAAGAGAGCGAGCAACCAAGCTTAAAAAGAGGCAGATTGATGTAGCTTCTCCATCCTTCAGGCAGTTTCTAGAGTCTTCCACTAAGCCCACTGGTCATTCCATAGCTTCATATGGGTCATATTACCCATGGGACCACTAGCGTCTGGGCCTTACATTATGCAACACATCTCCAGCCAAATTCATAGAGTAAGTTCGCATATTTAGCAACTTCTAGCTGGACTTCCTACTGGCTCACTTGGGGCTAATACACCTGCAGGAACTGAGTCTCCCCCATCCCTTGCTAAAGTGGTCGCTGACCAAAAGTTAATCTCTGGGAGAATATATGCCATGAACAATCATTTGGAGCACATGGGTTGCAGACAAGGAAAAGTTGAAAAGCGACAGAGGAAATTCAGAGAGCACGAGAAGACCAAGAGAAAATTTTTAAACAAAATGATGGACAGATTGAAAGCATTTTGTAGGTTGAGTAGATCAAATGACAATGAGGATGATGATAAGGAGAGATTCCAGTTTCCCTCCAACTCCAGTTCAGATTGATTCATTTCAAGAAGCCCCCTCAAACTCATATTCTATTTTGTTCTTAGGCATTGAGGCCACTACCATGTTATTTTGTTTAGGGCGTCTTTTGCGTGTTTTGGTTATATTGGTGCCCTTGCAGGGCTTGACTTTGTTGATTTTGTTGATTTTATATTATGTTTTACTTGTGCCCTTGTCGAACTTGATATTTTGATGTATGGATAGTAGTGCACTCTTGTCAGGCTTGTTTTGATATTTTATGCCATTGTCAGGTTTGGAGTTGCTATTTTGTTGAGCTGTGGATGAGTTTGATGGTTTAGTTCTTTAGATTTCTCAATTTCTTGTTTCTTTGTTTTCTTTTTTAGTTAGTATTTAGTGATGATTCACAATGATAGATCGAGTTATGACATTCTTAAGGAAAATTATTGCTTTGTTAGTTGTTTTGAGCCAGGGGAAGTCTGATTACCCATTAGACTATAATTTGAACTTGTTGAAGATTGGTAGCACTGCTTAGCAGATGCGAAATGCAAGTGTGGACTTACAAAATGCAAGTGCTTCAAACATGCTGGGTAGAAGGGAAACCTATACTGCTTGGCATATGCGTCGGCACTTGCATACCACAAATCAACACATGCAAAATGCAGGAGCAACGCAGATGTGCTTATGGTTTGGGTTTTATGCCTTGGTAAAGTCTGAGTAGCCATGTCAATTTGGATGTATGATTTGGCCCGATGATGGATAGGGTGACGTATTTCTTAAGGGAAAATCATCATCTTTTAAGATAATGGGAAAATTGAATTATTTGGTATTAATGGAGTTAGTCTTGCATGTGAATTAAGATAGAGCATGTCCCTCTAAATTCTTTTGTGAATTGTTGCATGGAAGAGAATGATGTTAGTGACAACTCCTTTAATCTTTTTGTGACTCTTAATTAATTAGTGGTGATAATTGAAAATGTAGAACGGGCTCTATTTGTTCTTGTTTAGGAAGTGAAATTGACCCATCTCAAATAGTTCGCATGCCATGTGTGGTGAGATTTTATTGAATAATTCTTGTACTTGCTTGTGTCAACTAGAACTTATCCGGTTAGTCTTTCAATGCTAGTCTTGATTGCATTTTGTTGGAGAAATGATCTTAGGCCTTCTTTGTGATTTTTGGAAGCCTACTTAGCCTTAAAAGCCGACCATTGCACTAAATGTATCACTAGTGACCCCATTTAATCTTAACACCTTTTCTTTGGCAACCTCATTACAAGCCTTGAACCAGTTTAGAAAATGAATCCCTCTTTTGAATCTTTCCTCCTTGAACTCTAAAAATGTGAATTGGAGGCTAAAAGCCTAAGTTTGGGGATGATTGAGAAATACCCTAGAGGAAATGAGCAATACATGGTGGTTTGTGGCTATCATTAAAAGAACCTGTCAAAGAAAGGAAAAAGTTGAAAAGAAAAGCAAAAATGAGAGGAAAAAAAGGGGAAAAAACCTCCAAGGTGAATAGAATGATAAGATTTGGGGCATTAAATAAAATGAATGAAATAATGCTTTGTGTTTAATAGGAATGATAAAGGATATGGCTTTGGTCTTTGAATTGAAAAAGTAGTGTAGTGTACAAGGTGGTTGTAGTCACTTTAATCCAAAATGATTGTCCTACTCTTTCCCAAGCCTACATTATAAACTTAGAAAAGTCATTTGATATCTCCGACCGATTACGTTTGAGTTAGTGGCAAACAAAAATAAGGGAAAGTTTATGGTTTGACATTTGTTAGTACTTGAATAAAAATGAGTGTGAGTGTTTGTGCATTTGTCCCTTGTGTTATCCTTGTGCATAGTGTGTTTTGGGACATTCATTCTTGTGAGGGCATGTGAATTAGTATAGTTGGTGATGTTGATAAATTTTGAAAATGAGCCAAATGAATTAGGATAGTGGTTTTGAGTCACTTCTTGAGGATTGGTTGATATCATTTGATTGTTCTTATAGTCCTATTGGATCCTTGAAATTGTGTCTCTAGTAGAGGGGATCGGTTAGATAAAGTTCACATGTGATCGACTAATCATTACCACCAACTGAAGTCATGTTTTATCCTTAAAATAGATTCTCCTTGGCTTTTCATGACGTCAATGAACTTGTGCTTTTGATCCCTTTGGATTAGAGTTTTGGATTTTCTTGAGGACAAGCAATAGTTCAAGTTTGGGGGTTTAATGATTTGGTATTCTACCGACTTAATTAACTCTTAATCTTATGCTTTTGCGAGTATAATTGAGAAATATAGTGCATTTGACGTGATTAACTTCTATTTTATAGGTTTATGTGATTTAGAAATGATCGAGAAAGGAATCGCGTGAAAATAAGTCAAAATGGAGATATTCGGAAAAATTGATAACTGGCAGCATAATTTGCCTTCGCGGACGAAGTAGGCCATCCGCATATGCGAAGGTCAAGCACACAGTCAAGCTATGCACTCGCAGTGGACCACCTGTATATGTAAAGGTCAACCAGACAAAGACCCTTCGTGCATGAGGTGGACCGCCCGCGTAGGCAAATAAGAAAGCAGGCATCATCTGGGCAGTGTTGGGAATTCACTCTTTTGGAAACCCCAATCCACATAAAACACCTCCTAGCCATTTTAGGAAAACATCTTGCATTATTATTGATCCTAGGCCATTGAGAGACCTACCTTTGGCTAGCTTGGTGTGCAGGTTCATCACCCAACACCATTGGAGTAAAGATTGGAATAAAAATGAGTGTGAGTGTTTGTGCATTTGTCCCTTGTGTTATCCTTGTGCATAGTGTGTTTTGGGACTTTCATTCTTGTGAGGGCATGTGAATTAGTATAGTTGGTGATGTTGATAAATTTTGAAAATGAGCCAAATGAATTAGGATAGTGGTTTTGAGTCACTTCTTGAGGATTGGTTGATATCATTTGATTGTTCTTATAGTCCTATTGGATCCTTGAAATTGTGTCTCTAATAAAGGGGATCGGTTAGATAAAGTTCACATGTGATCGACTAATCATTACCACCAACTGAAGTCTTGTTTTATCCTTAAAATAGATTCTCCTTGGCTTTTCATGACGTCAATGCACTTGTGCTTTTGATCCCTTTGGATTAGAGTTTTGGATTTTCTTGAGGACAAGCAATAGTTCAAGTTTGGGGGTTTAATGATTTGGTATTCTACCGACTTAATTAACTCTTACTCTTATGCTTTTGCGAGTATAATTGATAAATATAGTGCATTTGACGTGATTAACTTCTATTTTATAGGTTTATGCGATTTAGAGATGATCGAGAAAGGAATCGCGTGAAAATAAGTCAAAATGGAGATATTCGGAAAAATTGATAACTGGCAGCATAATTTGCCTTCGCGGACGAAGTAGGCCATCCGCATATGCGAAGGTCAAGCACACAGTCAAGCTATGCACTCGCAATGGACCACCTGTATATGTAAAGGTCAACCAGACAAAGACCCTTCGTGCATGAGGTGGACCGCCCGCGTAGGCAAAGAAGAAAGCAGGCATCATCTGGGCAGTGTTGGGAATTCAGTCTTTTGGAAACCCCAATCCACATAAAACACCTCCTAGCCATTTTAGGAAAACATCTTGCATTATTATTGATCCTAGGCCATTGAGAGACCTACCTTTGGCTAGCTTGGAGTGCAGGTTCATCACCCAACACCATTGGAGTAAAGATTGGAAGCTTTTATTGTAAAATCTTTAGTTCCTTTCTTCAACTCTTTCTTTGTATTACTAAAACAATAGGTGTATTAGTTGACTTGAGATTTGGATTTTGTGTTAGAGATAAACATTATTTATGTTTGAATTCTTATCTTGTGCTTTTGCAATTAATTAAATATTTTCTAGTTTATGAATTGGGTCTTTGATTATCTAATTAATCTTGTACTTGAATTGAGGTGAGCAACCATTTGACTTGCCTCTTTTACTTTGATTTGGCTTGAAAGAGTGAATCAAAGTTGGGGAAATGTTACTTAGCACAAACTTGAGTCTCAAAACCACATTTAAGGAATTGACCTAGATATAGTTGATTCTAGTGTTTCCATTATTGGAATAGCTTTATTGACACTTAGCTAGGTTGGAGAGAACTAGTTGAGAAATATTTGTCAATTATAGAGTGATATTGGTAGATAATTAAGATTCCAAGCATATTTTAATTGACCCATGATTAATCTAGTGAGTAGTTGCTTAATTTATAATGGATCGTACGGATTTGAAAAAATTCCCATTCCCAAATGTCCCTTGCTATCCTTGCATTGCAAAGGTTGGTCAATCTCGCACTAGAAATCGCGTTCGTGTTTTCAATCAACAAAACCCCCAATCATTTTATTTCTTTTTTCTCCTTGAAATTTAATAAGTTGCTTTTATTCTTTATTATCTCATTATCCTTTACATTGTTCTCCGCGGATTCGACCGCGATATCCCATTGGGTTACTTATTATTTTGCTTGATGATCGCTACCACCTCCTTCAGGAGAGTGCTTTTTAGCATCATCAGTAGCAGCATAGAACATATTCACTACTTCCTATATTTTTGATAACCTTCCCAATAGGAATCCTTGGCTTGAACCATCTCCAGAAAAAGAATTAGACCTTAAAAGGAACTCCTTTTATCCTCAGCTATTGATAGTCTTCATTAACTACCCCTCTTTGTATGATCATTTCCCAAGACTTCCCTAAAGTAAATTTTCCAGAACTATTCCCCATCCACCAAGAGACATCCCATTCTGTTGTGTCATCTATCATCCCGATCTCCTTGGAGATATGTTGACAAAAATCTTCTGGAAATAATTGAGACAGAAGATCTTCATTCCAACTTCCATTGTGCCTAAGATGCTTCACATTCTCCACTCCATAGTAAAGGCATAAGAGATAGGAAGATAGTAGTAAAGTGAAATCAGCTGAGTCCAGTTTTCAAACCAAATTCTAGAGTGACCACATCTAGGCTCCCACCAAATTTCTTGATCAATACAATCTCTTGCCTCTAACATAAACTTTTAGGTCTAGGAACCCCTTCTCTGTTCTACTACCTGAGGCCTCTGTCTTTTACAATATTTATTCCATAAAAGTTAGTCCACATAGATTTCCTGGTTCTAAAGATCCACCATAGCTTAGAAAATAGAACTTTGGAGACATCAAAAAGAGATCTAAGACCCAATCCTCATTCATCTCAAGGCAAAAACAAATCAGACCAAGCAACCCAATGCTTGCTTCCCCCAGCTTCTTTGAAATTCAATAGAAATCTTGCAAATATCATATGAAAATAATGAATGACATATTTAGGAGGATTGATAACATACACTAAATAAGTAGGAATACTTTGCAGCACACAATTTATCAACACAAATTTTCCTCCAAAAGTGCAAAGCTTCCCTTTCTATACCTGCAGTTTGTTTTGTACTTTCTTGATCAATTCAGAGAAGTGGCTTTTCCTCTTTTTAGAATGTCCAATGGGACATCCTAGATAAGTGAGAGGGAACTTCCCTATGGTGAAACCAGTGCTATCCTCTACCTCTTGAATAGTGGCTCAAGAAATCTTATGATACACATAGAAAAAACCTTTATTATTGTTAATCGTATGTCTTGACTGCCTCTCATATTCTCCCAGTGTCTGTATAATATGTTGCAGACTCTTTTTATTAGTTGAGGCAAAGATGATGGTATCACCTGTATAGCAAGGTGATTAATATTTTCACTTTATTTAGGAAACTCAAAACCTTTAAAGTCTTTTTTATAAAATAGATCATTCAGAGCTCTGGAAAGAAACTCTGCATATATGATAAAGAGAGCTGGGGATAATGGGTGTCCCTGTTTGACCACTCTAGTAGAGTGGAAAAATCCATGACCTTGTCCATAAATCAATATATAGTACCAGGTATTGGTAAGCAACCTCCATATCATATCCACCACCACTTTATCAATTCCCATCTTGTCAAGAATCTTGATTAGGTAGTTCTAATCCACCTCGTCGTAGGCTTTGGCCATGTCTAGATTAATCACTATATTATCAGGCTTACCTTTATTTATGATATCTGTAATGATTTCTTGGGCAATTAATACATTTTCAGAAATGCTTCTTCCTTTTACAAAAATAGATTGATTCTGTGAGATAAGCTTAGGGAGTATCTTTTCTATTCTGTCATACAGCTAGAGATGATTTTGTTAAGAAAATTACTCAGGCTAATTAGCCTCATATTTGAGAATGTCTCAACCACCTCCTTCTTAGGTAATAGGACCAAATTAGTGTGAGTTATATAGACTTAGCGAGAGTTTGTCCTTCAAAAAAAGCTTGCACCACTACAAAAATATCTTTCCCAACAATATCCCAATATCTTTGGAAGAACATTTTAGTAAACCTATATGGACCACTAGCATTGTCACGATTGAGATCTAAAACCTCTTTTTACTTCCTCTTCTGTGCTAAGAGTTTTCAATTGTCTATTGTCTTTATCTGTGACTATTTTTGGAATAAACTTCAGTAGAGAGAGTTCTCCAATATTATTTATACCAGCAAATTGCTCCTAAAAAATGCATTTACTTCATCAACAACTTTCTTATTACCTTCTGCCAAATCACCGTTGGTCTTCTTTATTCTATGTATAGCTAGTCTCTTTCTTCTCCCCCTCACTAAACTGTGAGAGAACTTGGTAATTTTTATCACCTTTTATGAACTATTGAATCCCAGCTTTATGTCTCTAATACTCCTCTTCAAACTTCAGGTATTGAGTTGATTCAGACCGTGCCTTTTGCATAATAGCCATATTAGTAGCAGTGGGTAATTCTTCAAATTATTCTTCCTTAACTCTAACATCTTCCGTGATGGCTAGTTGCTAAAATATATACCCAAACGTTTCTTTGCTCCATGTAGTTAGATCTATTTTGGTCTTCTTCATTTTTAAATTTAGGTTAATGAACACATTCTCATCATATATGGAATCCCAAGTACCTTGAACCACATACTTGAAACCATCAGTATCCACCCAAAATGTTAGAATCCTAAAAGTTCTTCTAAACAGGATAGGCTGATCTCCATAGGCCAAAAGAAGGGGTGCATGATCTGACCTTCTCCTGGCAAGATGATTCATCTCCATATTTCCAAAGACACCCAGAAAGGCTTGAGTTACTATCAATATATCAAGTCTTTTAAATATACAAGCCTCATCAACTCTTCCATTCCACAAAGTGAAAGGAATATAGGAAGACAACCAATATTTTCTTTAGGGTCCATAATGACATTAAAATCCCCTCCAACCAACTAAGGGAATTTCATGTTATGACCAGTGATGGAAGGTCGGAAGGAGAAGTGTTATAAGCTTTGAATGGAAGCCCTGGTAAACAGCTGCAGTAACTCTAACTATCCTAAGGTAGCAAAATTCCTTGTCGCATAAATAGCGACCTGCATGAATGGTGTAACGACTGCCCCGCTGTCTCCGATATGGACCCGGTGAAATTGAATTCTCCGTGAAGATGCGGAGTACCAACGGCTAGACGGTAAGACCCCGTGCACCTTAACTATAGCTTTGCAGTGACAACCTTAATCGAATGTGTAGGATAGGTGGGAGGTGGTGACACACAATAACCAATCCTGAATGACCACTCTTTTGTCTAAGGATGTCTAACCGCCGCACCGATCATTCAGGGGGAGGCGGGACACTGAGAGGTGGGTAGTTTATCTGGGGCAGATGCCTCCTAAAGAGTAACGGAGGTGTGCAAAGGTAGGCTCAAGCTAAGATTGTACTCGTGAGCGTAATGGTATAATCCTGCCTGACTGTGCGACCGACTGGTCGAACAGAGACAAAAGTCGGCCATAGTGATCCGGGAGTCCCGTGTGGAAGGGCTCTCGCTCAACGGATCAAAGGTACGCCGGGGATAACAGGATGATGACTCCCAACATAAATGTATCCCCAATGGCTCAATATCTGCACTGCATCATATTTTTCATATACAACAATAGTAATCAAAGCCTGGTCAGTATCTTGGAAGGTCAAATGTAAAGTGATCTGTTGATCTGAGTTTTCCAAGATAGTAGCTTAAATATTTTATTGTACAAACACCCATATCTTGTCATTTTGATTGGTGTTAGCATATTACATTCCCAGCTTCCTCTTGTATTTCTGTAATTGATTTGGGTCTTGAAAAGGCTCTATTTAGGAAACAATGCTAAACTTGTGATGTCTATGTAATATTTCTACTTTGTGAAATGAGTGTTTAGTCTTCATAGACCTGATATTCTAGAATAAGGCTTTCATAATCATTTAAAAGCTGACTTGACTTCTCTCTTAGGCACTACCTTTGTGGGCCTTTTCACTTCTGATTTGTCTTTGCATTTCTTCTTCATTGCATATAATTTTGGGGATAGCACTGCCACCTTTTCTATCTGCTCCAAATTATTTTCTTGTCATCTACATCTTTGTCTTCTATTATTTCTCCAGCACTGTTTATATCCTACTTTTGGTCTCCTGATTGTTGGATGTGATGAGAGACAATGTCATGTAAGGTTCTTACTGGTGATAATTTCTTGTATTGAGAGAGTGTTTGTTGTCATGCTACTATTTCCTTTCCTCTATATTCTAGTTCTGCATACTCTAACACATAACCTTCATTAATAGGTGGGTATATCCGAATTGATACTTCCCCAGTTGCTCTTGTGTTATAAAACTATCACTAGATCATGGTACACAACATTTGCCAGCTCTATTTGTAACTCCAAGTCATCAATTGTATTCATGTGGACCATTTCTCTTTCATCCATTGAATCACTGGTAGGTGATCCCTTCTGGTATTCTTCTTTATTGTATTTGTTTTCACTATCATGATATGATTGTTGACTTTCCTCGTAGTTCCCATACTTGTCCCTTTTGAAACCTCACTAGTGTTGGTCGTTGATATGCCTAGTACAAGAGTTCTATCCTCTATGTTGATCAGAACATTCTTGTGATTTGTATTCTCCTGTGATCATGTGGTAATAGTTGTGCCATCTTTATTGATTATTTATGTGCAATGGTTGTGAATTGTGTTATTGTTGTCTTTGTTATCCCTAGTCATGTCACCTTGTGTATTCTCCCCATCCTTGCTATCACTTCCATTTTCTAAGTCCTCCCCAGTATCCTTGTGTGGTGAAAGTTCTTGTAGTCCAAATGTTGTGTGTGTTCCATCATTGAGAATTATGTTTGTGCATTTATTTTAAACTTTGTTACTTCTTGTGGTTGCTATTGTGGGGGTATTACTTTGTGATAACTCTCAAATGTACTCTCCAGGATGGAGGTATCAGTGATAGTTAAGCAAAACACAATTTATATTACCCAACAAGAGTCGGGGTCGATCCCAGAAGGAATTAGAGCTTAGCCAAAGAGATTGTAGAAAAGACTTTGCAACGAGAGTAGAATGTCCAAACAACAAATAATGTAAAAGGGGGAATTGCAAATCTATCACAATTCAATTCCAAACCAAACATTAAAAATAAATGTGAGGTGTAAACAAGAGAGAGGACGACTAGGGATGTGCTTCTGATGGGACTCAAAAATGGGTCAAGGTACTTGCTCACTGTCATAAACTCTTACTAACTAACAAAGGTAGCATTGGTTTTAGGCATGCTTGTTAATCTTTTGATAAATAATCATTTATCCAATGGTTTTTAATCAAACACCATTGCTTAGTTATAAACCAACCAATATAGGCTTGGGGAGGTCACACTATCTCTAGCTTAGACACTTAAATGGGTGTTTTCTGGTGAATTGAGTTATTGCTAGCCTCAATCTAAGTGGAATCCCAAGTACCCACTAGCAATTTCACATCTGAAATTATGAACCCCTTTCTCAAGAAAGAACACAATCAAGTAAATTAAATCAATATTTGCAACCCCTAATTTTAGAGTTAAAATATGGTGAAATCACTAGACACATATCATATTAGCAATTATAAATGCAAATAAGCAAGACTCGTACCCTTTTATCAAGTACCCATCATCAACACATCCCTAGACAAGAAAACATAGCCACTCATGCTAAAGAAAGAAGAAAGTATACCCATAGGAAAATTCAAATTCCTTTTCAGTAATTGTAGCAAGAATCCAATATTCAAGCTCAAATTTACAAGTACAAAGTTGAAGATTGACAGAATGGATTGAAACCCTTTTTCTAGCCTTGGGAGAGAAACTTGCTTCCAAAACTGTAAAACTCAAAACTATGCCTAAATTGGGTCTTAGAATATTCCTAAATTGTCACATCAAAATGGACAAAAATGCCCTTCGAGAGCTGTGTGGCGCGACGTGTGTTTTGCACGTCATCTTGTGAATGTTGCACAACTCTGCACAAGCAAAGCAATGACTCAACCAACTTCTAATTGTCATGCAAAGCGGGGTGTAGTTTGCACCATGCCTTGTGTGTGTCGCATGACGGTCGCACCCCGTAACAAATCCTTCTCTTCTCTTTTGAGCTTCATGCAGAGGAACATGCAGACCTCACCTTGTGTTATGCGTATCTCATGAGGTCTGCACCTCATGATAGAATCTTTGTCTCTTTCGATCAATTTCACACTTCAACTCCTTTTGAGCTCTTTATGGTCCATTTCTTTATTTTCTTCCGTAGGATAAGAGTACCTGCATTCATGTCAATAAAGGCCATAAGAACTTCTAAATATTATCAAAACATGGCAATAATTCATGAGTAAATGCTTAATAAGTTTGTAGATTACCGACTTATCAAACCTCTAAACATGAACTATTGCTTGTCCTCAACTAAGATACTCACAAAGTAAGGAATGAGTTATGCTCTAAAACTCAATCAAAGCACAAAAGACTCGACTACAATTCTTATCTCAATTAGAACCATCATATTATCAAGGCAATTGCTCATTTCAAAACCTTTTCAAAGGACCTTATTTCACATTCAAAAATAAGGGGAATTTTGTCTTTCGAAACAAGATATAAAGCTTCTCAAGTCATTAACAAGGACCATCAAGGTTACAATGTTGTCTAGGGCTAAGGTGAGGATTGCCTTTGGCTCAAGTGACTAAACCTCCATAATGTTCTTTCTCTTTATTTTGAACACCGCTCACATTTTTGAACTTTGAATTCACCTTATTTCTCCCTCACACATCCCAAGCTTTTCCCTTTCAATCTTGATCATTCTGCCTCCTTGCAAAACCTTCACTTGGTAGCACCAATTCATTTCTTTACATTTTTCTCATTGTATTGAACTTTAGGAGAAATTTTCAATTCAACATAAGGTTATACCTTGCACTTGAAGTGCGTTCCTTTTCTTCTCCACATTAAAATGCATACACCCCTAAACTTAGGCTTTTTCCTATGTTGTCATTTCATTCCCCCCCTAACTTAGGCTTTTAGCCTAATTTTTACTTCCAAGCCATTAGGAAGGATGGGTGCCAAGATAGGGGTTCCAAAAAGGTTAAGGTATCGAACAAGGTGCCAAAGAATGGTCACAATCTCAAAAGAGGCTCACTTGGATAGATGTCAAGGGAAGTCATTTGGGTGAAGTGGATATTCAAAAAGGACCTAATATCATCTTCCAAGATCGGCCACATCTAGAATTCTGTCTTGAATCACATTTGGTGCAAGTTCTAGATGACACGCATGCACAAGAATCAAGGTAAAGCCTCACCACACAAGGCATCATGCCACAAGATTCCTTTACATTAGTCTCAAAATCAATTGGGACAAATGACTTTTGTCAAACTATTTCGAGTTTATTACACATTTGTTTGTGAATCAATCAATCCAAACCGAGAGTGTTCAAGTCATGACAAGAGAGTGCTTTCCTCAAAAATTCATTTTCCCTCTTTTTTTTCCTTTTTCAAAAATGTCTTGCCAAGAATTTTTTTTCAGTGGGTCCATTTCAAGCAAACCACAAACTCAAATTAAACTAAAACTTGGAATTTTTCCTTAAGAAAGTCACCTCTCAATCTATCATAGGGAAACACCAACCCAGTTTGACATAATAAGAAACAAAAGAAAATGAAAATAAAGAAAACATTTGCTCCTTGGAAAAGAACCGTGGTATTAAGAAAACCCTTGATGTTTATTTCTAAATTACTATAAATAAGGCGACTATCGAATTTGTGCGGTCATGAATCATTTGAAAAATAAGCATCAGCATAGGCCCTTAGCACATTTGCAAGGTACGGGTAGTGAGATAATGGAATCGTGTAAGACTAACCCAGCACACAATCAAGATTTCAAAAAAAATCAAGCCCGACGAGGGCATAATTAAGCATAAAATCAAAATACATTAAACATCAAACCAGGCGAGGGCACAATTAAGCACAGGGCCAAGAGGTAAATCAAGCATCACGAATAATTACAGATAGCCCCCAAACATAAAGTACGCATAGCCCTCGATGCACAACAAAAAATTATACAGATAAGAATGAGTGCAAAAACTCCTTGGTGATGATAATGGTGGCGACGATGCCTACTTGAGTAAATTCGTTGAGGTGGCCTATGAGACTGAGGTGGTGATAATGCCAGTGGTGGGATGTAGGCATGCACTGGGTCAATTTAAAAACCCTCCAACAAGGGTATTGCAGGGTCCTATGGAAGCTGAAGGGGTCCAAAAGGGTCATCCATAAACCATTTGCTCTCAGCGGTCATCAACTCATGATAAGAAGGTGGCGGTGCAGCCCAACTTGGACTAGGTAGACGCCTCTATTCAGGAACAGGTGAATCAGGAGGATCCAGATATTGGTGGGCTGATGGAGCATCAAATACTGCTTGAATTTTGGATGCACCTCTGACATCATTGTGGTCCCAACCTGTGCACCAATAATCGAGAGGGCTAGCAACCCTTGGAGAGGACATAGAATTCGAGGCCGGTAGATTAAGATCGCAATTAGGAATGTTTGGCTCAACATGTGGTATTTCTTGCCAAATCTCATCAACCTCCACTTCTGTGGTATCCATTTTAGAACAAAGCATGCTCACACTTGACACTATCAGCTTCAAAGCTGATTTAATGGCGGATTGAATCATGCTTGGAATGTCCTTAGTTATCCTTTCTAAGCTCTCCACATTTTTGTGAGTAAGTTGACTGGGCTTGAGAAATTTACCTGGAGATAAAGTGTCTTGAGAAGTCACATGCATGGTGTTTGATGCTTCTTGAGAGTAGGAGAAAGTGTCCAAAACATTATGAGTAACACTCTCAGCATGGGTAATAATTTGCATAGCACTGTGAGCAAGGTGTTTTTTCTTAACATGCGGAGAATATATGTCCCGCCTTGTGTCCAAGTGGATCATGCCATTAGCTTGGTTAGTCTTGTCTACTAATGAAACATAGGGTAGTTTGCCTAAAAACAGAGGAGTGATTTAAGGACAGGAAAGGCCATGAAGGTGGACTCGTGTCTAGCTCTCCGCTTAAGTTATTCGACAATGATTTCCCCTTCATGCAGTTGGAAGCTAGACATGATGTATGCAATAAGAATGGACACCTCTATAGTCACTTTGGTGGTGTGACTAGTTGGGATAAGTAATGTGCATACAAATTTCAACCACATCTGAGCTTCAAACATAAGATCTGATCGATATATCTTTCCTTTTGAGATGGCCCAAAAAGGGGTCCCTTATGCGATGACACTAGCAACCCACTCGTATTGATCTTCCTTTGTAGCCATACGCTCCATATATCTTGACTTTGAAATTGGTTCATCATCCCATATGGAAAAATGTATAGTTGTTGGGGTGATATCTATCTCCTTTCCTCTCACTAACACTGATTCAAGGCATGGTATCTTCTTTGTCGGGCCCTTACATTTCAAAATGTCTTGTCTAGCCTGATATGGTGCATAAAACTCCCGTACCAACTCAGGGGAGTATGGGCATGGAGTTTTCGCAAATGGTTCCCACACTCTTTTATGGAATTGTGGGTATGTTTAGGAACTCCACTTTGAATGCTTCCACCCCAAATCCTTTTTCTTCCAAAAATGATCGATTCCCCCAAAATTTCATATAGTATGCCTCTATCCCCTCGAGGTCCAATCGGATCTACGACTCAGTAGGACTCTCATCCTGTATAGGTAAGCCCATATTTATGGATATGGAAGTGTGATTTGTAGCTCGCCTCTTTTGGTGACACCGATTGGAAGTCATATTCCTGCAAATGGAGGTTAGAAGCAGGAACCAGGCATCCATGCATAATTTAAAAGAAGTCAACTAATTAAAAAGACTGGAATGCAAAGGAGTAGAAAACAAAGTAGGTAACTAGTGGCTCATGTGTACCACGTGAGAAATGCACAAGGTATAGTGCGCATCGCATGTGATTTTTGAATGAGCTACCAAAAACCTACAGGGATTTCTGCACTGACGCGCGAAGCTGGTGTGGTTTGCACAAGCCAAAGTGCACGTCGCACAACGCTTGACCCTTCGAAATAGGGAATTGGTAGCATTCTCTCACAAGGTGATGTACCTTGTGTATTTTGCACATTGATATCTACGCATCACATTCGAAATGCATAAGGAAACAATTGGAATTTTTGGATCCTTGTGTTCTTGTGAATTACGCATGTGATTCGTAGAACAAGATTTGCATTAAGCACTTGGCACCGAACAGCAAACCAACAATTTAAACAACTCAAGCAATAGGGACAAACATTATATGACCCAAACCAAATCATCTGGGTACTCAGACTTCCCTAGAATCCATTATCACCATTCAAAGCAAAAGAAGAACTCAACGACTTCCTTTAAGAAAGATGTTACCCGATCTATCATCGGGAACATCAAGCCTTTAATTGCAACAATTAGGCACATACATTCAACAATAATTCCTACCACCCAACCAAATCATACACTTAATAAGCATATTAAACAAATTACATGTGCGCAAAAGAGCAACAAGTTACACCCCAAAACATTAGTTCTCAACAAAACCTCATGAAAATGACGATTTTCCCTTAAGAATGACGTCACCCAATCTATCATAGGTCCAAATCATGCATCAATCACGAGTGGGTTACTCAAGCTTCACCTGAACACAGATTTTCAAGGCTAAAAATTACTACAATCGACATGCATTATCATAATATAAAGTTTTACCAAGTTGATCCTAAGATAAATTAATATTATAACCCAAAATTGACGACCCAAAATTTTTGGATCTCACCCAAAATCAACATGGAAATTCCAAGGGGAAAGCTTCACAATATGAGTTTCCAATCATCATAATAACAAATATTTAACGTCGGGGAACTTACCACAAGTGAAGATTAAAAGAAGGGAAGTAAAAATCAAATCTTTTGAAAGATCAACAATGGTGACCCATGACTTTGCCCGGAGTTGACGGCAGTGACAACTAGGTTGCGGTAGTGGAAAGGTATGGGTGAGAGGAGGATACGAAATTTGGGAGAGATTGAGGGATTTGTGGAGGATTTTTAGGGAGAGTTGAGAGAGTTATGGGATAAATATGGGAGAAGAGGGTAAAGGTGGCAGTTTAAAGGAGAAAAAGAATAAAAAAAGTCACCGGGTCAGTCTCTAGGTTGGGTCGTTCAATAGGTAGGTCAAAAAAAATTTGAAACTTACCTTGGTGCGCTGCGATGTGCGATTCGCACAATTCCTTGTGTGGACCGCATGTCACTTAGCACCTCACCTTTTTCATTCCCAACTTGTCCTAGCTTTCGGCTATAGTGTGCGATGGAGGTGCGACGGACCCATAGGCTCGTTAAGAATGGACAGCCCAGCACACATCGCCTCCAACTCAATATTTTTCTTCCAGATCTCTCTTTTGGGATGCGTTGGCCCATGCGACACGCACAATGGCTTGTGCAAACTGCTCGGTCCTCCTCATGCCCTATTTTTGTCTTGTTTTCCACTTGTTCATTTTTTTCTCTGTGCATTCCAAAAACAAACCAACAAAACAAAAAGGTAACGAAAAACAAAGTAAAAACACTTGGGTTGCCTCTTAAAAAGCCCTTGATTTTACGTATAGGCTCAACAATAGTATCTCAAACCTTAGTAGTTGTCGGATAGCATGCCAATCCGGTTCCCATTGCCCCACCCCAAGAAGGGGAATTGCTCCATCAATAACTTGAAAATATCATTTTGTTCCCATTGGGCAACACCTCAAACTTGGGCATTTGGCCCACTTCAAACTCCTCAAGGTCACCATCAAACTTGCCCTTAACATCTATCACAGAGACTACCCATAGTTCATCTAGGGGCTTTGTGGATTGGCATACATTGAATATCACTACCTCGCTTCCCACTCAAAATTCTAGTTCTCTAAGTTCAACATCCATAAATGCTCTCCCCATAGCCAATAATGGTCACCCCAAAATAATGGGCACCTTAACATCTACTTCACAATCCAATATCACAAAGTCCATTAGGAGAATAAACTTGTCAACTTTCACCAATAAATCAAATAGGATCCTTATTGGACGCTTAATGGACCTATCATCCATTAGTAGTTGCATAGATGTAGGTTTGGGCGTACCCAATTCTAATTTTTTTAAGATCACTAGAAGCATCAAGTTGATGCTTTCCCCTAAGTCACACAAGGCCTTACGGAACACAAATAATCCAATGGTGCAAGGTATGGTAAATGCACCCGGGTCATCCCGTTTTGTAGAAACATTACTTATCATCACAGTGCTACAGCTATGTGAGATCTCAATGGTGCCCAAATCGACAATCTTCTTCTTCTTTAGCAACTCTTTCATAAATTTGGCATACCTCTGCATTTTCATTAAGGCTTCAACCAAAGGAATATTTATCGAAAGCTTGCTAAACATGTCAATAAACTTATTGAATTTGTACTCTTCCTTCTTCTTATATAACCTTTGAGGGTATGGAGGAGGTCCCTTGGGTAGTGTGGTTAGCACACTTTTCACAATGGGAGGGTTATCCTCAATATCAATAGCCACTTGGGGATGAGATTCAGCCTCTTCCCTCTCATTATCAATATCGACATCCACCGAGAAATTGGGTGCACCAAGCTTCACCCCAACTTCTGGTTCTACAATATCTTTGTCACGTGCAGCCTCTTCTTCTTTCTCACATGGCTCCACAGTAGGGTCAACACTAGGCTCCTTCACTACAACAGTTGGCTTATGCACAACATCAAAAAAAGGTTTTTCCTCCACACCACTTATTCTTCCACTACTAGTAATAATAGCCATAACATGAGTATCATATTTGGGATTGGTTGTCGTGTCAATAGGGAGTGTTCCCTTCATTCTCGAATTCATTAGAGTGGATAAATGGTTCATTTTAGCCTCAAGATGCTTGAGTGAGGTTGAATGAGACCTCACAGTTTGATGAAGTGTTGAAATTTCACTTTTAAGCTCACTAACCCCGGTATTTGTTGTGTCTACCTTCTTCAAAAACAAGGACAACATGTCATCTATCTTTGAATAACTAGGATTGCTTGTGGTAGGTTGATACAAGGAATCTGACTTATTTTGAGGTACGTATGGATTTGAGCTCCGGTGGTTGTATCTATCACCCTTTTTGTCATGGTCTCTATAATTTCCATCTTTCTCCTTGTCCCTATTACAACCTTGATTCTCATCCCTCGGGAAATAATACCCATGACAAGAACCAGATGACAAGTAGCAAATTTTACTATCCACGATAGTCATTTGATCGTCATCACTAGACTTGATCTCTGGTGTACTCACAGCATTCACGGTCTTAGAACCTTCGGCCCCCATCATATGCTTGGATAAGAGGTCTATTTGTGTCATCATTTTAGAAATGGTCTCATCCCTCTCTTCATACTTTCTCTGTATCTGATTAGTCAAAATAGATATGGTCACTCCCAAGGTAGAAATGCCAGCCTCCCTTTTGTGCCAAGCTTGGTTACTCTTGGTCATTCTCTCTAGAAAGACCGAGGTGACTTCAAATTGTTGGTCCATGATAGTTCCACCCCCAAGGTTATTGGCCATGGACATGTTCATCGAGTTCAAAGCTCTATAGAAGCTTTGTAGAAAAACATTATCTGGCAACCCGTGATTGGGACACAACACAAGTTTCTTTTTGAATCTCAAAAATGCCTCATGCTAAGGCTCCTTGTGAAGTTGGCGGAAGTTGGTAATTTCATCCCTCAACTGCATCATTTATGAGGGAGGAAACAATCTAGTTTTGAAAGCATCTACCAACTCAGCCCAAGAGGTGATTGACCCATCCAGCATATCCTCCAACCATGTCGTGGCTTCCCCCATTAGAGAGAAGGGGAATATGTGAAGCCAAATATATTCTTGGGGAATGTTTTGGAAGATGAAAGGTTGGCTGTAACACCCCATAAATTTTAAGCTAAGATCCAAATTGTTCTTCAAATATGGTTAGATCCAAACGGATGAATTTTCTATGAATACAAGTATTAATGTCAATTCTTAAGTTTGGAGGTTTATTATATATGAATTAGAGTCATAAAGAACGTCTAGCTCAAAGTTAAGTTGAAAGCCTTTCTACCGATTAAGTTTTCATATAGGTTCTAACTAGGGTGAACTTCAAATGACCATATATCCTGGAATATAAAGATTTGGTGGCCTAGTACCCACCAAATTAAAGGTATTTGAATTATCTTTCGAACTCAACTAACCGCTTGTTGATACTAGTCCGGAGTAAAAAGTTATGGGTATTTTAGTAAAGCACTGTCATCTATCAAAAGCTGACAGGCTGGCCGATGGGCATGGCTCATTCTAACGGGATGGCCGACGGTCGTGGCTCCCATGATGGCCTATGGTGGCAGCCCATGGGAACCTACCAGTGAGCCCTTTTGGCCCCTTGTAATGGCCACGGTTGGATCCGACGGCCTATGGGGGCCGCGACTTCCTGTGGGGGCCACGACGGCCCGTGGAAAGCCTGTCTGATTACTTTTCTACATTTTTTCAGCATTTAAGTTAGGGGTAGTTTGGTCTTTTCCTTACCTCAAGATTTTTCCCTTGTCTTTTAAACACCCAAAGGGGGTTTATTCCTCAGAAAAACATTGATCTATCTCTAGAATTATTCTCTCAAAACTCTAAGGCAAGACACCTAGGGTTCCAAGCAAGCAAGATCATAGAAGCTCAAGCAAGAAAGTATCTCAAGGGTTTTCCTTCAGATTTCTTCTCCAACTTTTCATCCCCTAGTTCCAGCCCTAGAAATTCTTCAGTAATCAGGTATGTGGGTATTCAATAACGGATTCCTTTCACCCTTATGCCAAAAATTCTCAAGCTTTACTTTGATTTATGAACTTGTGAAATTAGGGTTCTTACCCAAATTGGGGAAAAGTTATAGGTTTTGTTTCAAAGTATAAATTTATGGTTTCCCATTAATTACCCATGTTTTAATTTAGATTCGTTAAGTGTTTTCCAAAATCCCATGCATAAAGAAGGATTTCTCAAGTATGATTTCATTGCATTGTATGATTTCAAGTGAAATTTGGCATTTTTAGATAACATGGCCTCAGTATTTTGAAATTGCATGCCTAATTCTTCAAGTTATGAATTTAGAAAGAAAAGTATGTTTTGGATTATGGCGATGCTAAGTTTTAAGGATTTTGAAGTATGCATTATATGACATTAGATATGTCTCTATATTTATGAGAGGTTTGGCATCTAGATATGTCTACCTAAGTTATGTGAATTGCATGGTATTAGATATACCCTTATGCTTTTCAAACAGATTTTGCCTCAGATATGCCTAAGTATAAGATGAGATATAAGTATGTTTTCGGAGTAGTATTGAGCACCGAGTTGGATTGGGTGAGCATACCCCTTGTATATCCCGGAACTATATGCCACCGTAGGTTCTAAGTCCCCTCAGTTGGGCATCATATTTAGTGATCACGCCACAATCATGACTGTATACCCTTTCAAGTTATATTGGGTCCTCTCGATGGGGTGTATACATCGGATTCCATGTAGCTCACATGGTCTATGTCGGTTAGAGAACCTCCCACAGAAATAGTTTCAAATTTTTAAGTGCATTAACTCTTTGATTTCAGATTTCAGACTTTCTACTATCTCTATGATTCTAAAGGTATTTTCAGCTTATGATACTACATTGAGTCATTTCATTACAGATTTTACTATTGTTACATGACTTTTAGCATGACTCATGGTTTTCAGCTTAGTTGCACCCTTTCATGATTTAGATACATAATTCATCCTTTCAGTTTATGGATCCCCAAGTAACAATTTTACTTATCTTAAAATATCATGATCTCACAGTTAGAGCTCAGAAACATGATTTGCACCCTCTTCAGTAAAAGAGCTTATGCTCTATAGTTTGACTTATGCATTCTCAGACATCTATGTTTATCCCATCTTTCAGTTAGGCTTTCAATATATACATGATTTCTCATGATTTTGAGTTGGTGCATTATCTCACATGCTCAGTACATTCCATAGTACTGACAGCATACATTCCTTGTGATGCATCATTTTATGATGTAGGTTTTAGTGCTAGCTCCCAAGATCATGGTCAGACATATCGCAACTTCTAGTCATTAGTTAAGGATGAGTTGTCTTTATTCGGGAACTTCGGTCAGTAGTAGTCATAGAAGGTTACTTTCAATTTGATTTATTGATTAGAGATAGTTGGGGGTCATGTCCCGACTAACTATAGTCAGTATTAATAGAGGCTTCATAGATAGTTACAGTCAGTTAGTGAGTTCTATCAGTTTTTAAACACTCTTGTATCTCAGTTATGAAAGTTCATTTTGTTATAATACTCTTAAAGAGCTCAGCATATTTAAGCTTTCACATTTACTTTTAGTCTATATCTCAACAATATGCCAGGCCATGGGTTAGCTTGGGGTCACTTGTGACTCTAAGTACCGTGTCACATCTAGGGTGTAGGTTTAGGGCATGAAAAACTTTGTATCAGAGCACAGAGTTCAAGTGCCCTATGAAGCCGTGTCTAGTAGAGTCTTGCGGAATGATACGGAGACGTCTATATTTTTCTTTGAGGGGCTACTAGCATTTAGGAAATGTTTCCCTTTGTTCATACTACAGATCGTGTAGTAAAGTTATTCCTTCATAAACTTATACAAATTAGTGCGTTAATCCAATTCCTCCAATCATGCCTCATCTTCGAGGTGGTGGAAACAGTAAAGTTCAGATCCCTATCAATGAGGTGCTCTCAGATAGAGCCATCAAAAAGTTGAGAGAATGCACAAGGGCTAAAGAGGAGCCCACTAGTGCATAAAGTCTACCAATCCACAAGCATGTACCATGTTTCCATTCGTGCAGATTTAGCCTGTAGTAGAATGTGCTCTCAGACTCTCTTCTAGAATCTTTACTATGAATAGAGCCTTAGCCATAAAGTATGGTTCCCTAAGCGTTTGGGTAGTACAGTCACTCAAGAGTTAGTGTGCATTGAGGTTTTATGATCCATAAGTAGCAGAATGACCCCAGAACTAGATGTATGAATTCAGAAGTATAGTAACTATAAGGTGAGATGGTGATGATAGTCTTATAGAATTGACCTAGTAGGCTTGACATATATGTATGCAGAGAATTAAGTTGATTAATTTACAAGGAGTATGGTGGTGTAGTTAAGATATGTATATGACCCCTAGACGGATTAGTAGATTTTGACTAAGTCATGAGATAAATAAGAACCTTAAACATTACAAAGATAGACGTGTACCCAGAGTAGTATGTTGTTGCATAATATTTAGGGATCTTATGGTACTATGTGTGACTAGTTTAGAAATTCTCAGGTTGTTGATTTTGCAGGAAGCCTTGTGTATATCATATGGTGTTCTTAAGAAAGGAATTCACGGGACTATAGATATACGATGTTGAGACCCTTAGTATTGTTTTAGTTTAGTTGTTTTGGGTGGATATTGTAACACCCCATCATTCAGACCAGCATTTAAAACCCAGCACTCAGAAAATTTCATCTCCAGTCAAGCCCCACGGGCTGATCCACGGGCTGACCCACGGGCGTCGAAGGTCCGATGGCTCATCATGGTCACCATGGGAAGAGCCCAGTGGCTCTTTTCAGCCAGCTTTAGCCTGATGGAAGTCCCTACGGGAGTTGGAAGTCCGACGGGCCGTGGGACAGGCCATGAGAAACCACCAATGCCCCCCAGGCATCCTCAGCCCTGATGGGATATCACCATGATTGTCGATGGTCCAACGGGCCATAAGGCAGCCCGTGGGAACCCTCCAGAGCCCCATCCTAGCCTCCCTAGTCCAGACGGGAAATCACCACAACCATCATGGATGTGATGGGCCATGGGAGCTATCGTGGGGGTTGTCCAGAGGACCAGCCCAACCTGCCCTTTTCTGATGCCCGAGTTCGATGGGCCATCTTAGGTCCGACGCCTGTTGGGTATCCCGTCCGATGAAGGAAAAGTCTGTATTTTTTTTTAGTCAGTGGCATTCTAGTATCTTCCCCACTCCTTTAAATCCTACATCCTAAACTCAGAGGGGTGACTTTTGAACTAAAGGGGAGATGACGGAATGAGGAACAAGTCGAGTCTTGCAACTCAACTAGTATAGAATTCTAGAAAGATCTATGATGGGATATCAATCCATTTTTATTCTAGCGGATTCCCTAGCACTTCAGTCAAGATGACACTATACTCAGACTTATTTGTGCCACATTCATGACTAAGTTCATAAACTCTATACAACTTCATGTCATGCTCAGCTCCTAAAACAAACAGAAATTGCTTCAGACAGCAATCCCAGTTTTACTTTATGATTCCATGAATTTCAGCTTTATATCAAGAGAGTGATTAGATATAATCCCATCCCTCACAATATATTCAGTTCTATGCCCTCAGTCCTCAAGTTATGCCTTAATGGTTAATAGCACCAGGCTACATCATGTGGATGCTCAGATCAGATCTTTGGAATGACTCGTGCTTATGATTTTCTTGCTCAAAGCTTTATGTACTTACACCCAAACTAATGATGGGTGGTCATAACATATATGCTCATAATAATCCTCTATTCAGTCCTTTTATGCTCAGTATGTGAAGTACTCGTGCCCTTTGCACTCATGTCTCTAAGTATTATCTTAAGTGACTAAGTCTCGCTAGGTATGAGTCAAGATTCAGCAGTACCCCTTATCCTTGTTAATGATGCTCAGTTCAAATTCACTGTTCATAGCCAAGAGTAGGCCTCTAGTTGCAGGTCAGGTGTCAGACTAGCATTACCATGCTAGGTGTAGCACTTTGTGCCTCCAAGTTAGGTTTGAACATAGTGAAACCAAGAAGTTAGGCTCAGACCTCAATAGTTACATGTTCTAGTTTTACACTTATGGTTCGTGCTCAGCCGCCTCTTCATGATTTTATGAGAGTCCTCATAACAGATCAGTTCAGACCTGCTAGTATCTATTTTCTTAAACAAGGAGGCTTTCCATTCAGCTTAATCCACACTA
Organism: Jaltomata sinuosa; assembly: GCA_003996215.1. NCBI lineage: Eukaryota > Viridiplantae > Streptophyta > Magnoliopsida > Solanales > Solanaceae > Jaltomata > Jaltomata sinuosa. The sequence goes on from QJPP01000704.1 coordinate 333,636, forward strand.
GTAAGTTCAGTTTAGAAGAGAATAGTGTTCTCGTACATTTACTCCTCTCAGTTTTATGTTCCTTTTAGCTAACTATGATTTCTAAGAATGTGTTCATTCTTTATGAGTTTCAGCTAAGTCCCTACTCTCACTCCAGACCAGTTATCATGTTGGACATTAAGTTTCATATCCTATCAGTGTTCTTATGCTCTCTGTATGCATACATGCCTCACGAACCTAGCTCAGCTCATGTTTTAGTCAAAAATCAGTTACCATGTCAGTACTCCTGCTTTTAGAACTCAGTCAGTGGGATTGTAGACCTTTCGCCATAACTTCATCCTAGTTAGTCTTTATTCGAGGATGAATGATCTCAAGGGGGATATATTGTAACACCCCAAAAAATTTAAGCTAAGATCCAAATTGTTCTTCATATATGGTTATATCCAAACGGAAAATTTTTCTATGAATACAAGTATTAATGGTAATTCTTATGTTTGGAGAAGTATTATATATGAATTAGAGTCATAAAGAACGTCTAGCTCAAAGTTAAGTTGAAAGTCTTTCTACCGATTAAGTTTTCATGTAAGTTCAAACTAGGGTCAACTTCAAATGAACATATCACTTGGAATATAAAGATTTAGGTGGCCTCACACTCACCAAATTGATGGTATTTCAATTATATTTCCAACACCACTGATTGATTATTAATAAGAGTCCGGAGTAAAAGGTTATGGGCATTTTAGTGAAGCACTGTAAGCTGTCAAAAGCTGAGGAGCTGGCCGACGGGCGTGGCTCATTCTGACGGGCTGGCCGATGTCCGTGGATCCCATGGAAGCCCGTGGGAACCAACCAGTGAGCCCTTTTGTCCCCCTCTAAAGGCCACTTTTGGGTCCCATGGCCTGTGGGGGCCACGAAGGCCCGTGGGAAGCCCCGTCCGATGACTTTTCTACATTTTTTTCAGCATTTAAGTTGGAGGTAGTTTGGTCCTTTCCTTACCTCAAGCTTTTTACCTTGTATTTTAAACACCCAAAGGGAGTTATTACTCAGAAAAACATCGATCAATCTCTAGAATTATTCTCCCAAAACTCTAAGGCAAGACACCAAGGATTTCAAGCAAGAAAGATCATAGAAGCTCAAGCAAGAAAGTCTCTCACGGGTTTTCCTTCAGATTTCTTCTCCAACTTTTCATCCCCCAGTTCTAGCCTTAGAAATGCTTTAGTAATTAGGTATGTGGGTATTCAATAAGGGATTCCTTTCACCCTTATGCCTAAAATTCTCAAGTTTTACTTTGATTTATGAACTTGTGAAATTAGGGTTCTTACTCAAATTGGGAAAAAGTTATAGGTTTTGTTTTAAAGAATCAGTTTATGGTTTCTCATTAATAACCCATGTTTTAATTGAGATTCTTTAAGTGTTTTCCAAAAGCCCATGCATAAAGAAGGATTTCTATAGTATGATTTCATTGCTTTGCATGTTTTCAAGTGAAATTTGGCATATTTAGATAACATGGCCTCAGTATTATGAAATTGCATGCCTAATTCTTCAAGTTATGAATTTAGAAAGAAAAGTATGTTTTGGATTATGGTGATGCTATGTATTAAGAATTTTGAAGTATGCATTATATGACATTAGATATGTCTCTATATTTATGAGAGGTTTGTCATCTAGATATGTCTACCTAAGTTATGTGAAATTCATGGTATCAGATATACCCTTATGCTTTTCAAACATATTGTTCATCAGATATGCCCAAGTATAAGATGAGCTATAAGTATGTTTTGGGAGTAGTATTGAGCACCGAGTTAGATTGGGTGAGCGTACTCTTTGTATATCTCGGAACTACATGCCACCATAGGTTCTAAGTCCCCTCAGTTGGGCATCAGATTTAGTTATCATGCCATAGTCATGCCTTTATACCCTGGCAAGGTATATTGGGTCCTCTCAATGGGGCATATATATCGGATTCCATGTAGCTCACATGGTATGTGTCGGTTAGAGAACCTCCCACAGAAATAGTTTCAAGTTTTTAAGTGCATTGACTCTTTTATTTCAGATTTCAGACTTTCTACTATCTCTATGATTCTAAAGGTGTTTTCAGTTTATGATACTACATTGAGTCATTTCATTACAAATTTTACTATCGTTACATGACTTTTAGCATGACTCGTGGTTTTTAGCTCAGTTGAACTTTTTCATGATTTAGAGACATAACTCATCCTTTCAGTTTATGGATCCCCAAGTTACAGTTTTACTTATCTTAAAATATCATGATCTCACAGTTACTGCTCAGAAACATGATTTGCACCCTCTTCAATAAAAGAGCTTATGCTTTATAGTTTGACTTATGCATTCTCAGACATCTATGTTTAGCCCAGCTTTCAGTTATGCTTTCAGTATATACATGTTTTCTCATGATTTTGAGTTGGTGCATTATCTCACATGCTCAGTACATTCCATAGTACTGACCGCATACATTCCTTGTGCTGCATCATTTTATGATGTAGGTTTCAGTGCTAGATCCCAGGATCATGGTAAGATAGATCACAACTTCTAGTCAGCAGTTGAGGATGAGTTCTCCATATTCGGGAACTCCAGACAGTAGTAGTCATAGCAATTTATTTTTAATTTGATATATTGATTAGTGATAGTTGGGGGTCATATCCAGGCTAACTATAGTTAGTATTAATAGAGGCTTCATAGACAGTTAGACAGTCATTCAGTGAGTTGTATCAGTTTTCAAACACTCTTGTATCTCAGTTATGAAAGTTCATTTTGTTATAGCATTTTTAAAGAGCTCAGCATATTTCACCTTCCGCATTTACTTTCAGTCTATATCTCAGCAGTATGCTAGGCCATGGATTAGCTTGGGGTCACTTGTGACTCTAAGTACCGTGTCACGTCTAGGGTATAGGTTCGCGGCGTGACATTGACATATCTCCATGAAGTTTATGATGTGCCTATTTGCATCCTCATGTGATGCTCCTACAAACATCCCTTTAATTTGTATAAGATGGAGCATTGTGCTAGTGATGTAGAATACCGCATTTCCAACTGTTGGGGGTAGGCAGATTTCACCTACTCCCACTTGAATTACGGGTTTATTAGATGCATCTATGAATCCATTGACACTTTCATTGTCGCCCACTTCGTTCATGGGCTACATGTGCAATGGGAAAAAATAACAAACCAAATAAAAAGAATAAACACTCTACAAGGTGATTTCAATTCACAATCAAAAAGGCTATTCAAACACAATTCCCTGGTAATGGAACCAATTTTTATAATGCTCAAATGTACTCTCTAGGATGGAGGTATCGGTGATCATTAAGTAAAATACAATTTATATTACCGACGGGAGTCGGGGTCGATTCCACAGGGAATTGGAGCTTAGCCAAAGAGATTGTAGAAAAGACTTCACAACGAGACTAGATTGTCCAAACAATAAATAATGTAACAAAGGGGGGAATTGGAAATCTGTCACAATTCAATTCCAAACAAAACAATAAAACTAAATGTGAGGTGTAAACAAAAGAGAGGACGACTAGGGATGTGCTTCTGATAGGACTCAAACACGAGTCAAGGTACTTGCTCAATTGCATAAACTCTTACTAACTAACATAGCTAGCATTGGTTTTAGGTATTCTTGTTAATCTTTTGATCAAACAATCATTTATCCAACGGTTTTTATTCAAACACCATTGTTTAGTCATAAACCAACCAATATAGGATTGGGTAGGTCACACTATCTCTAGCTTAGACCCTTAAATGGGTGTTTCCGGTGAATTGAGCTATTTCTAGCCTCAATCTAAGTGGAATCCCAAGTACCCACTAGCAGTTTCACATCCAAAATTATGAACCCCTTTCTCAAGCAAGAACACAATCAAGTAAATTACATCAATGTTTGCAACCACCAATTTTAGAGTTAAAATATGGTGAAATCACTAGACCCATATCATATTAGCAATTATAAATGCAAATAAGCAAGACCCGTACCCTTTTATTAAGTACCCATCATTAACACATCCCTAGACAAGGCAATATAGCTAATCTTGAGAGGGTATGGTTTAAAGTATGTTTTCGTTATTTTATGGCTTCTAGTTGATTATGTTGGATTTCTTTCTTTCTTTCCATTTTTACTTGAGGTTACTGGTATACCGCCATGTTCCTAACTCTCTCTCTCTCTCTTTATTTATACTCTTGTTGCAAGGATTCCAGGTGCATTCTTCTTCCTTACACATGTGTTTCTTTGTTATGCATATCTTTTGTGCTAGAATTGTATGCTTATTACTCTTTGTTGTCTATTCTCCGTGCTAGTTCCTTGTGCTTTCTTTATTGCTTTTGTGACCACTTTCTTGCTATCTGCTATTTACTCTTTTTATATCTTATGTGCGCTCAGTTGGCTGATGATGCCTACTGGGTACCCGTTGCTTAGCAATTGGTGCTCATACTATACTTCTGCATATTTCTGGTCCAGATATTAGTTGAACCTTCACCGTTGATCACCTTGGAAACTCGTGCAGCATTTGGATATCTAAGACTAGGGTGACCGCCTGACAGTTGGGGCTTGACCATATCTCATCTTTTGTACTGTTACTCTTTGTATATTCAGAGATAGTTGTAATTATTATTTTGTTACTTCTAGCACTTGTATTCTATTAGAAGCTTTTGTACTGTCGATACCAAGTCTTGGGGCTGGTATAGTTTCATTATGTATATATTCAGGTTATTGCTTCTTCTTTGTCTATCTTTATATTTTGCTTCTGATTATTTCTGCTTATTATGTGTATTGGTTAGGTAGTAGCCCTTTACTAATCGTTCTGGACTACGGGAATTGGTTTGCCTACTGAGGGGTTGTAGGTGCCATCATGACCTGAGAAATTGGGTCGTGAAAGTTTGGTGAACAAGTTCAATTGGGAGGTGAAGGTATAAAGTCCTTTGTCATCCATAAACTTGGTTAATTAGCTTTAATCCACATATCTTTTGTTTATTTTAATTTCGCATTAGGATTTTTATTAGTCTCCCTAATCGAGATCTTATCATTTGGTATCAGAGCTTAGGCTAAAGGATTGTTCCAACAATTGTTAATCCTAGGTTTATAAATCTGAAAATTTCAAAAAATTGAAGGAAATATGTTTTTGAGAAAATTTCACAAAAAGTTTTTGTTTGAACTTGTGTTTATTTGAAGTTCTGATACTAGAATCGAGTTCTCTAATATCAATTATGTCTAGTTCTGAGATTTGAGCTTGATTGGAGTAGAATTGAAGATTTCACCATTGTTGGGTGAAGAAGCTTGAAGAACAAGTTCAAGAGTTTCATAGATCTGGGTTGATTTGAAACTTTAAACCTATTCGACATTGATCTCCTAGTCTTATGGAGCTTGAATCTCAAATTTGGAAGCATTTGGTTGAGGTTTGAAGGATCTACCATTTGGATTGAATTGATTTTAATTTGTACCGGGCTTTGTTCTCTATATCGAGGAGAGGCTACATTTCAAATTTGGAGTTAATCCGAGTTAAATTGAGAGAGTTGGAAATTTGAAATTCATAAGTTGTTCTTGGTGTTCTTCAAGGTATTGTTGAAGAAGAAGGTGGATTAAAGGTGTTTGATCCAAAGAAGAAGCAAAAGGAAAGAGTACTTGTGTTAGTACAGAAGGAAATTTACCAAAAAGGGCAAGTACTAGGAGGAAAGAGTACAAAAAATCAGAAAAAGAGTACAAATCAAAGTTTTAGGTGTTCTGCCTCGGGCAGGTGTGGAGCAGGTGCGACCCGCACATTGCTTGTTGCGAAACAACTAGCCCTTCGCTTGAGGGTAGCCTAGAGTCTGGTTTGGGTGTGAAAGTGAGGTGCAAAGAACATAATAGTAGGTGTGAAACGCCCTACACTTAGCACAGGCTGAAAGTTGCAAATCTGATATTCTCATACAAATCTCAGGTTCTATCTTCTTAGTTTCATTTCTTTTATTCTTCCTATCATCTAGAAATCCTAAGACTAATTAAATACAAGTATTTGGTCCAATTTTTTGTGATTAGATCTCTTGTGTTCATTTTCATTTCGTACCAATTTCTTGTGAGCTTTTATCATTTGAACAATCATTGGAAACCATCTTGGCTCCATCCATTTGATTTTGAGTCATCCTTATTTTGAGTAACAAGAATCCATTCCTCCATAAATGATAGGTGACCTTGTGACTTGGTTGAGCAAGGGAAGTTCATTATCAATCTTAGGATGATGCTTCGAAGGTAAGTTGAGCGTTCATATATGAGAGGTGTGAGGAACTTTACTACTAATCTCGTTTGTTGAATTTTACAGGTACAATGTCTAAGGCACTTGATTGTGCTCATGAAGGAGAGGGTTCCTTTAGTGTAGAGGAAGCCCTTGCCTCAATCACAAGGCAATTAGCGGATATGAATGCGAGGATAGATCAATTTGAGGATAGGATGGTCATTGTTGAGTGTCCTAATCGGGAGGACGCACCTCATACTACTCAAGGGTAGGGAGGAAATAGGAATATGAATTCCTCAATGATGATTACCCAGGGCAAGCACGCAAGTTATGCAACCCCCGAGCCAATCTAAACCCTACCCCACAAAACCAACAACCATTATTCCGAATGTCTAACTCTCCAAACAATGTTAGACAAAACCCCATTCATCCAAATTATATCCTACAAGAGGAAAGTCCTTTTGTAGCAAACCAAAACAGAACTCCACTTTGAAATGCATCACATGCTAACTTGTATGTACCACATAACAAAAACCAAGAGCCTTACCAAGATAGCCACCACAACCCACTCTACAAAGAGTATGAGGAAGCATATGCTAATAGATACTATGATGGACCTCAACATGGTGGAAGACAGGGTTATGGTGCACCAATAGATCGAGTGCAACTCGGAGGTTATGGTCGGAACCAATGTGCAAGATGGCAAGGGAATGGAGATTGAGGTGAATAGTATGATAATAGCAATGGCGATCCTTCTGGTAACCGAGGTGATAAATATAGTGGTTACTATGATGAGATGTATTGTTATCGTCATGAAGATTGTGGTGACCATGAAAGGGGATTGAATACCATCAAGTTTACTCTTCTAACATTCAAAGGTAGTAGTGATCCGGAAGAATTCCTTGAAGGGAGGTTACAAAGTGAAAGGATCTTTCTCACCAACAACATTTCGGATGCCCTGAAAGCTAAGTATTCCATTAATCAATTTGAGGGATATGCATCCACATGGTGGTAGTACAAAGTGAGAGAACGATTTTGAGATCTTGTTCATGATTTTCCTACATGGCAAGAGTTGCTAGCTCTTATGGAGGTGAGGTATGTTACACTTACTTATTATCAAGAAGTTCTCAAGAAGGTGTACATGCTTCGACAAGGTACCAAAAGTGTTTAGGGGTATTATGATGAGTTTGAAATCTTGAAGATGAAGTTCAATATTGATGAGCCTATGTTGAACATGGTGATATAGTTTGTCACCAACTTAAGGCAAGACATCTCCGAGCCGATGAGACTCCAACACTATGCTAGTTTAGAAGAAGCGTATCATGATGCTACCAAGGTAGAAACTGACTTGAAAGAAGATAAGTCATTCAAAGACAAGGGCACTACAACTTCCTCATGGAACAAAAGTAGTTCTACCACTCGGGAGTACACAAAGGGTAGTGGTCAAGCTACTCAAGCAAAGGTTGACAAGCCAAAGTGGAATGACAAGGCTAAGAAAGGTAACCAATCAAAACCTAACTTTCCTTATCCTTCTACTATTTAATGTTTTAGATGTCAAGGAAGGGGACACATCCCTTGTGAGTACCCCAATCGAATAATAATTGTGGCTTACAAAGATGGATACCATACAAAAGAAAAGAAAGAGTGTGGTGAAGAGAGCGAGGAAGATGAACTCAAAGGTGATAATGATGATAAAAGGATAGAAGAGAGTCCAAACTTTGCTTATCTTTTGTCTACAAGGGTGCCTCTCAAGTGTGATGATGAGCCATTACAAGTAAATATGAATCTATCTTGCATTGTGAGGCAAATCATGGGAGCTATTGCTAAACAAGAGATTGATCAATGGGAGAACTTGTTCCATGCTAGGTGCAAGATTCTAGAAAAGATTTGTGCCTTAATCATTGATAGTGGGAGTTACATGATTGTCGTGAGTGATAATTTGGTGGAACTAATGCAACTTCCTATGAGAAAGCATCCTAGTCCTTACAAGCTCTAATGGCTCAACGAAAGTGGTGAAATAAAGGTCCTCAAGCAAGTAAGTATTAAATTTAGCATTGGTAAATACCAAGATAAAGTTCTTTGTTATATTTTACCTATGCTAGCATACCATATATTACTTGGAAGACCTTGGCAATTTGATAGGGATATTGTACATCAAGGGAGAACCAATAAGTATTCATTTGCATTTGGTAGTAGAAAGTTTTCTCTTGCTCCCTTGACTCCCTATCAAGTGAGTGAAGATCACCGAATCATGAAGGAACTCCAGGAAAAAATAATAATGGTGGAGGAAGTTAGTGAAAGCTCCACACTTGTGCAAGAAAAGGAAGAAGGCTCGGCCAAGCAAATGTTTGAAGGGTGTTGATGAGGAACACTTTCTAGTGTGCCTTGTTAACACGGATCTATCGCTGCATGCTAACCAATATACTACAACTTTGCTTAGTATCGTGTCTTCTCTTTTGCAAGAATATGTGGGTTTATTTCCCGAGGATATGCCAAATGGATTTCCACCTTTAAGGGGTATTGAGCATCAAATTGATTTTGTGCTCAAATCTCAAATTCCAAACTGCCTAGCCTATGGAAGCAATCCAGAGGAGACTAAGGAGTTACAAAAGCAAATTTATGAACTCCTTGAAAAGGGACTTGTCAAAGAAAGTCTTAGTCCTTGTGCCATACCGGTGATCCTTGTTCCCAAAAAGGATGGCACTTGGAGGATGTGTATTAATTGTAGAGCTGTCAACAAAATAATAGTGAAATATCAAAATCCTATCCCTAGTCTTGATGACATGTTAGATGAGCTTTGTGGCTCAAGTGTGTTTTCTAAGATTGATCCTAGAAGTGGGTATCACCAAATTCAAATGAACCCGGGTGATGAATGGAAGACGACCTTCAAAACCAAGTTTGGTTTGTATGAGTCGCTAGTTATGCCTTTTGGCTTGACTAATGCCCCTAGCACTTTCATAAGGTTGATGAACCATGTGTTGAAGCCCTTTATCAAGAAGTTTGTAGTCATTTATTTCGATGACATACTTGTATATAGTAGAACGATTTAGGAATATGTTGATAATTTGAGACAAGTATTTGATGTTCTACTACATGAGAGGCCCTTTGCAAATCTCAAGAAGTGTTCCTTTTGTGTTGAGAAGGTGGTGTTCTTGGGGTTCATGGTGATTGCCAATGGTGTAGAGGTGGATGAAGAAAAGATAGAATCCATTAGATCATGGCCAACTCCTACTAATGCAACTGATGTAAGGAGTTTCCATGGGTTGGCATATTTTTATCGGTGTTTTGTGAAAGGTTTTAGCACTATTACTTCCCCTCTAACTGAATAGATCAATAAGGACACACCCTTTATTTAGGGAGATGCTCAAGAGAAAGCCTTTCAATAGTTGAAGGCTATGTTGAGTTCTTCTCCTTTGCTACAATTGCCCGACTTTGACAAAGCCTTTGAAATTGAGTGTGATGCTTTGGGTGTGGGCATTGGTGGGCCTCTTTGAACTACTCAACATATGATAAAGAGTTGTATGCACTTGTGCGGGTGTTGTCTTATTGGAAACACTATCTATGGCACAAAGAGCTTGTGATAAGGATGGATCATGAGTCTTTGAAGCATACAAGGAGCCAATCAATGTTGAACAACCACCATGCTAAATGGGTGGAGTTTATTGAAATATTTACTTATGTTATTCACTATAATCAAGGTAAGGAAAATATGGTTGTCGATGCTTTATCTAGAAGGTTCGTATTGGTTAACACCTTGACTTCTAGAATGATGGGATTTGAAAGCTTAAAGGTGTTCTACTCTAAGGACTCCGACTTTAAGGAATTTTGTGATGAACTTGGTCAAGGGAGACATGTGGAACGCTTCCAAATGATTGATTGTTATTTGTTCAAGGATGTCAAAGTATGTGTACTTATGAATTCATGGCGAGAGCTCTTCTTCAAAGAAGCTCATAGAGGTGAAATGATGGGAAACTTTGGTTTCAACAAAACACTTGATATTCTTCATGGAGAAATTCTATTGGCCAAGGATGAAGCATTATGTGGAGAAGCTATATGGACAATGCCTTGAATACAAGCAAGCCAAGTCCAAGACTCATCCCCAAGATATATACATACCTCTCCCACCCCTCTTGGTCCTTGGATGGACATTTCTAAGGATTTTGTGTTGGGCGTCCCAAGAACCAAAAGAGGGCATGATAGTATATTTTTGGTAGTAGATAGGTTTTCTAAAATGTATCATTTTATTCCATGCCATAAATGTGATGATGCATCCCATATTGCATCTTTGTTTGTGATTCATGTGCTTAAATTGCATGGAGTACCTCGCATGATTGTTAGTGATAGGGACTTTAAGTTTTTTTAGTTATTTTTGGAAGAGTCTTTGGGGTATTCTTGGTACCAAACTCATGTTCTCTACTTCTTGTCATCCCCAAGAAGATGGTCAAACCAAAGTAGTCAATAGGAATCGTGGGAGCATGCTTCATTGCATGATTAGAGGATCCCCAACTTCTTGGGAGGACCTTTTACCTATAATTCAATTTTCATACAATTGCTCTCTTCACTCGTTTATTGGCATGAATTCATTTGAAGTGTGTTATGGGTTCAACCCATTGATTCCATTATCCTTAACCCCTTTATCTAGTGATATGATTGTGAGCTTAGATGCAAAGCAAAGGGCAAAGGAGATGGTAAAAATTCACACCAAGGTGAGGGAAGGTATGGGAAGGAACAACTCAAAGGTGGCTCTTTGTCAAAATCATGGAAGAAAGAAAGTGATCTTTCAACCCAAGGATTGGGTTTGGGTGCACTTTCAGAAGGAAAGATTCCCACAACTTCACAAAGAGAAGTTGAGTCCATGGGGTGATGGCCCATTCCAAGTTATTGAAAGGATCAACGACAACACCTACAAGATCGATCTACCATGAAAGTATAATGTTCACAATGTGTTCAATGTAAGTTATCGACCTTTTTGTGTTGTAGGTGAAGCTATAGATTCAAGGACGAATCCTTTTTAAGAAGGGGAGGATGATACGATATTTCCTAGGACAACCCTACAAGGCCATTCACCCGGAGCCAAGCTAAAGAACTCCAAGCCCTACAAGCTTTATTCATGAAGAAACAGGCTTTGGATATCATTGATTAGCGTCAATCAAGGATCTTTAACTTGTGAATGATCAAGTGGGATAAAGAAGAGTTTGTTAGTGGTTATGTCCCGAGGTGCAACTAGGGTGCGAAGAGCACTTTCCCTGGTTTATTTGGCACCTCAACTTCGCACCTCTGGTGCAACCAGGGTGCGACCAACACTTTCTCTGGTGTGTTTCACACCTCAGTCCGTACATGACTCATCATGGGCCGAGTTTGAAGTCTTCCAAGGTTATTTTTGGGCCTTTAATTGTACAAGAAAAATACTACAAATAGAAGTCTTAGTCATTTAAATTTCTTAGATTTCATGAATTGATGAATTACTTTGAAAGCTTGTAGTTGCTAATCTAGCTTGTAGTTTTGGGTGGATTTCCTAATTAGTTAATCTAGTGTAGAAATCTATTTGGTGAATTCCTAATAGTCTATTGGGTTGATTCTGAATAGGTAGTTGAGTGATTAGGAGTGGATTCTCTTGATTGCTTTTTAACTTCTTTGCTTGATTAATCGTCTAGAGTCATCCATTTGTGAATTCATTTTGTTTCTCTTTTGTTTGATTGAGGGATTATTGTTTGTTGAACAAGTTCAATTGGGAGGTGAAGGTATAAAGTCCTTTGTTGCCTATAAACTTGGTTAATTAGCTTTAATTCACATATATTTTATTTATTTCAATTTCGCATTTGGATTTTGATTAGTCTCCCTAATCGAGATCTTATCAGTAGGATTCTATATTTATATTCATTATGCGTATTTTAATTTTTCTTTCTACCCGTGTCTCTCTACCCCTGTCATTGACTACTTCAAGTTCCACAAACTCTGGTAGGTTGCCTGCTAGGTCCACCTGAACTTTTACTCTGGCACAGTTAGGCCTCATTTTGTTTATTGTATCTAAGTCAAGGTGAATGGGCTTACCCACAGCTGTAGTAAGTGAAAAGATAGATTCTTTTACAAATAAAGTGGGTAGTAGCTCAGGAAATGATATCCAGTCCATTACTTGTGTAGTCTCTTCCTCCACATTGAACTTTGTATCATCTATGAGGGGTCTCAGTTGGTATGATGTTCCATCCCTAGAAGCGATGTGATAAGCACTCTTCGTCATCAAGTTCACAAAGTCCTCCATTAGGTTTAATCTTATCAAGACGTGCCATTTTTGTAACCATCTAATCTTACAATCCCCTTTAATATTGCATTGTTTAGGGATCTGCACTCGCAATTCTTTTAAGTAAGGTCAGCCATAGGAAAACTTTCCAACAATTGCATAGTGGAGATTTTCCATTATGTTCATATTCTGCATTTTCTCCTCTATCCATGTAACTCGTGGTATTCCATTCAGGTATGCCAATTTCTTGATAGAAATTACCCCAGATTGTAATCCCACAACATTCTGTGGTGGATTAAAAGTACTTGGCTTTACTAGATCTACATACTTCATTTTTGCTTCTGGTTTACTATCATCTTTATTACTATTATTATCCGTAGGTAAATTGTTAGGCGCGGTAGGCAAAGTATTTTTAGGCTTTTTTGGGGAGTGGAGATGATATAGGTTGGGAAAATTTCGCTGAGAGGCTAAAGAGAATATTCGTCCAGCCACCAATGATGACTGACCAATGGCCATGTTGCCCAACGTCGAAGATTACCAAGGAAGAGTTGTAAGGCTAGGGTTTATCATGATAGGGACAAGAGAGCGTTGAGCCAATACCCTTTTTTTCTATAACTTTTTAAAAATATTTAATAAAATATATCAACTATTAGTAATAATTTTCTTTCACTTTAAATACATAACTTATTTGTATTTTTATTTAAATATAGCATTTTATTATATATAATCTCTTTTTTGTTTTAGCTTTGATGTATTCTTTAACTTTAAAATCATTTTATATATAATTAGTTAGATGAAGTTTTATTATGTAGGATTCTTATTATACACAAGCTTTAATTTATTTGTTTTAGAAAAATAAGGATAACACTATTGGGGGATGTAACTGTAGGATTTTCATAATATAGAAGATGTAAGTGTTTAATTTTTAAAATATAATGGGTCTATTTTTTATTGAGTCGTGTATAGAAATATTTAGTGTAATTAATTAGGATCGACACTTATAATTATATGATTTTTATGATTTTTATAATGTGTCGACGTCTATCATGTCTAAAGTATTTTTGAGTTTTGACTGTCTTTATTCAATATATTTTCAAATTATATTTTAAAAATTATTTAAATATGTAGTTTAAATTTATTTAATGCATAATAATTCATAAAATTACTTAATTAAAGTTCATATTAATAACAAAAATCTAAATAATGATTTACAAGTTATCAAATCGAAGTAACATAGTGGCGCAAGACGACAACATTTATACGTGACTCTCGTGTATTGTTGTTAACTTGGGTCTTCACTTAGTTATTTAAATATTTAATTTAAATTTTTTAAGCATAATAATTTATAAAATATGCAAAACTTCAATATTTTCCACTTTGTGGAAATATACTGGGTATGTTGTTGTTGTTGTGGTTGTTTGAAAAACTTCAACATTAATGTGTGACTCTCTTGAGTTGCTTGTAAATAGGGTCGACAGTTATGAACTATATAATTTTTATGATTTATATTATGTGTCGATGTCTACAATGTCTAAAGCGTTTTGAGTTCTTACTGTCGTTCCTAAAATATTTTCAAATTATATTTAGAAAATTATTTATATATGTAGTTTAAATTTATTTAAATATAATAATTTATGAAAATTACTTAATTAGAGATCATATTAATAATAAATATAGATAATGATTCCCAAGCTATCAAATCAGCGTAACGTACGGGCGCAAGACTATAATGTTAACGTGTGACTCTCTTGTATTGTTGTTAACTAGGGTCGACACATATGAAATATATGATTTTTATGATTTCTATAAGGTGTCAATATCTACTATATCTAATGTGTTTAGAGTTTTGACTGTCATTATTAAAATATTTTTAAATTATATTAAAGAGTAAGTGAATGTCTTAGCAAAAATAAAAACCGGCTATACACTATACTGCATATAGAAAATTAGGCTTGGAGTTTTGGGTTTGGTCATATTTTTTACAAAATAAAATTTAAAAGTGTTATAATACAAAATAAGTATATTAAATTCAAATTAATGATTATAAGGTATAAAATGTTTATTTAGTCATGCAAAATTAATATCATTTATTAAAATAATTATAAAATCATATATATAATTTATCAGTTTGATTATTTTTTAAGTAATTTTTTAGTAAAATCAAAATTCATTTAGATATTGTCATTTTTTTAAATTCAAAATCAAACTAAATAAAATATTAATTTTTAAAATCGTTTATTTTTTCACCAAATCATGAACACCCCTATTCACCACTATGCCACATTATTTGATCTTTATAAAAAGGATTTTGTGAAGATTATAATTATTGTTGTTGATGTTGTTGTTGTTGATGTTGTTGTTGTTGTTGTTGATGTTGCTATTGTTGTTATTGTTGTTGTTGTTGTTGTTGGTGGTGTTGTTGTTGTTGTTGTTGTTGTTGTTGTTCCTGTTGTTGTTGTTGTTATTGTTGTTGTTGTTGCTACTGCTGTTGTTGTTGTTGCTGCTGCTGTTGTTGTTATTGCTGCTAATATACCTCTCGTTCAAAAAAGTGATTACATATACCTCTACTGTTACACAAATAGTTAGCTATATGTTTTTCGACTGATGAAAGTGAAAAACTAAGTTTTTTTTAATCTTTTATAAAAATAAAATTCATATAAGGGTAATCCTTCTCACAAAGTTCAGGGATATATTTGAGACTTCTCACACAAGATATATTTTTTCACATTTTTTATTTAACGGTTAATTTGTGTCGTAAGTATCTCCCTTATGAATCTATTTGCTTATCATTATCTAAGATTCTTTTTCTTATTTCATTTTTTGCTTTCATTCTTCAATGTGAAAATATGAGAAATAAAAAGGAAAATGTGTGATTGGAATAAAAGAGAAAAAAGAAAGAAAAAATTAAAACCAATCTTTTTTGCGGTCATATTATAATTTATTTTATGTAGCTGCAAAAAATTTGGGACATCTATTATAGACTTTATAACAAGATGAGTGAAAATGATCCTCAAAATAATATACCCGAATTAATCATTGAATTAAAGAAGACGAAAAAATTTATGTGTGAAAAGGATCAAACATACCTCAAAACTTCTATATGATTTTATTTTATTAAAAATAATAAAAAATAGGTTTGTATCAATTTTTTGTTTCCTTTATTTGAAAAGGGATATCTGGGCCATATATGTAATGGTAGGAGTTTATGTGAACTGCCATTTTTTAACAAAAGGTATATCAACTCTAAATTATAAATTTTGAATAGTATATTAGGCCCTTTTCCATTATTATTATTGTTGTTGTTGTTGTTGTATTCAATGTTCGGCATCTTGATGAGTGTGAAGTTTATATCACACTTTTTGTTAATCTAATATTTACTTATGTCACGACCCAATTTCTCGGTCATGATGACACCTACAACCCCCAGTAGGTGACCCAATTACCATATCCCGGAGTGGTTAGTAATGGGCTACTGATAAGTCAGTAATCTACCAACTTATTGAGCTCATATCCATGAATTATTGTTATGTTTTGAATAGATTTATAGGTTCTTATACACTTTATTGATGTCTATGTAGGTACTTTTGATAGATGATGATAAACAAGGAAATGGACCCAAAAAGAGCTAAAAAGGAGTGAAGTGTGAAGTGTATCCCTAGTCGTCTAGTCAATTTGGTACACCCGCTTTAGTTTTATTGCTTTTTAAACTGAATTGCGATTGTAGTGACAACATTCCCAATTCCCCCATCCTTTTTACTTGTTGTTTTGGGCAAATACTCTCACCTTGAACTCAATTCGTTACAATCTCTATTTGGCTACCCCAAGTCCCTTTGGTACGACCCCGACACTCGTTGGGATTATAAATTTTATTTTTCTGCACGATTGCCATGACCTCCTAATTTGGAGAGCACGATTTGAGCGTTCATCAGCTACTACCCAACAAGCAAGCGAAAGAAGCATAACATAAGCGAAAGCAAGAAAAATAAGATAACGAAATAAGAAACAGGAATGCGTTAGGGGAAGCTAAGACACACTCAAAACCTGGTATCATAGTATAAGAGCCAGAACTACATCAACAGAGTATAAAGGATCTAAAATAATATATACATATGTCTCTGAATAGTAAAAGAGTACATAATACAAAAGATGAGCTAAAAGCTAGGCCCGACCGTCAAGAGCTCACTCTCAGCCTCGGATATGCCAAAAGATTAGCCCACACGAGTCTCCAACGGATCATCAGCGATGGCTTACACAAGGATCTGCACCAGGAAGATGCAAAGTTTAGTATGAGCATCAATTGCTAAGCAATGGGTACCCAGTAGGTATCATAGGCCAACTGGGCATATATAAGATATAAGAGCAATAATGTAGCAAAAAAGAATCAAATAGTCACATAAACAACGAATAGGTATACGGAATCTAGAACAGAAGGAATACAAGGAGAAAACGATCATGCTTGGCTAGATAATACAAATATATATCTCACAGACACAGGTGAAGGAAAGGGAGAACGCACCTGGGTTCCACACAATAACAATATATAAAGTGAGTTTAAGGAAGAAGGCGGTATACCGGTAACCTCAAGTAAAAAAGGACGAAGGAAAGAAAATAACGATAATCATGCTTGACAACAAGACTAAAACCAAGACATGCTAGTAATACCACTTTCAAGTCAGGAATAATCAACCGACAACCCAAGTATATTCATCAAGTGAACCAAATGAACATAATACAACTCTTAGTTTCCAGTCATCGAATGTAACCATAATCAGGACCAAAATTGCGATAGAATAACAATAATTAAAACTCTACCTACAGTCCCACGGACGCCCATACACCTGAGGACCACATACAAGTGAAAATAAATCCTTTGGCATTCCATACTACCGGACCGTACACTAAGCAAACAGCAAATAAGGGTGGATCCGAACACAATATGCATGATGTAATGTGATTCCCCTGAGTTCCTCAATTTTATCGTACAACCTTCCTCCGACACTCACAGTACGTAGCTCCAGGTCTGTATTAGCAAGGTCCATAGAGGTCTACGCAAAGACTGCATACTAAATCTCATAACCTCAATATAATCATCCAGAGTATATCCGGATCAAAATAAGTCACCCGATCTTGAAAATGCACGCCCGAGGTTCTACTCGGGTCTAAATTAGTGAATCGGGTCTTAAAAAGCCCAACAAGGGTGCCCGAACATAACTGGGTCTAAAATAGTAATAAATCATGTTTGATCCTCGATTTTACCAAGTCTAATATCATATCAAATCACTTATCAAAGCATGTCTAGCACCACGACTCAATTAGGTCTAGTATAAGTATGAAAAGAGTGATCATCTTTTTGGCTCTCTTACCCCAAGAAGATCCATGAAAATCAGTTCCAAACCTTTTATAACCATTTTTACCAAAAATGAGCCCTTGGGGTCATGCAAGGTTTAGAAAACCATCAATTGTAGGACTAAAGACAAAACCATAGTAAAACATGTGAAAAACCATTTTATATGCATGATAATGGCATGCTCAATCACAAACAGTAGCCCAGAAGCTCACAATCAACCTATCGGCACTGCACATGTTGTAATCGCTCTACAACACGTATAACAAGCTCTACAAGTGAATATCAATGTCTGGGACTCAAGGACATTCCCAAATAACCCACCATCTATGGTCCAGAGTCAATTACAAGGCCATACAGGACCACAAGGGTGATATAAGCAACTACAACAAATTCTACAACCAAACGAGTGAAATAATACGGAAATGAAAGAACGGGCAAGGTCTGGGGTACCAAGCTAATTAACCCAAGGATGATAATTAGTACAATTATATCCTATATATGCAATGTCTAAAAGAGTTAAATCGTAACCTACCTGTCGTCTAACGACAAGCTACTAGAATGACGATGTTCAAGCCTGAACTGCTCTGAGAAGATTCGAAATTAAATCAAACTATCATAAACATAAACGACGCGTTAAAATGAGACTAACGATACCCATATTTCTATAATTATAGTTGGGTCAAAATTCGGGTCATCGGCGGGCTTGTGGACCCCCGCAACCCATAGCCAAAAATGAACGAGTGCAAAATGACGACCATTATCCAATGAGTGCATGCCCAAAGAATTAAGAGAATTGGACCAGAATTTGGGGCTAAAACAGCCCACCCAAACCAAATAGAACAAAGAGGGAATTTAAAGGAAATTTATCAAAATTTAGCAAGGAAACTTACTGAATTAAAGACGGGGAAACAACCACGAATCGATGATAATCTTTCTCCAAGAAATTTGATGAGCAAAGATGAAGAAAATAGAGGTTTGAGTTGGTCTTTAATGGAGAAATAGAATTGGTGTTTTAAAAAGAGGAAGTGAAAGGAAGAAGAAGCCAACTTAAAGGCTACCAGCGATGCCTATGCGTACGCGGCAGGGCACTGCCTACTCAGCCCATGCGCACATGACCGGCACAGGTGCACGCATAGGCTAGACGCTGGCCAGGACAGATGCTGCCCAGTGCGCATGCGGCCTAGGCATCATTTAGGCAGAGGCCAAGTAAAGGGGGCGGCTGGCATGCTACTGTGCGGATGCGGCCTAGCCCTTGCGTGGGTGATGTCCTGTTGGTGCCATGATAGCAACCAGCTACCAACAACAATGCCATCAAGAAATTTTACTCCGACGGACCCTCGAGAATATATTTGGGATCCCTCAAATGCAAACGAGCTGAGCTATTTGACTAAAAATAGCATTCCTGACTCAGTAGAATCGATGAAAAACCGAACGGAGGTCGATAAAGCAAAAAGTGGCCCCCACGCCCAAAAACCAACTTTAGGTGAACTTTTCCAAAATAGAACACCAGGGCCTAAAACAAGTCCAGAAGGCTCGGAACCCAAAACAAAGGTCCCTTAGCCCAAAGCCCATATTCCTGAGCTCACAATGTAGTCAGAATTTCCATCCAAGGCCGTCTTCTCCGAATGTTGACCAAAGTCAAACTTTCAAGTTCAACTGGATAGAAAACATAAAAACCAACATAAAACCAAATTGAAAGCTCCCAGTCCCCGACCAAGGGTCCATCTGGACAAAAATTCATGCTTCGGAGCTAACAAAACTATCGGAATTTGATTTCGAGCTCATTTATCATGAATATTGACCGAAGTAAATGATATCCTAAGTTAAGTCTCTAAAATGGGGAAACAACCATAACGACCAAATGAATGGACAGGGCACCAAACCACCAGTTCCAGCAAGCCAAAAATGAATTGGGGCTACTACAAGCAAGCTCTAACAGTACAAGAAAAGCATAAACATGGGAATGGCCGGAAGGTTCATCACATCATCCACTACTAAAAATGACTTTCATCCTTGAAAGTCAAGAACAAGGAAGTACATGAAGGCTCAAACAGCTGCGGATACTAATTTCGCATGTCTCTCTCGTTCTCCTATGTATCCTCCTCAATTGGATGGTGCCTCTAGTGAATCTTAATAATCGAAATATTCCCAGATCTCAATCTCCTGACATATCTGGCCAAAATAGCTACAGGCTCCTCAACAAAGGCTAAACTATCATCCAACTGAATCGTATCCCACTGTAACACATAAGACTCATCTGGAAAATACAGTCGCAATATTGGTACAAGGAAAACTGGGTGCATAGATTAAAACATCGGAGGCAAAGCTAGCATGTAGGCAACACTACCAACCCTCTGAAGAATCTCAAATGGCCTAATGTACCTGGGGCTAAGATTGCCCCACCTACCAAATCTCATCACGCCTTTCATGGGAGATACACAGAGGAACACCAAGTCACCGATACTAAACTCTAAGGCACAAAGTCTACAATTAGCGTTGCTCTTCTGCCTACTGAGATCTACCCAAAGTTTGTCCTGAATCACTCAGACTCGGTCTAAAGAATCACGAAGAAAATCTATACTTTGTGGCCTAGACTCCAAACCATCAAACTAACGAACCAGTGATCTGTAATGCCTAACGTACAAGCCTCAAAATGTACCATGCCAATGCTCGAATAAAAACTATTATTATAAGAAAACTCTACCAAAGGCATAAACTGATCCCATGACCTACAAATTCAAGAACATAGGCCCAAAGCATGTCTTCCAGGACCTGAATAGTCCTCTCGGACTAGACATCTGTCTGAGGGTGGAATGCGGTACTAAGCTGAACCTCTGTACCCAAATTTCACTGAATAACCCTCCAGAACTAAGATATGAATCGAGTGTTGCGGTCTGAAATTATAGAAGTTGGGACCCCATGCAACTTAACAATCTCACAAAGGTAAATTTGAGCTAACCTTTCTGCACTGTAAGTAGTCTGAACTGGAAAAAAAAGTACATTGACTTAGTCAGCCTATCAACAATCACTAAAATGGAGTTGAACCCTCGAGAAGTACGAGGCAATCTAACTACGAAGTCCATAGTGATCCCTTCCCACTTCCACTTAGGAATGGGAAGTCGCTGCATCAAACCACAATGTCTCATGTGCTTGAAATTCACCTGCTGACAGTTCAAGCAATGAGATACAAACTCTGCTATGTTTTTCTTCATACCACTCCACCAGTAGAGCTATCTGAAATCTTTGTGCATCTTGCTTATGCTAGGATAGATAGAATACTTAGAACAATGTACCTCATAGAGAATCAACTGAATCAAATCCCCAACTCTCGGAACACAAAGATGAATGTCAAACCTCATAACACCATCAGAACTCAATGTAGCCCGATTGGCCTCACCTTGAATAACTTGATCATGAAGGTCACACAATCGTTGATCCTCAAACTGATAGTTCTGAATTTGATCAACCATGGTATAATAAACCTCTATACTGGCGAGAACTCTACTAGGAATTGACAAGTCAAGCCTAACCAAACAGTTAGCCAAGGAATATATGTCCAAGGCCAACGATCGCTCTGAAACTGAAAGTGAAGCTAGGCTACCCATACTCATCATCTTTCGACACAAGGCATCCGCTACGACATTTGCCTTGCATGGATGATACAAAATAGTGAAATCATAGTCCTTTAATAACTCAATCCATCTCATCTGCCTCAAGTTCATCTCTTGCTAACTCATGATGTACTATTGACTATGGTGATCAGTGAAGATCTCACTGTGAACCCCATATAAGTAGTTCCTCCAAATCTTGAGCGCAAAGACTATTGCCGCCAACTCTAAGTCATGAGTGGGGTAGTTATGCTCTTGGACCTTTAGCTGTCTCAACGCATACGCTATCACATGACCCATCTGCATCAATACACAACCAAGACTAAATCCTGAAGCATCACAATATACTGAGAATCTCTGACCCTTAACTGGCAAAGTCAATACCAGAGCTGAAATCAACAAGGCCTTAAGCCTCTTAAAACTATCCTCGCACTGATCTGACCACTAAAATGGGACATCATTACTAGTCAGACTAGTCAAATGTGCTTCTATGGAAGAAAACCCCTTGATGAACCGTCTGTGGTACCCTGCTAACCTAATAAAGCTGCAAACCTCAGTAGGAGTAGTAGGTCTCGGCCAATCACGAACTACCGATATCTTACCCCGGTCCACTCTAATCTTATCCTTAGACACCACGTGTCCTAGGAAAGCAACTGATGCAAGCCAAAACTCGCACTTAGAGAACTTGGCATAAAGCCAATAATCTCTTAAAGTCTGCATTATAACCCTCAAGTGTTGCTCATGCTCATCTCTACTCCATGAGTATATCAGGATGTCATCTATGAAAACTATCACAAATAAGTCCAAATACGGGCAAAACACCCTATGCATCAAATCCATGAAAGTTGTGGGGGCATTAGTCAAGCCGATAGACATCACCAGGAACTCATAGTGGCCATAATATGTTCTGAATATTGTCTTAGAGATTTCCTCCACCCTGATCCTCAATTGGTGGTAGCCTGACCTCAAATCTATCTTCGAAAACATAGCTGAACACTAAAGATGATCAAACAAGTTATCTATGCGCAGCAGCGGATACTTATTCTTCACAGTTACCTTATTTAGTTACCTATTCGATTCATCTTTATTATTCAAAAATAGAACACGAGCACCCGAAGATAACATAATCAGCCTAATGAACCCCTTAGGTAACAAGTCCTACAGATTCTCCTTAAGCTCCCTCAACTCAGTTGGAGCCATACAATAAGGAAAAATAGAAATAGGCCTGCTGCCTGAATCTTACTCAATAGCAAAATCAATATCTCTCTCAGGTGGAAGGCCTGGCAGGTCGGTAGGGAACACATCTAGGAAATCTCTAACTAGAGGAACCGACTCAATGGAAGAAGGGTCAGCACTAGCATCTCGGCCATATGCTAGATAAGCCAAACACTTTTGAGGAATCAACTTCCTAGCTCGAAGACAAGAGATGATAACAGATGGTGCACGACTGACAGAACCCTACCATATAATCGGGGATATGTCCGGTACAGCTATGGTAACAGTCTTGGAATAATAATCCAAAACTTCATGATAAGGTGATAACCAATCCATGCGTAGAATCATATCAAAGTCTAACATATCAAGAATCATCAAATCACCCCAAGTTTCAATATCTCCAACAGAAATCATACAGGATCTCACAATCCAATCCACTACTAAAGAATCTCCTACTGGGGTTGAAATAGATACAAGCATAGATAACTGCTCACTAGCCAACCCCAAACAAGGCAAATAGTAGGCAAAAATATACAAGCAAGTAGATCCACGATAAAATAAAGCCAAAGCTTATTAATGACATACAAAAATCATACTTGTGATAACAATATCCGAGGCATCTGCCTCCAGTCTTCCAGGGACCGCATAAACTGAAGATGACCGCCATCCCTACCACATATCCTGCCATGTGGGGGACCACCTCTAGCCTAACCACCACCTCCTCTAGCCGGTGGCTGAACTGCACGGATAGGCTGAGTTGGCTGAGCAGCTGGTTGAACTATACCCCACTGGGGGAAATCTCTAGCATAGTGCCTAATTACTCCACACTCATAACAAGGCCCTAACAGCCTAGATCTCTGACCGATTGCTTTTGAGTTAGTGGCAAATGAAAATATGGGCAAGCTTATGATTTGACATTTGTTAGTACTTGAAAAACAAACTATGAGTGTGAGTGTTTGTGCATTTGTCCCTTGTGTTATCCTTGTACATAGTGTGTTTTGGGACTTTTATTCTTATGAGGGCATGTGAATTAGGATAGTTGGTGATGTTGATAAATTCCAAAAATGTGTCAAATGGATTAGAATATTAGTTTTGAGTCACTTCTTAAGGATTGTTTGATATCACTTGATTGTTCTTATTGTCCTATTGCATCCTTAAAATTGTGTCTTGAGTAGAAGGGATCGGTTTAGGGGTGTGCATCGGTCGGTTTAGTTCGGTTTTGTATATTATCAGTTTAGTTTATCGGTTTTTAGTTTGTAAACATGCAAAAATGATAACCAAATCAATAAGATATTCATTATCGGTTTACGGTTAATCGATTTTGATCCTTAACGGTTCTATTTTTGATTTAACTGATAACAAAATTCTTTTATAATTTTTTTGCTTTCTCTTATTTTCATTTACATATATACACTATCTTCATGCATAAAAGTCTATACAAATGACAAGCATAAGCAAATTTAAATATGTTATTACTAAAACAAACTTATTTTCTTTCTTGTTAACTAGCAAACTTGAATGTACTAGCAACACTAGCAATCTCTCAAAAAGAAAAACAACATTGATAGGTAGAACCCCACCAAATCAACGTCTTTAGAAAGAAAATAACAACACTAAGACAACAACTATAAAATGCAAAAAAATAATAAGGTATATATTTAAAATCTAAAGCCACTATTATAATTATGGATAATTTACAAAACCGTTAAAAAATTGTTAACCCATTAACCCGATAACGATAAACCAATAATATTATTATCAGTTTGGTTTATTAGTTAAATCGATTTTTGCACACCCCTAGAGCAGTTAGATAAAGTTCACATGTGATCGACTAATCATTAGAACCAACAAAAGTCATGCTTTATGCTTAAAATAGATTCTCCTTGGCTTGTCATGAGGTCAATGCACTTGTGTTTTTGTTTCCTTTGGATTAAAGTTCTAGATTTTCTTGAGGACAAGCAATAGATCAAGTTTGGGGGTTTAATAAGTTAGTATTCTACCTACTTATTTAACTCTTAATCTTATGCTTGTGCGAGTATAATTGAGAAATATTGTGCATTTGAAACGATTTACTTCTATTTTATAGGTTTGAGTGATTTAGAGGTGATCAGGAAAGGAATCGAGTGAAAATAAGTCAAAATGGAGCTATTCAGAGAAGTTGATAACTACCAGCACAATTGGCATTTACGAATGCGGTGGGCCATACACGTACGCAAAGGTCAAGCTCACAGTCAAGATATGCACATACAGTGGACCACCCCCATACGTGAAGGTCAACTAGACAGAGACCCTTCACGCATGCGGTGGACCACCCGCATAGGCGAAGAAGAAAACCGACAGTATCTGGGCACCGTTGGAAATTCACACATTTGGAAACACCAATCCACATAAAATACCTCCCATCCATTTTAGGAAAACATCTTGCATTATTATTGATCCTTGGCCATTGAGATACCTACATTTGGCTAGTTTGGAGTGCAAGTTCATCACCCAACACCATTGGAGTAAAGATTAGAAGCTTTTATTTTAAAATCTTTCATTCGTTTCTTCAACTCCTTCTTTGTATTACTAAACCTATAGGTGTATCGGTTGACTTGAGATATGGATTTTGTGTTAGTGATAAACATTATTTGGGTTTGAATTCTTATGTTGTGCTTTTGTAATTAATTAAATATTTTCTAGTTTATGAATTGGGTCTTTGATTATCTAATTAATCTTGTACTTGAATTGATTCTAAAGGGAGTGATCAACCATTGGACTTGCCTCTTTTACTTTGATTTGGCTTGAAAGAGTGAATCAAAGTTGGAGAAAGGTTAATTAGCACAATCTTGAGGCTCTAAACCTTATTTAAGGAATTGAGCTAGAGATAGTTGATTCTAGCGTTGTCATTATTGGAAATGCTTTGTTGACACTTAGCTAGGTTCGAGAGAACAAGTTTAGAAATATTTCCCAATTATAGAGAGATATTGGTGGATAATTGAGATTTCAAGGCATATTTTAATTGACCCATGATTAATCTAGTGAGTAGTTGATTAATTTGTAATTGATCGTACAAATCTGAATAAATTCCCATTCCCAAATGTCCCTTGCTATCCTTGCATTGCAAAGGTTGGTCAACCTCGCACTTACAATCGCGTTTGTGTTTTCAAACAACAAAACCCCCAATCATTTAATTTTTTTTGCTCCTCAAAATTTAATAAGTTACTTTAATTTTTTATTATCTCAATAGCCTTTACATTGTTCTCTGTGGATTTGACCCTGACATCCCATTGGTTTACTTATTGTTTTGCTTAATGATTGCTACCACCTCCTACGGGAGAGTGCTTTTGAGCATCATCAGCAGCAGCATAGAAAATCTTCACCACTTTCTATATTTTTTATAACAACCCCAATAGGAAGCTTTGGCTTGAACAGGCTCCGGAAAAATAATGAGACCTTAGAAGGAACTCCTTTTATCCTAAGCTATTGATAGTCTTCATTAACTGACCCTCTTTGTCTGATCATTTCCCAAGAACACCCAACAGTAAATTTTCCAGAACTGTTCCCCATCCACCAAGAGACATCCCATTCTTTTGTGTCATCAATCATCCTAATCTCTTTGGAGATATGCTGACAAAAATCTTCTGGAAATAATTGAGTCAGAATATCTTTATTCCAATTTCCATTGTGCCTAAGATGCTTCAAATCCTCCACTCCATAGTTATAGGCATAAGAGATAGGAAAATAGTAGTAAAGTTCACCCAATTGAGTCCAGTTATCAAACCAAATGCTAGAGTGACCACATCTAGGATCCCACCAAATTTCTTGATCAATACCATCTCTTGCCTCTAACATAAACTTCTAGGTCTAGGAACCCCCTCTCCATTCTACTACCTGAGGCCTCTGTCTTTTATAATATTTATTCCATAAAAAGTTAGTCCACATAGATTTTCTGGTTCTAATGATCCACCATAGCTTAAAAAATAGGGATTTGGAGACATCAAAAAGAGATCTAAGACCCAATCCTCCTTCATCTTTAGGCAACCACAAATCAGACCAAACAACCTAGTACTTGTTTCTCCCAATTTCTTTGAAATTCCACAAAAATCTAGAAAATATCACGTGCAAATTATGAATGACATATTTAGGAGGATTTCTAACAAACAGTAAATAAGTAGGAATTCTTTGCAGCACACTATTTATCAACACAAATTTGCCTCCAAAAGAGCGAAGCTTCCCTTTCTATACCTGCAGTTTGTTTTGTAGTTTCTTGATCAATTCAGAGAAGTGGCTTTTCCCCTTTCTAGAATGTCCAATAGGACATCCTAGATAATTGAGAAAGAACTTCCCTCTGGTGAAACCAGTGGTATCCTCTACCTCTTGAATAGTGGCTCCAACAATCTTATGATGATAATAGAAAAAACATTTCTCTTTGTTAATCATTTGCCTTGACTACCTCTCATATTCTCCTAGTGTTTGCATAATAAGTTGCAGACTCTTTTTATTAGCTGAGGCAAAGATGATGGTATCACCTGTATAGGCAAGGTGATTAACATTCTCACTCTATTTAGGCAACCCAAAACCTTTAAAGTCCTTATTACAAAATAGATCATTCAGAGCTCTAGAAAGAACCTCTGCAGATAGGATAAAAAGAGTTGGGGATAAGGGGTCTCCATGTTTGACCCCTCCAGTAGAGTGGAAGAATCCATGACCTTGTCCATCAATCAATATATAGTACCAATTATTGGTAAGCAACCTCCATATCTATCCACCACGACTTTATCAATGCCCATCTTGTCAAGAATCTTGATTAGGTGGTTCTAATCCACCCCGTCGTAGGCTTTGGCCATGTCTATCCTAATCACAATATTAGTAGGCTTACCTCTCTTTCTAATATCTATAATGATTTCTTGTGCAAACAATACATTTTCAGAAATGTTCCTTCCTTTTACAAAACCAGATTGATTCTGTGAGATAAGGTTAGGGAGAATCCTTTCTATTCTGTCATACAGCTAAAGATAATTTTGTTAAGAAAATTACTCAGGATAATTGGCCTCATATCTGAGAATGTATGCACCACCTCCTTCTTAGGTAATAGGACCAAATTAGTGTGAGTTATAGACTTAGGGAGAGTTTGTCCTTAAAAGAAAGCTTGCACCACTATACAAATATCTTTCCCAACAATATCCCAACAGCTTTGGAAGAAAAGTTCAGTAAACCCATCTGGACCACTAGCATTGTCACCATTGAGATAAAAAACCACTCTTTTTACTTCCTTTTTTGTGCTAAGAGTTTTTAACAGTCTGTTGTCTTCATCTATGACTATTTTTGGAATAAACATCAGTAGAGAGAGTTATCTAGTATTATTTATACCAATGAATTGCTCCTAAAAATGTAATTACTTCATTAGAAACTTGCTCATTACCTTCTGCCAAATCACCCTTTCTCTTCTTTATTCTATATATAGTTAGTCTCTTTCTTCTCTCCCTCACTAAACTATGGAAAAACTTGGTATTTTTATCATCTTATATGAACTATTGAATCCTAACTTTACGTTTCTAATACTCCTCTTCAAACATCAGGTATTGAATCAATTCATCCTATGCCTTTTGTAGAATAGCCCTATTAGTAGACGTGGGGAATTCTTCAAATAATTCTTCCATAACTCTTACAATATATTCCATGATGGCTAGTTGCTAAAATATATCCCCAAACTTTTCTTTTCTCCATGCAGTTAGATCTATTTTGAGCTTTAGGTTAATGAACACATTCTCATCATATATGGACTCCCAAATACCTTGAACCACATTCTTGAAACCATCAGTATCCACCCAAAATGTTAGAAACCTGAAAGGTCTTCTAAACAGGATAGGCTAATCTCCACATGCCAGAAGCAGGGGTGCATGATCTGACCCTGTCCTGGCAAGATGATTCATCTCCATATTGCCAAAGACACCCAGAAAGGCTTGATTTACTATCAATCGATCAAGTCTTTTGAATATACAAGCCTCATCAACTCTTCTATTCCACCAAGTGAAAGGACTATAGGAAGACCACCAATCTTTTCTTCAGGGTCCAGAATGACATTGAAATCCCCTCCAACCAACCAAGGGAATTTCATGTTATGACTTAGGGCATAAATGTATCCCCATGGGCTCAATATCAAGACTGCATCACATTTTTCATATACAACAGTAGTAATCAAAGCCTGGTCAGTATCTTGAAAGGTCAAATACAATGTGATCTGCTACTCTGAGTCTGCCAGGACAATAGCTTAAATATTATCTTGTACAAACACCCTTATCTTGCCATTTTGATTGGTGTTAGCATATTGTATTCCCAACTTCCTCTTGTATTTGTTTAATTTATTAGGGTCTTGAAAAGCCTCTATTTAGGCAACAATGTTAAACTTGTGATATCTATGGAATATTTGTACTCTGTGAAATGAGTGTTTAGTTTTCACATACATGATATTCTATAATAAGGCTTTCATAATCATTTAAAATATGACTTGACTTCACTTCTGATTTGTCTTTGCCTTTCTTCTTCTTTGCATATCATTTTAGGGATAACACTGCCACCTTTTCTATCTGCTCCAGATTATTTGCTTGTCATCTTCATCTCTGTCTTCTACTATTTCTCCAGCACTGTTTATCTCCTACTTTTGGTCTCCTGATTGTTGGATCTGATGAGAGACAATGTCATGTAAGGTTCTTACTAGTGATAATTGCTTGTATTGAGAGAGTGCTTGTTATCCTGCTACTATTTCCTTTTCTCTATATGCTGGTTCTGCATACTCTAACATATAACCTTCATTAACATATGGTATATCCTAATTGATACTTCCCCAGTTGCTCTTGTGTTCTAAAACCTTCTCTATATCATGATACACAGTATTTTCCAGCTCTATTTGCACCTCTAAGTCATCAATTATATTCATGTGGCCTGTTTCTCTTACATCCATTGAATCACTAGTAGGTGATCCCTTCTGGTATTCTTCTTTGTTGTCTTTATTGCCACTATCATGATGTGATTGTTGCCTTTCCTCCTGGTTCCCCATACTTGTCCCCTTTGAAACCTCACTGGTGTTAGTCCTGGATATGCCTAGTGCAAGAGTTCTATCCTCTGTGCTGATCAGAACATTCTTGTGATTTGTATTCTCCTGTGATCATATTGTAATAGTTGTGCCATCTTTATTGATTATATATGTACAATTGTTGTGAATTGTGTTATTGTTGTCTTTGTTAACCCTGGTCATGTCACCTTGTGTATTCTCCCCATCCTTGCCATCGCCTCCATTTTCTAACTCCTCCCTAGTATCCTTGTGTGGTGAAAGTTTTTTTAGTCCTGATGTTGTGTGTGTTCCATCATTGAGAATTATGTTTGTGCATTTATTTTCACCTTTGTTACTTCTTGTGGCTGCTATTGTGGGGGTATTTCTTTGTGATAATGCTCAAATGTACTCTCCTGGATGGAGGTATCAATGATCATTAAGCAAAACACAATTTATATTACTCGATAGGAGTCGGGGTCGATCCCACAGGGAATTGGAGCTTAGCCAAAGAGATTGTAGAAAAGACTTCACAACGAGAGTAGATTGTCTAAACAATAAATAATGTAAAAAAAAGGGGGAGGGATTGGAAATCTGTCACAATTCAATTCCAAACCAAACAATAAAAATCAATGTGAGGTGTAAACAAGAGAGAGGATTACTAGGGATGTGCTTCTGATGGGACTCGAACACGGGTCAAGGTACTTGCTCACTTGCATAAACTCTTACTAACTAACTTAGGCAACATTGGTTTTAGGTATGCTTATTAATCTTTTGATCAAACAATCATTTATCCAGTGATTTTTATTCAAACACCATTGTTTAGTCATAAACCAACCAATATAGGCTTGGGGAGGTCACACTATCTCTAGCTTTGATCCTTAAATGGGTGTTTCCAGTGAATTGAGCTATTTCTAGCCTCAACCTAAGTGGAATCCCAAGTACCCACTAGCAATTTCACATTCAAAATTATGAACCCCTTTCTCAAGCAAGAACACAATCAAGTAAATTAAATCAATGTTTGCAACCACCAATTATAGAGTTAAAATAAGGTGAAACACTAGACCCATATCATATTAGCAATTATATTCGCAAATAAGCAAGACCCATACCCTTTTATTAAGTACCCATCATCAACACATTCCTAGACAAGAAAACTTAGCAACTATGCTAAAGAAGAAGAAAGTATACCCATAGGAAAATTTAAATTCCTTTTCATTAATTGTAGCAAGAATCCAATATCCAAACTCAAATTTGCAATTCCAAGGCTGATGATTTAAAGAATGGATTGAAACCTTATTTCTTTCCTTGGGAGAGAAACTTGCTTCCAAAACTGAAAAACTTAAAACTATGCCTAAATTGGGTTTTAGAATGTTCCCAAATCGTCATATCAAAATGGACAAAAATGCCCTTCAGTAGCTGTGTGGCAAACGTGCATTTTCCATGTCATCTTGTGAGCATCGCACAGCTTCACACAAGCAAAGCATTGACTTAGCTTACTTCCAGTTGTCATGCAAAGTGGAGTACGGTTCGCATCAGGCCTTGAGCGTGTTGCACGATGGTCGCACCCTATAACAGATCATTTTCTTCTCTTCTGAGTTTCATATGTGGGAACATACGAAATACACCTTATGTTGTGCGTGTCACACGAGGTCCGCACCTTATGATAAAATCTTCGTCTCTTCCGATCAACTTCACACTTCAACTCCTTTTGAGCTCTTTTGGGTCCATTTCCTTATTTTCTTCCCTAGGATAAGAGTACCTGCATTCATGTCAATAAAGGACATAAGAACCTTTAAATCATATCAAAACATGACAATAATTCATGATTAAAGGCTTAATAAGTTTGTAGATTACTGACTTATCAAACCCCTAAACTTGAACTATTGCTTGTCCTCAAGCAAGATACTCACAAGGTAAGGAATGAATTATGCTCTAATACTCAATCAAAGCACAAAAGACTCAAACAAAAGACTCGACTACCATGATCATCTCAATTTGAACCACCAAATTATCAAGGCAATTGATTATTTCAAATCCTTTTCAAAGGACCTTATTTCTCATTCAAAAATCAAGGGAATTTTGTTATTTAAAACAAGATATAAAGCTTCTCAAGTCATTGGCATAGACCATCAAGGTTTGCCTCAAGATTCACCACATAACTTGTCTCATTATTCCTCTCAATTAAAATAAAGACTTCAAGTTCCAATTCGAGTGCATGATGCCACTCACCACAAGAGAGAATCCCACTTATAATCATGCAATTTCACAATACAAGGGATTATAAGAGAATTGCAAAGACTCTCACTCTCTCAAGAAAGTTCAAGTGCACACATGTCGAACCATAGGCTTAACCATCATGTACATCGCCACTAATGTAGAGTGGCCAAACTCGAAATCACTAAGGACTTGCGAGTTACGATGTTGGCTAGGGATAAGGAAAGGATTGCTTTTGGCTCAAGTGACTAAACCTCCCTAAGGCTCTTTCTCTTCATTTTTAACACCTCTCACATTTTTGAACTTTGAATTCACCTTATTTCTCCCTCACATGGCCAAGAGGCAAATTAATTTTTCCTCTTTCCTCAAAAATTCATTTTCCCTCTTTTCTTTCCTTTTCAAAAATGTCTTACCAAGAAAAAAAATTCAGTGGGTCCATTTTGAGACAAGCAAAGCACAGACTCAAATTAAACTAGAACTTGGCATTTTCCCTTAAGAACGTCGCCTCTCAATCAATCATAGGGAAACACCAACCCGGTTTGACACAAAAACAAACAAAAAAAAAGAAAATAAAGAAAATATTTGCTCCTTGGGAAAGAACCATGGTATTATGAAAACCCTCAGAGTTTATTGCTAAACTACTATTAACAAGGAGACTATTGAATTTGCGCGCTCATGAATCATTTGAAATACAAGCCTCGGCATAGGCTTTTAGAATATTTGTAAGGCATAGGAAGAAAGACAATGGAATCGTGTAAGACTAACCCAGCACACAATCAAGATTTCAAAAAAATCAAGCCCGATAAGGGAACAATTAAGCATAAAATCAAAAGACATTAAATATCAAACCCAGCGAGGGCAATATTAAGCACATGGCCAAGAGGCAAATCAAGCATCATGAATAATTACAGACAGACCCCAAACTTAAAGTACACATAGCCCTCGAAGCACAACAAAAAATTATACTGATAAGAATGAGTGCAAAAACTCCCTAGTAATGCTAAAGTGGCGACGATGCCTCTTTGAGTAAACTCACTGAGGAGGCCTATGACACCGAGGTGGTGATAATGCCGGTGGTGAGATATAGTCATGCACTGGGTCAATTTGAAAACCTGTCAATAGGTGTATTACAGGGTTCCATGGCAGCTGAAGGGGCCTAAAAAGGTCATCCATGAACCATTTTCTGTAGGCAACCATCAACTTATGATAAAAAGGTGGTGGTGTAGCCCAATTTGGCCTATGTAGACGCCTCCATTCAGGCACAGGTGAATGAGGAGGATCCGAATATTTTTAGGCTGATGGAAAATCAAATACTACTTGAATTTTGGATGCACTTCTGACATCATTGGGGTCCCAACATGTGCACCAATCATCAAGAAGGCTAGCAACCCTTGGAGAGGACATAGAATTTGAGGCCGGTAACATGGGGTATTGCTTGCCTAATCTCATCAACCTACACTTCTATGGTATCCATTTTCGAACAAAGCATGCTTACACTTGACACTATCATCTTCAAAGTCGATTTAATGGCGAATTGAATCATGCTTGGAATGTCCTTAACTATCCTTTCTAAGCTCTCCAACTTTTTTTGAGTAAGTTGACTGAGCTTGAGAAATTTACCTAGAGATGAAGTTGCTTGAGAAGTCACTTGGATGGTGTTTGATGCTTCTTGAGAGTGGGAGAAAGTGTCCAAATGATCATTTGTAACACTCTCAGCACGAGCAATGATTGACATGGCACTGTGAGCAAGGTGTTTTTTCTTAACATGCGGAGCATCTGTGTCACGCCTTGTATCCAAGCAGACCATGCCATTATCTTGGCTAGTCTTGTCTACTAAATGAAACATAGGGTAGTTTGACTGAAAATAGAGGAGTGATATGAGGACAGGAAAGGCCATGGAGGTGGACTCGTGTCTAGCTCTCCGCTTAAGTTGTTCGGCAATGATTTCCCCTTCATGTAGTCGGAAGCTAGACATGATGTATGCAATAATAATGGCCACCTCTATAGTCACTTTGGTGGTCTGACTAGTTAGGATAAGTAGTGTGCATACAAAGTCCAACCACATTTGAGCTTCAAACCTAAGATTTGATCGTTAGATGGGTCCTCTTTAAATGGCCCAAAAAGGGTCCCTTCTTCGATAACACTAGCAACCCACTCGTACTGGTGTTCCTTTGTAGCCACACGCTCCATATATCATGACTTCGAAATTGGTTCATCATCCCATATATGGATGCTGGGGGGATATCTATCTCCTTGCCTCTCACTAACACTGAATCAAGGCATGGTGTTGACACCCAATTTTTACCTTCCACATTACGAATTAATCTTGAGCCTTTTTAAATTTTAAACAATTTTTGAAATAATTGTTCTGTAAAAAAAAAGGGATACAACATTTTCCAAATAAGCTTTATAATAGTTCTAAGTAATAATTTATATCTTTCATGTTCAATTACGTGGAATTTATATAAGTTTACTTAAAGAACTATTTTAGAGTTTAATTTCATAAGAAAATCCTTTTAAAAATTAAACTCTTGATTTTCCTCTAAATAAATTCGAAATGAGAGATTAATTGAATAAATTAATTTCAAAATTATAAAAGAGGTAATTATGTGTTAAATACAATAATTATTTCAAAATCGTTTAAGTTAATTAAGCTCAAGAGTTATTGTAATTGATTCACTCTTATTCCTATTCTAGCCTATTTCTTTAAAATATTTAAATCCTATCCGAATTTCATATAAATCACTCCTAATTTGGCAATCTCCTAAACCTAAAGTGGCCACATTTTGCAAATATGGCCACATTCTAAAAACACCTTATAACACCCCTCATCAGCCATTGCCCTAATCTTCATTTGGGCCAAACAATTTCCACCCATCTGCCAGCCCACTTCAATTTCAGCCCAACACTACAATTCGCCTGACCCGGCCCAACCTAACATTCACCCTTATACTCCTATTATTTCTCTCTTTCTCTCACAACAGAAACCAAACAACCCACTTGTCCTCTCTCATCTCTTTCTATTAGCAACGAACAAACCTAGTAGACATACGTTCCCAAAAACCATCCAACTCCAACGCCAAAACGCAGCGATGCAGCTGCAAAACTAAATCTCTGACAAAACTTCATCCAAATCCTCCTTCTCCATCAAACTCATGTGCTAGCAGTAGAGATGGTTCTAGAAATTGCCCTAGGTGGCAATTTCTGCGTGAATCTCTTAAAAATTGGTACAATTTCATACTAAGATGCTTACTCTCCAAGCTCATCCATTTGGGAATTCAAATTACCCCAAACGAAATCCCTAATCTAGCCCTCTGTTTTCCCTATCTTTTCTACCAGAAATCCTCTATATAAAACCCTCTTCTCTTCCTAAGAGAGGATAGCTGGCTTGGGGAAAAATTTGAAGATTATGGGGAAGCATTTCCGTAATCTTACGTGACTGAGTCACCTTCAAGAAATATACACACTAAAAATTTGACTTCTAACGGGTCAGAATTAAACTTCGGTGGTGGTGAAGCTTTTGGTGAAATCTCGCTGTCTCAGTCACTGCTCCAAAGAAGGTAAAACCCTTCGTTTCCTTGTTTTCAATTCCTAGCATCATGTAACGCTTAATTCCTTCGAAGTTGTTGTTCTGGATAGATTTTTTATGAATATTAGTTCTGTTTTCTTCTGGTTTTTGAGGTGGTCTTGTTTGGATTAATGTGATATGGGAAACAAGGATTCAAAATATGGTTTATTGTCAAGTTGTAGGGTCTTTGAATTTCATCCTGATAGTTTGGTGTGTAGAGTTTAGGCTATGTTAGTTACTGATTCCTAAAGTCATTTTTCCCAAAAACAGAAATGGTGACTCTGCTGGGGATAATTCAACTAGGTTCTAACCTTATTATTTGTACCTAAAGTATTTTACTAATTATTCGAAATTGTAATAATTAGTAATTTTATTATTTTTCTTATTTGTTTACTTTTCATAAATTATAATTGTTCATGGCATCTGTTGCCTCCCTTGGCAAAAGCCTTAGACTGCATTAGGGGTAAAAAGGTAATTATACAAGTCTTTGCAGTTGTTCTTAACAAAACACACCATTTCCAAAACAGACGAGTGAAGTAGTTAACCCGCGATCCGTTAACGGTCACTTGTTGTTTTAAGCTTTGGTTGTCCGCCCGGGTTCCCGGTCAATGTTGAAACCTATTCTAGAAACTCAAGATAAAGCGAAATCAAATCCTAAAATAGGCATTAACCTAAGATGTCTTAATATCCTATTTATATTAAGTCCATTAGTAGGAACATTTTATGTTTGAAAGGGCCCACGGCCTAAAAGAACAATAATCCCCTACGTGCTCAATTGAAGGATATGATGTCGAGTTGTACGAACCATTGTCCCTCGATATTGGGATATATTTAGATAGTGTTTTGTTTTGAAGATTGTCATCCGAAAGGCGTACGGAATTTGCAAGGAGTCCAAGAAGTTCAAGAACAAAGGACCAACCACGACGGCCTAGTTTAGAATTGTACCCCTGCGCGGGACTGATTTTGATGTACGTCCCTTCTCCCCTCCTTTTGTATCCCCCTTTTAATTTAATCCATATGTATAAATATATTTTTTGGGGCAATGGAACGTTTGCAAATGACACACATATCCTTCAATTCGTTAGGCCTACCTTTGGCATAAAAGGTCACATATCTGTATAGGACGCGCTATGAACTGTTATGTGATAAAATTGCTTTATGTGCAATATGTGTTGCTTGAATTGAGGAAAATTGATCCACTCCATGGTAAAATTTTCTAGAATGCCGTAAGCAGAATATATAGCCCACCGTTCAAAGTTCGACCGAAATTGCTCTTGGAGTTCTTCAAATTCAAAGACTTATTAAAACCCTTTTAAGTCTTGTTCAGAAAACAAATTTACAACATCTGAACTATATCTTTCCGGGGTCCGGCCCGTATCCTTAATTTTTTTTTCATTTCCCCACTATTGACGGAGATGCCAAAATTTGAAAAAATTCATGAAATGCTACAAGTCAAAGATTAGAAAATGGAGACCTAACAAGTCAACTTTCCTGATAGAATCCTCTTATCCGAAATTGATGGGCGAATTCCTAACCATCGAATCCTCAAGCACTCGTGGATCAATTTGCCTTGATGAAATAGAAACTTTTATGTGTTTATTTCCAGTTGAATACCTTGTATTTCTTGTCACCAAAAGGATCTAACATATCAGCCTTTGAGTTGTTTTACTTCAACAGGTAATAGAAACTGATATGTGTTGACAAAACTGGCCGAGCTTCCCTACTTCACCCGCTCAAAGGCACTCGTGGATGATTGACAGTGAAGAAGAGAACACTTTGGCTATAAGAGATAGTGTCATCACCAAACAAAACAAGATGATTGCGGAAATTGTGAGAAAATTGGAAAAAATGCAAGAGGAAGTAAAGAAAGACAAAGATATGGCAAGCCTGGCTATTGCCGCTAACATCCCAACTCTGGGAAGCACCCAAAACGCTCTCCAGATTCCTCCACTCAATTCCCCATTAACTGGAAATCATCTAGGAAATATCCCTCCTACCTCTGCACCTAGACCTTCCAATGAACCACTCTCCAGTAATCCCCCTCATATCGGATCCTTCTATCAAATGCATACTCCTCCTATCCAGCATACCAACCAAAGTAACAATCCAAGTGCCTACATTCCGCAAAACCTTCCTCCAACTTATCAAAATACGCCATAAAATGCCTACAACTCCCAGAATAATCATCCCAATATCACTAACCCACGTAACTATATCCCCACGTATCCAAATACCATCCCACATGTCCAGCCTCCACCTACCCAATATATGCGACCTCCTGCTTTTCATGCTATGATAGAACGATACACCGCTCTCCTAGAAAACCCCAAGCTTGACCACTATGAGGAGAAAGAGAAAGAGTTGAGGGCCACGGAGAAGAAGCATGATCATGACATGGCTCAAATAAAAGAAGAGATAGCCAGGATCAGAGAGTTTTGGGGATCATCTTATGAGAAAGGCTATGACTACGATGATCTATATATCCATCCAGATATAGACTTGCCAGACCTATTCAAGATTCCTAAGTTCGAGACCATTAATGGTGTTGGGATTCTTGAGGCCCATTTGAGAAGGTACTGTGACCAAATGGTCAATGCTCGGAAGAACGACGCTCTGCTAATGAGATTATTTAATCGAAGTCTGAGCAGAGAGGCTTTGGAATGGTTCACCTTGCAGGAATTGAAGAAGTGGTCTAGGTGAAGTGACCTAGCCAGAGACTTCGCTCAAAGGTTTTCGTACAATGTGGAAGTCGTCCCAAATCGATACTCTCTAGGGTGCATCAGGTAAAAATTGAATGAAGACTTCAGGGACTATGCCTATCGATAGAGAAAGGAGGCGGCAAGAGTTTGGCTTCCCATGACAGAAGAATAAATAAGCGCGGTGCTTATGTGCTTACAGAAGTCAGAGTTTTATGATAAAATGATATCAGCGGTTAAAGCACGATTCGTTGATCTAGTTAAGATTGGTGAAATTATGGAAGAAGGTCTGCGTAGCGGCAATATTAGTAAAGCTTCTGCATCCTCAGGATCGGTAGGATTTCCTAAGGAGAAGAGGGAAGAATTGTCTTAGGTATCCTTCAGTCCTAGCCCGAGAACGCATAAATCTTTCGGGGCCAACTACAAAAAATCACTTGTTCCAACAATCCCTCCCCCAGCTCCACAAAATCCTCAAACTATTTTCTATACTCAGCCCATTTACCAAGCTCCATAATCAAACTTGCAACAATCCCTCCCCCAGCTCCACAAAATCCTCAAACTATTTTCTATACTCAGCCCATTTACCAAGCTCCATAATCAAACTTGCAACCCATTTACCAAACTCCACAATCAGATATGCAGCCCATTTATCAAGCTCCTCACCAAAACTATCAAGTGTATCAAAAGGCTCCCGAGAACCAGGATAATCGCCAGGTTTTGCCTC
Organism: Jaltomata sinuosa; assembly: GCA_003996215.1. Classification (NCBI taxonomy): domain Eukaryota; kingdom Viridiplantae; phylum Streptophyta; class Magnoliopsida; order Solanales; family Solanaceae; genus Jaltomata; species Jaltomata sinuosa. The sequence continues at coordinate 372,479 of QJPP01000704.1, forward strand.
CTGCTAATATCAATCTCCCTCGCCCTAATTTGGAAAAGAAAGCTCCTCGAACTTTCACCCAATTGGCTAAAACCAGAACTCAGCTATATGAGAGATTGAAGGCTGCTGGATTTTATTCAGCCTATACAACCTAAACTAGGCAATCCTTACTCGCATTTCTTCAAGGCTAATGGACATTATGCTTATCATTTTGGAGGAGTCGGATATGATATCGAAGATTGCATTAATTTGAGGCACAAAATTCAAGATTTGATTGATCAAAGAGTAGTCACACTACAAATAGCACCGGCCAATGTTAATAACAACCCGCTCCCGAATCACGGAAGAGCCACTGTTAACATCATAGAGGTCGATGAAGAATGGATTGTGGGCAAGTTAATAGTGTCGGTTAGCCCTAAAAAGTAAGAAATGTCGAAAAAAACTATAGCTTCTTTGAGCATTGTTGAGCTACCCTTTGAAGGGTTAATGCGCAATAAGGCCTTGCACGTTAATGGTTGTGTCCCTATGACTGAAGAAGTTCCAAAAGGAAGTGATTTCTAAATCGTAGAGACTATAAATTCCACGGGAAAGGATCTTGCTCCTCAAATCCCCATGCCACCTATTTATAAAATGCTCGCAACCGCGATACTAGTGAGCGGATACGAACCAAGTCTCGGATTAGGCAAGAGTTCTGATGGTATGACTGAGCCAATAAGTATCCCTGGAAAGCGGACCAAGCATGGGTTGAAGTATGTAGTCCAATAAGACAAGACGGAGAAGCAGTAAGAATTGCCAAAATCGTTACTTCACCTATATCAGTCATTCCAGTGCATAGTGGTTCCCCAAGCGACGGGTTAGAGCATAGAATAGGAGATCTGTTAGAGAAATACGATGCTATCCCCGAAAAAGCCATGATTAGGAATTCCAAACCCGGTGAAAAGCTATGGAATTAGGTCACAACTCCCCTCATGACTCTCCGCTCGGTTGGGTAGACAAAGACTCTATTTTATGAAAATCGGTGATGGTCCGGATGAGGCTCCATGACCCACACTTTATGTTTTCAATTTCCTCATACTATTTTACCTCTTTCCCAAAGGCACAGACCTGCATTCATGCGGGTTATAGCCATAGCTTATAAATATTTTGGATTTCAAAGAAAAGCCTCCCTTATTGCGAAAACTTGCTATATGATTGCTGGTCATTATCTAACTTGTTTTGTTTATGGTTTCAGTAATAATAAACCTTCCACTATCATGTCATGTCAAGATCTTAACGAACAGACCAAGCTAGACAACAATGATGTTGAATAGTATGTTTGAGAAATCATGGTCCTTGATTGAGCAACTCAGAAGTCTAAGAACTTTGAAGACCAGAAAAGGCCCCATCTGGAAGGGATTGAGGTAGTTAATCTGAGAAATGATGATCAAGTTGAAGAAATTAGCGTGGGTGTTCATTTTTAAAAAGCATAAAATAAAGAACTTATCAATCTGCTCGAGCCATACATCGATATCTTTGACTGGTCCTACAATAATAGGACAAGAATGAGTACAAATATCATCTCCCAAAATTTATTGGTCAATCCAGAATTCAATCCATGGAATGGACAGTTAATCCTTCCCTTCCACGAGACAAAGGAAAGTTTGCACCAAATTGGCAAGGACCGTATGTCGTCCACAAAGTGTTATCAGGAGGAGTTTTGATTTTTTCCAAGATGAATGATCAAGTATGGCCCAAGCCTATATGAACTCCGATGCTGCAAAGAGATACTAAGCATGAAGGTGACTTCTTTTCCTTCTATTTTCTTTCCCTATAATCACATTTTCTAATTGTAATCGTTTTGCACTTAGTAAAAGCTTAAAAATTCCCTATCCTGTGTACGAACTACGTTTGACCTAAATTCTCAAGAATGAGATACGTAGGTGGCCTGTGTCGGCTTTGGTCAACCCCTTAGGAAAATCTATCTTTTTCCTTCATATCTTGAACTACATTCGACCTGAATTCTCAAGAATGAGATACATAGGCGGCCTTTGTCAGCCTCGGTCATTCCTTTAATTATTTTTGACATTCTCCCACTACGAGTGTGGGAACTATGTTTGACCTGATTCTTCCTCAACGGGATACGTAGGCGCCACAATGGCTCGGTCATATCACTCAGGAAATGGAAATTGGGGTAGAATTTTTGAGAAAGGGCCCCAGATTTGTAATGAAAATGATTACAAGCCTCTTTGCCATAGCTCAACTGCTTGTCACTCATCTCGAGCCAAAGGTTGTCTTAACATAAAGATTACCTTTTCTACCGATTGAGTCAAACTACAAGCAACCTGATTCCCTGAGTCTTGGGATATGTAGGAGGGCTCTATGATGAAAACTTGGTTGCATTCCTAACTCCCCCCAATCCTCTTACTCCCCAACTTTCTGGTCTCTCTGTACTCTAAAATCGGGATAGTTTGGAATTCTTTCAAAACCGTGAGTAAAATCAAGCGTCTTGAACTACAAATGGCATGAGTTCTCATGTAACCTGAGATATGTAGGAAACTCTATATCGGAGTTCGGCCATGATTCCTTGAAAATTCATGCTAAAACCAACCGTTTCCCGAAGATAAATATGTGGTCGGATAAAATTGGGGACTTCAATTTCCTTTGCCCAGGGTTCATTAAACTCACCCTACCCAAAGGGAGGGGAAGCTATTGACACCCAATTATTACCCTCCACATTATGAATTAATCTTGAGCCTTTCTGAATTTTAGACAATTTTTGAAATAATTGTTTTGTAAAAAAAAAGGGATACAACATTTTCCAAATAAGATTTATAATAGTTCTAAGTAATAATTTATATCTTTCATGTTTAATTACGTGAAATTTATATAAGTTTACTTAAAGAACTATTTTAGAGTTTAATTTCATCAGAAAATCCTTTTAAAAATTAAACGCTTGATTTTCCTCTAAATAAATTCGAAATGAGATATTAATTGAATAAATTAATTTCATAATTGTAAAAGAGGTAATCATGTGTTAAATACAATAATTATTTCAAAATCATTTAAGTTAATTAAGATTAAGAGTAATTGTAATTGATTCACTCTTATTCCTATTCTAGCCTATTTCTTTAAAATATTTAAATCCTAGCCGAATTTCATCTAAATCACTCCTAATTTGGCAATCTCCTAAACCTAAAGTGGCCACATTTTGCAAATATGGTCACATTCTAAAAATACCTTATAACACCCCTCATCAGCCTTTGCCCTAATCTTCATTTGGGCCAAACAATTTCCACCCATCCGCCAGCCCACTTCAATTTCATCCAACCACTACAATTCGCCTGACCCGGCTCAACCTAACATTCACCCTTATACTCCTTTTCTTTCTCTCTTTCTCTCACAACAGAAACCAAACAACCCTTTTGTCCTCTCTCATATCTTTCTATTAGCAAAGAACAAACCCAGTACACAGATGTTCCCAAACACCGTCCAACTCCAACGCTAAAACACAGCGATGCAGCTGCAAAATGACACTAAATCTCTGTCAAAACCTCATCCAAATCCTCCTTCTCCGTCAAACTCATGTGCTGGCAGTAGAGATGGTTCTAGAAATTGCCCTAGGTGGCAATTTCTGCGCGAATCTCTTAGAAATTGGTACAATTTCGTACCAAGATGCTTACTCTCCAAGCTCATCCATTTGGGAATTCAAAATACCCCAAACGAAATCCCTAATCTAGCCCTCTGTTTTCCCTATCTTTTCTACCAGAAATCCTCTATATAAAACCCTCTTCTCTTCCTAAGAGAGGATAGCTGGCTTGGGGAAAAATTTGAAGATTATGGGGAAGCATTTCCCTAATCTTACGTGACCAAGTCACCTTCAAGAAATATACACACTAAAAATTCGACTTCTAACGAGTCAGAATTAAACTCCGGTGGTGGTGAAGCTTTCGGCGAAATCTCGTTGTCTCAGTCACTGCTCCAAAGAAGGTAAAACCCTTCGTTTCCTTGTTTTCAATTCCTAGCATCATGTAACGCTTAATTCCTTCGAAGTTGTTGTTCTGGATAGATTTTTTATGAATATTAGTTCTGTTTTCTTCTGGTTTTTGAGGTGGTCTTGTTTGGATTAATGTGATATGGGAAACAAGGATTCAAAATATGGTTTATTGTCAAGTTGTAGGGTCTTTGAATTTCATCCTGATAGTTTGGTGTGTAGATTTTAGGCTATGTTTGTTACTGATTCCTATTTATCTTGCTAAAAAATGTTGTTTTTCTTTTTGGACTATTTTCATGAATGTTATGTGACCATGTTAGAATTAATTTGAAATTGTTCAAAGGTTCCTCGACATATTTGGTTATGTTATTTGTTTCAGTGGTATGCCATGCTAATTTACTCATAATCCTAAGAGCTTTGTTTGCTCCTTTGAATTTGCTATCGAAATTAGAACACATTGAAATTTTTAGTGCTCCCTTTACTGTCTATGGCTGCTAAGTTGTTCATTTGTGTCATTTTAATATGAATAGCTTGATTAATCTTCATAGGTTTGCCAAGATTTGGTTTCTCTTAGCATTGTTTCTTTAGGTTGTGTGCAGATTTTGTGTATATATGTCATAATGGTCTATGGGAATTTTCTCGAGGAACCTCTCTAACTCTCAATGTTAAGCAGGATTCATCGGGAAAGGGTTTATTGGTCCTTGGAATTGCTCCTTATCTCTTAACCAAGAATCCAAGAATGAAATAGTCATCTTTTATGCCTTATAAAAATGAAATAGTCATCTTTTATGCCTTTTGTTATGTGCAAAAAATGTGTTCTTGAAAACTCTGTTTCCTTTTACTAGAAGAAATATGTGTAAAGTATATCGGAGGGTTGTTTATGTTTTCTCTGCAAAAAAGTTGAATTATCATGTTGATAGTTGTCTTCTCATTGTGTTGATTACTACCGATGTTAGCATGTGTTCTTGGCTTCTCCGTTATACAAAGATTTCAAATCAGTGGTTTGGATAAAGTAAACATTTTCAAATTTGATTGGAGCCTACTCGAATCAATTTTCCCTTTCTTCTTCAAGATCCTGTTTTGGTATTGATGTCTAGAGTAGCTTTGTTTGTTTAGCAAGACTCATCTTTGGATTCATTTCTAAACTAGCAGTAACATTATTACCTGAGCATGTTCCTTTCCCCTGTAGTGAATCTCAAAGTTACAAGCTCATTTGATTTTGGTAAAAATCTCCCTTGCCAATCTAGCATCATGACTGCATATCGCTTGTAGCATATTCTTGATCATGAATTATATTGTTTAGATGGTTAAATGGGCTGTTATTTCTTTTGATCGTATTGAACTGAATTTTTGAGAAGGTATATTCATTTCCTTTTCTCTTGTTTTGATACATGTGACATTGTCTCCGAGTCTATTTTTGACATCATTATCCTTGCATCACCTCATCGGACTAAAACCCAACAATCGCTTGAGTCAGCCCCACCAATTGGAAGCTACCATACAGGGAAAATGACAAAATGGGCTATAGCCTAATAAATTGAAAAACGTCAGTAGCAGCAGCCCAAAGGGATAAGAATCTTGAAGAAAATTGGATCCAAGTCCAAAAAATGGCAGAAGTGGGCCAAAGCCAATAATTTAGTTTAGGACAGGTTTTCATAGACTTTAAAGTCCTAATTAAGCTCAAGGCTTAATTACTTCTTTTTCCCTTTAAACTCTTTATTCTTGTTTAGATAGAATTGTATTGTATTAATTTGAACTCTAACTGTTAACTCGGTTGAATTATCCCCAAAAGATGACATTTTTTGTTTAATTTTCTCTATATCACTTGGTGTTTCCTTCATGAAAAGCAGTACGATCTTTAAACTTTTAATTTATCCAAAAAAGCATGTTTCCCTTAAACAAACTCTTCATACATTTTCGTTTCTAAAAAATATATGTCTCAGTTTTGTCTTATCAAGTATCATCCATTTTTTTAATCATGCTAAAACAAGACGTTTTTCTCAAAGGTTAATCAAAATACAAAACTCTTTCATAAGTTAGTCAAAAAATAAGTTATTTTCAAACAAGTCCGGATAACCGCGAGTTAGCGGATATCCTGAGTGCCTTCAAAACCTTCTCCGGATATTAATATGAACCTCTTACCCTTAATCTTTTACTTTTCTTAGTCTTAATCTGTTTTAGACTTTTAAATTTTATATGTTTTTCTTGGTTTTTACTTTCATAAAAACTAAGTGGCGACTCTTGCATTTACTTGAAAATGTTTTGAAACTTTGACTTAGATTTTCGAAATGATTTTCAAACAGTAAAGTCATTTTTTCCCGAAAACACATGGTATCTTGTTTTTCGGGCCCTTATGTTTCAGAATGTCTTGTCTAGCCTGATATGGTGCATAAGACTCCCACACCAACTCAGGGGAGTATGGGCCTGTAGTTTTGGCGAAGTGTTCCCAGGCTCTTTTACTAAATTGTCTGGGTATGATTGGGAACTCTGCTTAGAATGCTTCCACCTCAAACCCTTTTTCTTCCATAAATGATCGCTTTCCCCAAAATTTCAGATAGTATGCCTCCATTCCCTCGAGGTCAAATCAGATTTCAGACTTAGAAGGACCCTCATCCTACACAGGCTAGCCCATATTTATGGATGTGGAAGTGTGATTTGTTGATCGCCTCTTTTGGTGATGCTGATTGGAAGAAATATTCATGTAAATGGAGGGTATCAGCAGGAACTATGCATCCATAAACAATTTAAAGGAAGTTAACTAATTAAAAGAGTGGAATGCAAAGAAATATAAAACAAAGTAAGTAACTGGTAACTCATGTGGACCACATGCAAAACACACAAGGCATAGTGCGCGTCGTATGTGATTTTGCATGATCTACCAGAAACCTATAGGGATTTCTACACTGAGGTGCGAAGATGGTGCGGTTCACACAAGCCAAAGTGCATGTCGTACCACGCTTTACCCTTTGAAATAGTGAACTCGCGGTTTTTTTCTCATAAGGTGTGGTACCTTGTGTGTTTCACACATCGAGATCTACGTGTCACATGCAAAACACACAAGGAAACAGTTTGAATTTTTGGTTCCTTGTGTTCATGTGAATTATGCATGTGATTCATAGAGCAAGATTTGCATTAAGCACTTGGCGCCAAGCAGCAAACCAACAATTTAAACAACTTAAGTAATAGGGCCAAACATTATATGACCCAAACCAAATTATCCGGGTACTTAGACTTCCCCAGAATCTATTATCACCATTCAAAGAAAAAGAAGAACTCAACAACTTCCCTTAAAAAGGACGTTACCCCATCTATCATCGGGAACATCAAGCCTTTAATTGCAACAATTAGGCACATTCATTCAAGAATAATTCCTACCACCCAACCAAATCATACACCCAATAAGCATATTAAACAAATTACATGGGCGCAAAAGAATAGCAAGTTACACCCCGAAACATCAATTCTCAAACAAACCTCGTGACAATGATTATTTTCCCTTAAGAATGATGTCACCCAATCTATCATAGGGCCAAATCATGCATCAATCACAAGTGGGTTATTCAGACTTCACCCCAAACACAGATTTTCAAGGCTAAAAACTACTACAATCGATATGCATTATCACAATATCAAGTTTTACTAAGTTGATCCTATGAAAAACCAGTATTATATCCCAAAATTGGGGACCCAAAAATTTTGAATCTCACCCAAAATCAGCATGGCAATTCTAAAGAGCAAGCTTCACAATATGAGTTCTCAAATATCATAATAACAAGTATTTAACGTCGGAGAACTTACCACAACTGAAGATTAAGCGAAGGGAAGTAGAAATCGAAGCTTTTGAAAGATCAACAATGGTGACCCACGACTTTGCCCAGAGATAACAACGGTGGCGACTGGGTTACGGCGATGGAGAGGTGTGGGTGAGAGGAGGAGAAGATTTTTGGGAGAGTTTGAGGGATTTGTGAAGGATTTGAGAGAGATTTGTGAGATAAATATGGGAGAAGAGGGTGAAGGTTGCAGTTTAAAGGAGAAAAAGAAGAAACAAAGTCACCGAGTCGGTCTCTGGGTTAGGCCGGTCAATGCGTAGGTCAAAAACATTTCAAAACTTACCTTGGTGCACCACAACGTGCGATTGACACAAGCCTTTGTATGGACCGCATGTCACTTTGTACCTCACCTTTTTCATTCCTAACTTGGCCCAGCTTTCTTCTATGGTGTGCGACGGAGGTGCGATGCACATATGGTCCTGTGCAGAATGCACAGCCTAGAGCACATTGCCTCCAACTAAACATTTTTTCCAATTCTCTACTTTGGGATGCGTTGGCCCATGCGATATGCACAAGGGCTTACGTGAACTGCACGGTCCTCCACATGCCCCATTTTTGCCCTGTTTTCCACTTGTTTGTTTTTCTTCTCTATGCATTCATAAAACAAACCAAAAACAACAAAAAGATAACGAAAAACAAAGTAAAAACACTCGGGTTGCCTCCCAAGAAGCCCTTGATTTTACATCGCAGCTCGATGATATATCTCAAACCTTAGTCATTGTCGGATAGCATTCCAATCCGATTGGCGTGGCCCTACCCCAAATGGGGAATTGCTCCATCAATAACTTGAAAATATCACTTGTTTCCCATTGGGCAACACCTTAAACTTGGGAATTTTTCCCACTTCAAACTCCTCAAAGGCAACATCAAGCTTGCCCTTAATATCTATCACCGAGACTACTCGCAATTTATCCGGAGGCTTTTTGGATTGGCATACATTGAAAGTCACTACCTCACTTCCTACTCAGAATTTGATTTCTCTGAGTTCAACATCAACAAGTTCTCTCCACGTAGACAATAATGGTCATCTCAAAATGATGGGCATCTCAACATCTACTTCACAATCCGAGATCACAAAGTCTGTCGGGAGAATAAACTTATCGACTTTCACCAATACGTCAAATAGGATCCCTACTGGATACTTAATGGACCTATCAGCCATTAGTAATCAAATAAATATTGGTTTGGGCATACCCAATCCTAACTTCTTAAATATCACTAGGGGCATCAAGTTGATGCTTGCCCCTAAGTCACACAAGGCCTTACGGAACACAAATAGTCCAATAGTGCAAGGTATGGTAAATTCACCTGGGTCATCCCATTTTGTAGCAACATTTCTTGTCATCACAGTGCTACAACTGTGTGAGATCTCAACGGTGCCCATATTAATAATCATCTTCTTCTTGAGCAACTCTTTCATGAATTTGGCATACCCCGACATTTGTATTAATGCTTAAACCAAAGGAATATTTATCGAAAGCTTATTGAACATGTCAACAAACTTATTGAATTTGTGCTCTTCCTTCTTCTTATTTAACCTTTGAGGGTATAGAGGAGGTCCCTTGTGTAGTGAGGTTGTCACACTTTTAACAATGGGAGAGTCCTCCTCAATATCAATAGCCACTTGGGGAGGAGATTCAGCCTCTTCCCTCTCATCATCAATATCAACATCCACTGGGACATTGGGTGCACCAAGCTTCACCCTAACTTCTGGTTCTATAACATCTTTGTCATTTGCAACCTCTTCTTCTTTGTCACACGGCTCCACAATAGGGTAAACACTAGGCTTCTTCACTACAACAACCAGCTTCTCCCTAACATCCACAACAGACTTTTCCACCACACCACTCGTTCTTCCACTTCTAGTAACAATAGCCATAACATGAGCGTCATTTTTTGTATTAGTTGTGGTGTTACTAGGGAGTGTTCCATTTATTCTCAGATTCATTTGAGCGGATAGATGGTTCATTTGAGCCTCGAGATACTTGATCGAGGCTAAATGAGAGCTCACGATTTGATGAAGTGTTAAAACTTTTCTTTTAAGCTCACTAACCCCGGTATTTGTTGTGTCTAACTTCTTCAAAACCAAGGACAGCATGTCTTCTATCTTTGAATGACCGGGATTTCTTGTGGTAGGTTGATACAAGGAATATGAATTATTTGGAGGTATGTATGGATTTGTGCTCCGGTGCTTGTATCTATCACATTTTTTTGTCACAGTCTCTCTTATTTCTATCTTGTTACTTGTCCCTATTCTAACCTTAATTCTCATCCCTCAGGAAATAATACCTGAGACAAGAACCATCTAACAAGTAGAAAATTTTACCATCCACGATGGTCATTATCTCATCATCACTAGCTTTAATCTCTGGTGTACTCACAACATTCATAGTCTTAGCACCTCTGGACCCCATCATATTCTTGGCCAAGAGGTCTATTTGCATCATCATTTTAGCAATGGTCCCATCCCTCTCTTCATATTTTTTCTGCATCTCATTAGACAAAATAGATGTGGTCACTCCTGAGGTAGGTATGTTAGCCTCCCTTGTGTGCCAAGCTTGGTTAGTCTTGTTCATTCTCTCTAGAAGGGCCGAGGTGACTTCAAATTGTTGTTCCATGAAAGTGCCACCCCCAAGGTTGTTGGTCACAAAATTGTTCATCGAGTTCAAAGCTCTATAGAAACTTTGTAGAAAAATGGCAACCCATGATTAACACAAGTTTCTTCTTGAATCTCAACCATGCCTCATGCAAAGGCTCCTCGTAAAGTTGGCAGAAGTTGGTAATTTCATCCCTCAGCTGCATCATCCATGAGAGAGGGGAAAATCTAGTTGTGAAAGCATCTACTAACTCAGCTCAAGAGATAATTGAACCATCCAGTAATTCCTCCAACCATGCCATGGCTTCCCCCATTAGAGAAAAGGGGAATAGGCAAAGCCGAATAGATTCTTGGGGAATGTTTTGGAAGATGAAAGGTTGGTATATCTCCACGAAGTTTTGGATGTGATACGATATTGCCCAGCAATATTCATGCTATACTTATACTTCAAGGTCTAGGCAAGAGGATCCAAGACACACTCACCCTTGGAGCACAAAAAAGAGCTTGGAAGAGCCTCATTACACTCTAAATGAAGCAATTCTACATTTGGATGATTTCTTGTAAGCAAGAGGAACAAAACACCATAAAGATGGTTGTTGTCAGAGCTGTGCGAAGCCATGTGCAAAGGGCACAATGGATGGTGCAAAATGCACAAGCTTCGCACCTGAAGACAACATAAAAGAGGGTTGTTGCCTGAGCTGTGTGAAGCCATGTGCGACCCGCACAATAGATGATGCAAATCATACCAAACTTTGCACATGATGTGCGACCATGTAGTCTTCCAAGTTCACTTTTGGGCCTTATTTTAAATAGCCACTATTATCATTCCTTAGATTATGTTGAATTGAGATTTGAAGAAACTCTTTGTGAATGTAGTTTGTAGAGGGTGGATTCCTTTAGTTTATCTTAGTGTAGCTTAGGTTAGTGATGGGATAATTCCCATTGTTGAAGAAAATTCGAGTTAAAAATCTTAAGGTTCATATTTTGGGTTGTTCTTCATGTTATTGGTGTTCATGGTATCTTCAAGAAGAAGAAGTGGAAAAGGTGTGTTTAATACAAAGAAGAAAGAAATGAAGAAAGTACTTGTGTTATTACAAAAGGAATTCACCAAAAAGGGCAAGTACTAGGAGAAAAGGTACAAGAAAAATCAGAAAAAGTGCAAAAATCGGAAGCTTTAGGTGTTCTGTTTTGGGCTGTGTGACGCGATATGCGAAGGGCACTATGGTTGGTGTTATTCGCACCTAAACTTCACCCCAGGGAGTGTTAACTTCTGATTTCATGTGCCAAATGTTGTGGGATGGGCACAATGTCAAGTTCGAAACGCACCTCATGTAGCACATGCTGAAAGTTGCAAATTCAATTTTCTCCAACAATTCTCAGTTTCTATCTTCTTAGTTTATTTTCTTTGATTCATATTATCATATAGAACTCTTAAATCTAATTATAAACAAGTAATTGATCTACTTAGTTGTGATTAGTTCTTGAATCCATTTTCATTTTGCTCTTCTTCTTTCAAAGCTTTTATCATTTACAAACTCGTTGTATAACTTCTTCGCTCCTGTCCGTATTTTGCTTTTAGTTGTCCATCTTTGATTAAACAAGAATCTATTCTTCCACAAAGAATTAGTAATCCTTGTCAAGTGAAGGCAAAGAAAGTTTTATATCAACTTTAGGAATAAGCCATAGAAGGTAAGGTGATTGTCTACATACGAGAGGCGTGAGGAACTTTACTACTAACGTTGTTTGTTCATTTCTTAGGCACAAATGTATAAGGCCATTTAATATGATGACTAGGGATGTGCATCCAATGGGGCTTTAGTGTGGGATAGGGTGATTACCTATTCACGTAAATTCTTGCACATTGACATAGGTAGCCTTGGTTCAAAGTATGGTTGTTCATCTCTCGATCAATAACCATATGTCCAATAGTCTAGGCTAAAGCACTATCGGTTTAACAATAAACAACCAAGCTAAAGCTTAGGGAGGTTATACCATTTCTAGCTTAGACCCTTAAATGGGGTATTCTGTCGATATGAGCTATTTCTAGGCTCAATCTAAATGGAAGCTCAAGTTCTCACTAGTAATTTCACATCCAAAGGTATGAAATTCTCTTTTAAGCAACAACATAACCAACTAAGAAAAATTAATATTTTCAACCACCAATTTTAGGATTAAAACTTGGTGAAACTGCCAGACCCATGTCAAATAAGTAATTATAAGCAAGAATTAGCAACACTCATACCCATTTGTCAAGCACCCATTATCAACACATCCCTAGACAATTAAATTAGCTACTTATACTAAAGGAAACAGATATACCAAATGGGTAAGTCAAATTCCTCTTCATTCAAATGTAATTTCAATATCTAAGCTCACTTTTGTACACAAATAGTGAACTAAGAATTGGAAGAGAGAATTTATTGAGACCCACTTCTTCTTCTTAGAGAGGAAACTTGTTCTTAAAGATAAAATTACTCAATATTATTCAAAACAGAAGAATTCAGTTTACAATTGTGCCTAAAATTGGGTTTAAATACTTTTCCAAAACATCACTAATTTTCTAGACAAAAATGCCTTTTGGGTCGTGTGCGGCACGATGTGTGGTTCTCACATCATGATGTGCTCATAGCACAACCCCTTTAGTTGGACTAGTGACTTAGCTACTTGGGAGTTGTCATGCGAAGGAGGTGTGGTTCACACCATGAGTTGTGCGCGTCACACAACGGCCGCACCTCATAACTGATCCTTCAGTCGATTCAAGGCTCCATGCGGTGGGAGGTGCGAAATGCACCAAGGCTTATGCATATCGCACAAGCACTGCATCTCAAGGCATAATCTCCATCCTTTTTGATCACTTCACACTTCACTCCTTTTAAGCTCTTTTTGGGTCCATTTCCTTATTTTCCATCTTTGATCATAAGTACCTGCATAGACATCAATAAAGGCCATAAGAACCTCTAAATCTATTCAAAACATAGCAATAATTCATGGATAAAGGCTCAATAAGTTGGTGGATTACCGACTTATCAAACGCCCAAACTTAAACTATTGCTTATCCTCAAGAAAGATACTCACAATGCAAGGACTAATCTATGTTAAAAATCACGAAATCGAATAAAACAAAGACTCAACTACAATGCTTATCTTAATTTGAACCACCATAATATCAAGGTAATTGACCATTTCAAAACCCTTTTCCAAAAGGAGTTCATTTTTCATTCAAAGTCAAGGGAATTTTTGTCATTCAAAACAAGACATTTAAGTTTCTCAAGTCATTGGTATGGACCATCAAGGCTTGCCTCAAGATTTACCATAAAACTTGTCTTATTCATTTCTCTCAATTGAAATAGAGGCTTCATATTTCAATTCGAGTGCATTATGCCATTCACCACAAGAGAGAATCTCACTCACACTCATGAAATTTTCAAAACAAAGGGATTATAGGAAAACCAAGAAGACTCTCACTCTCTCAACGAAGTTCAAGTGCATACAAGTCGAACCATAGGCTTGCCTTTCATATACATAGCCACTAATGTAGGATAGCCAAGCTCGGAATCACCAAGGACTTATGGGTTATGATGTTGACTAGGGTTAAGATGAGGATTTTATTTGGTTCAAGTGACTACACCTCCCTGATGCTCTTTGTTGGCATTTCGAACACCGCTCAAATTTTCAAGTTTCAACTTCACCTTATTTCTCCCTCACACAACCCAAGCTTCTCCTTTTCAATTAGGATCATTTAGACTCCTTGTATCACCTACATTTGGTAGCACCCATTCTTGCTTTTCATTTTGCTCATTAGATTGAACTTCTGGAGAAATTTTAAATTCAAACTTAAGGTTCTACTTTGCACTTGAAGTGCATTCTGTTTCTTCTCCTTATTTGATCATATGCACCCCCAAACTTAGGCATTTTCCCATGTTGTCTTTTTATTCCCCTCCCCCCTAAACTTAGGCTTTTATTCTACATTTCACTTTGAAGCAGTTATGGAGAACGGGTGACAAGATAGAGGTTCCAAAAAGGTCAAGGTGTTAAACAAGGTGCCAAAGAACGGTCATAAGCTCAAAGGGGTTCACTAGGATTGATGTTGAGGGAAGTCATTTAAGTGAAGTGACTATAAAAAAGGGCCTATCGTAATCTTCCAAGCTCGGTCTCACCTAGAATTTCACCTTGAATCACATTAAGGGCAAGCTCTAGATGACATGCATGCATGAGAATCAAGTTAAAGCCTCACCACACAACGCATCATGCCATAAGACTTCTCTCATTAGTCTCAAAATCAATTGGGATAAATGACTTTTGACAAGCTATTCCGAGTTTATTACACACTCGTTTATGATTCAATCAAGCCAAAGCAATAGTGTGCAAGTCATGACAAGAGAATACTTTTCCTCAAAAATTCATTTCCTTTCATCCTTTTAATTCCAAAAACAACTTGCCAAGATTTTTTTTTCGGTGGGCCTAATTTAAGACAAGCAACTACAGACTCAATTTTAAACTAGAACTCAGACTTTTCCCTTAAGAAAGTCACCTTTCAATCTATTATAAGGAAACACCAACCCGGTTCGACACAAGAATAAAAGAAAAAGAAAATAAATAAAACTTTTAGTACTTGGGACAGAACCATGGTATTAAAAAAACTCTCTGAGTTTATTGCTAAACTAATATTAACAAGGCAATATCCCAATTTTGCGCTCACCCTTAGAGCACAAAATGGAGCTTGGAAGAGCCTCGTTACACTACAAGTGAAGCAATTCTATATTTGAATGATTGCATGGAGAAAAGAAGAGGCTGCCAGTGAATTTTCTCAGTGGTGCGACCCAGATGCGACACACGCATCATCTGGTGCAAATCCCACACGACTTTGCACCTTAGGTGCGACCAACATAATGGTTGGTGCATTCAGTACTTCAACCGCACCCCAGCCATACTAGACCTATCATTGGCCTATTTTTGAAGTCTTCCAATGTCACTCTTGGGCCTTGATGTAATAGCTATAAATAAGGGTTCCCTTCCCTTTAGCTCCTTAGTTGTTATTGAATTGATATGGAATTATATCTTTGAGATTTTAGCTTGTTAGCTTGGGTGGATTCCCAATTAGTTACTGTAGTGTAGAAATCTATTGGGTAGATTCCTAATAGTTTAGATGAGTAATTAAGGGTGGATTCTCTTGGTTGCTTTATAACTTCTATTGCTTGAATTTTACATAAGAATACTCATTTGTGGATTCACTTAGAGTACTTCTGCCTTGTTGATTCATGTTGGATTATCATTTGGTTATTGTAATTAATTGGGACGTGAAGGTATAAAGTCCTTTGTTGCCCGTGATTGCAATTTCCTAGTGTTAATTCACATATGTTTTGTTTATTTCAATTATGCATTTGATTTCTACTAGTCTCCCTAATCGAGATATTATCATTTAGTATCGAACTTAGGCTAAAGAATTGTTCCCACGATTCTTAATCCTAGGTTTATAAATCTGAAAATTTCAAAAAAAGTGTTGAAAAACATTTTTGGAAAAATCTGCAAAAAAATATTTTAATTTTGTATTTTTTTTGAGTTTCTAATACTATAATCGTGTTCTTTAGTATTGATTGAGTCTAGATCTAAAATTTGATCTTGTTTGGAGATGATCTGAAGTTTTTATCATTGTTGAGTGAAGAAAAGGTTGAAGGTCCAACAAGTGGATTTATGATCTGGGTGAAATTGGAGGCTAAAAAGTATTGGGGTTTGTTCTCCCTATCATAAGGAGTTCAAATCTCAAATTTGGGATGAATCGGAGTTGAAATCCATTGGGTTCAAAATTTGAATGTTCTTCATATTCATGGTGTTCTTCATACCTTGAAGAAGGAGGATTTCAAATCTGAGTTCAATTGATTTTAATTGGTGTTAAAACATATTGTGCTATCTTCTCCTAGCAATAGGAAGTTCAAATATCAAATTTGAAAAAAATCCGACTTAAAAATCTTAAGGTTCATATATTGGGTTGTTCTTCATATTCTTCGTGTTCTTGGTGTCTTGAAGAAGAAGAAGTGGAAAAGGTGTGTCTAATCTAAAAAGGAAAGAAAAGAAGAGAATACTTGTATTAGTGCAAAAATCAGAAGCTTCAAGTGTTCTGTTTTGGGTTGTGCGTCGTGATGTGCGAAGGGCACTTTGAAAGGTGTGAAACGCACTAGACGTTGCCCTAGGGAAGTTTACAATCTTCTTGGGTGTGCGATGTCGTGTGCGAAGCATAGAGTTTTATGTGTGAAACGCACCAGCCTCGGCCAAGCTAAAAGTTGTGAATTCGACTTTCTCCAACAATTCTCAGGTTCTATCTTCTTAGTTTCTTTTCTTTGATTATTCTTATCAAATAGAACTCTTAAAGCTAATTATCAACAAGTAATTGATCTACTTAGTTGTGATTAGTTCTTGAGTTCATTTATATTTCGTGCTTCTTCTTTCAAAGCTTTTATCATTTACAAGCTCGTTGTGTAACTTCTTGGCTCCATCCGTATTTATCTTTGTGTTGTCCTTCTTTGATTAAACAAGAATATATTCTTCCATAAAGAATTAGTAATCCTTTTGAAGTTAAGGCAAAGAAAATTTGATATCAACTTCGGGAAGAAGCCATAGAAGGTAAGGTGAGTGTCTACATACGAGAGGCGTGAGGAACTTTACTACTAATGTTGTTTGTTCATTTTACAGGAATAAATGTATAAGGCTATTGAACATGCCCCTAAAAGGTAAGGTTCAATGAATCATGTGGAGTCCTACGCCAAATCGGCAAGGCAATTAGCAAAGATGAATGGGAGGATGGCTTATGGCAAGGTTGGAAGCCCAGAAGGTGCACCTCATACCACCTATGTGTCGGGAGCAAATAGGAATCTGAATTCCTTGATGACAATCACTCGGGGGTAAGCACACGAGTCATACTACCCTAAAGCCACTCAAAATCCCACTCCATGTATCTAACATCCCCATTTCCAAATGTCTAACTTCCCGAGTAATGTTAGACAAACCCCTCCTTACCCAAATCGCCAACCAAATGTCCTACAAGGGAAACCTTCCTTTGTAGAAACTCAAACCCGAACTCCAATACAAAATGCATCACATGCTTAATTGCATGTACCACGTTATCCAATCTAAGACCCTTACCAAAATAACCAATACCAAAATCCTCTCTACAAAGAGATAGATGATGAGACACATGCTCATAGGTATTGGGATGGACCTCAATATATTGATCAACATGGTTATGGTGCACCACGAGGTAGAGTTCAACCCGATGGCTATGGTCAAAACCAAGGTGCATAATGGCAAGGGTATAGAGCTTGAGTTGATCACTATGATAATCGTTATGGCGATAGATATGGTGATCGACATGGTGATCAATATAGAGATTGATATGGTACTAGATATGGTGATCATCATGGAGATCATGAGGACCAAGATAGAGGGTTGAATACCGTCCAAGTGAGTCTTCCAAATTCCAAAGACAGTAGTCAAGCTATCCAAGCTAACTACAATACAAGATAGAGAGACCAAACTAACGGAGGTATTTTTGTTAATACTAACTTCCCTCATCCTTCTACCATTCAATGTTCTAAATGTCAAGGTAGAGGGCACATTGCAAGTGAATGTACATATTGAAGGCCAGTTGTATCCATTTGTGATGAATCTTCTACTCGCAATGTGATAGAGTATGAGGTGAAGGGTGACAATAGAGAGCCTAAGATTAGGCATGTAGAAGCAATTCCAAAAGGAGATGATGAGCAATTGGAGGAAGACTAGAACTTCTCTTGTTCCTTAAGACAAATCATGGAAGACCTTTCTAAAGAGGAACTTGACCAAAGTGTGAACCTATTTCATATTAGGTGTAATATCTTGGATAAGGTATATTCCTTGGTTATTGATAGTAGGAGTAGATCTAATTATGTAAGTAATAGGACGGTTGTCCGAATAAAGCTCCCTACACAAACGCACCCCAATCCATATAAACTTCAATGGCTCAAAAAGAGTGGTAAAGTAGAGGTAACCCAGCAAGTAGTCATAAATTTTTAGCATTGGAAATTATCAAGATAAAGTCCTAAATGATGTAATGCCTATGCCCATGCCCATGCTAACATGTCATGTATTGCTTGGAAAACCGTGGCAAGTTGATAGGGATGTCCAATATCAAAAGGGGGCTAATAAATACTCATTTGTGTTTGGAGGACGAAAGCACAGTCTTGCACCTTTGACTCCCCATCAAGTGAGTGAGGACTATAAAATAATGATAGAACTTTAGGAAGTAATCCAAAGGGAATAAATGGAGAAGCATGAGAAAGAAGTGTTGCTTACGCATAAGGAAAAGGGCTTGGATAATGAGAGAGATTACTTGTTTTTGAATGTAGAGCCAAGTGAATGTTTGAAAAGCATGGATGAGGAACACTCCTTAGTGGGACTCATAAATATGTATCATGTAGTACACACTAACCAAAGAACTAGCATTTTTCCTAGTACCAACTCTTCTCTTTTGCAGGTTCATGAAGGAATACTTTCCAATGAGTTTTCTAAGGGATCACCTAACCAAGAAGGAATTAGAAGCCTAATGGGATCCGACTCTATAGATTCCAACTTGAGAAAGAAAATGAAGGACCAATCCTATTGGTCCAAGATGATTCTTGAGATTGGAACACCTTGTGATCCATGGTTGAGACACAAGCATGCCAAATTAACAATTCAAACCCAAGGTATGTATCCATTCCCTCCTATTCTAAGTGACCCATGGAGTCATGATGACATTTTCCCTATGGTAGGCCAATCCTTGAAATTGTGTGACTTTATGTCCTACCTTAAGAGTGTCAATGTGTCTCAAACCTCATTATGGTTTGTTGATGCTATGCTTAAATTATGTGAGCTCCGCAACCCTGAAGCCCCATCTATTTGTTTCTTTGGAAAGAGTCCATGGTGCATACTTGATGCCCAACTTTTGTTTCCTTCTCCTTGTCAAACTAACATGCATGGACAAATTGGAATGTTAGGATGGACTCTTAGGAGTATGCTATGACTCATGAATAGGGAGAACCCAACTGTTTGGTAGGTCTACTTGTTGAAGGACTAGTGGCATAAATCCATGTGTTGTTACACTCCCTTCGGGAGCTTGTTTGAGAAAGGAAGGTGAATTCTACTTGAAATAACTTATCTTCCCTCCTTGTGTTCTAAATAGTGATGAAATTCTTTCTAGCATTCAAGGTTTCAAGTATGAACTTACAATTGAGAACAGTTGGAATCAATTTGGTAATCTTCAATCCTTTCTCTACTACTTATTTGCATTTGATGAACCCTAGCTAGTGGGTGATATCATGCTTGTGACACCTAGGGAAAATGTGTCATTACCTACTTTGGGTGTTAACTATATGCTTGCATCCTTGTTTGAAACATTTGTTCTTAAGTTGTGTGAACCACAACTTGTGGATGCTAAGTTTTTTGTTTCTGGGAGAGTCCTTGGATGTTCAAGATTTCTTGTCACCTTTATAGGGTTAGATAATTTGAAGTATCGAATGAGTCTCTTGGGAGTATGCTTAGTGCCATAAATGTAAGGAAACCAACTTCTTGGGTAGACCATTTGATTGGGAGTGAATTAGGTTCTTATAGATTCCACATCGTCCCTTATAGCATGACTCCATTGAAAGATACCCTCCCTTTGAGGAGTTTCTTTAAAAGGAAAGGTGACACTTGTATGATGAACTGCAAGTTGATGTCATGTGTCCAAACATGTGAGAATATGCTTGTTAGGATCCTTGTATCTAATTGTAAACTTGCATATGTGGACACCATGATTGACATAAGTGATCTTTTTACCTTTCTTTACTTTCTGTTTGCATATGATGATATTCATGAGTGTGTTGAGTATACATCTTATGCAAACTTGAAGTATGTGAAAAGAGAAGGTGAAGTATGTCCAAATGTTATCACTTCATCCTTAAGTGTTCCACCTTTCTATCATTTGCTTGATATATTTCTTGAACTTAATAGTATGCTTGCATGTGGAAACACCTTGGGTGAGACTAGACTGCTAAATACGTTTCTCTACTACCTCTTTGCATTTGATTATGTTCGTGTTGGTCTTGAAAGTACATATGAGAGGGGTATGCTTGTTATTGGGTTACACACTTGTTTGTGTGACCAAGTTGAGTGGGTCTCATATCCATTTGACCTCGTAGATCCTTCATGGGTATGTGAGCTTTTAATGGTACAACCCTTTGGATGGTTCTCTCCTTATGTTGAGTGGAATAACCAATTCCCTTATACTCCATATGTTTAAATCATTGTCATTACAATGAGGAATGCTTGGTTGTTTCTTGAGAATGTGCCACTTTTGCATACTACTTCTTGTGTTAAGCTATGTGCTAACCCTCATATCATGAGGAATTTGTGGTTTTTTGTCCTTTCTATGTTTTTGCGAGGTTTGGATTCGAGGATGAATCCTTTTCAAGAAGGGGAGGATAATATGATATTTCCCAAGGACATTCATTCTAGACCTATACTTCAAGGTCTAGACAAGAGGATCTAAGCCACACTCACCTTTAGAGCATAAAAATGAGCTTGGAGGAGCCTCATTACACTAAAAGTGAAGCAATTCTATATTTGGATGATTGCGTGGAGTAAAGAAGAGGATGCCAATGAATCTGCCCGGTGGTGCAACCCTGGTGCGACACGCACATCATCTGGTGTGAATCGCATATGACTTCGCACCTCAGATGCATCCAGCATAATGGCTAGTGCGTTCAGCACTTCAAACGCACCTCAGCTGCACTAGACCCATCATGGGACCATTTTTAAAGTCTTCCAAGGTCGCTTTTGGGCCTTGATGTAATAGCTATAAATAGAGGTTCCCTTCCCTTCAACTCCTTAGTTATTTTTGAATTGATGTGGAATTATCTCTTTGAGATTTTAGCTTGTTAGCTTGGGTGGATTCCCAATTAGTTAGTGTAGTGTAGAAATCTATTAGGTAGATTCCTAATAGTCTATTGGGTGGATTCTTAATAGCTTAGATGAGTAATTAGGGGTCGATTCCCTTGGTTGCTTGATAACTTCTTTAGCTTGAATTTTACATGAGAATACTCATTTGTAGATTCATTTAGAGTACTTCTGCCTTGTTGATTCAAGTTGGATTATCATTTTGTTATTGTAATCAATTGGAAGGTAAAGGTATAAAGTCCTTTATTGCCCATAATTGCAGATGATATGATATCGCTCAGTGACATTCATGCTAGACCTATACTTCAAGGTATAGATAAGAGGATCCAAGCCACACCCACCGTTAGAGGATAAAAGGGATCTTGGAGGAGCCTCATTACACCCCAATTGAAGCAAGCCAAAGATCTTCAAGACTTACAAGTTATATTCATGAATAAAGAGGCCTTGAAGACCATTGAACAACGTAGATCAAGGATCTACGACTTGTGGATAATTGTGTAGAGCAATGACGAGGTTGACAGAGTTTCTGCCTCAACGTGCAACCAGTGGTGTGGCACGCACAACCACTAGAGTGCTTCGCACAAGGCCTTTGGATATCATGTGCGTTGGGAACTTTGGGAGGTGCGGCCAGAATCTCAATTTCACACCAAAACCCATCATGGGCCAAATTTAGAGACTTCTTAGGTCACTTTTGGGCCTTTAGTTGTACAAGGAAAAAACTATAAATACATGCCTTTGTCTTTTACATTCTTTAGATTTTGATGAATATTGAATTGCTTTGAAAGCTTCTAGTTGCTAATTTCTTGCTTGTAGTAATTGGGTGGATTTCCCAATTAGTTATTCTAGTATAGAAATCTATTGGGTGAATTCCTAATAGTACTATGGGGTGGATTCCTAATAGTTTAGTTGAGTGATTAGGGGTGGATTCCTTTGATTGCTTGTTAACTTCTTTGGGTAATTAATCATAGGGTCCTCCATTTATGGATTCATTTGCTTATCTATTTGTTTGATTGAGGGGTTATTATTTGTTGAACAAGTTCAATTGGGAGGTGAAAGTATAAAGTTCTTTGTTGCCCATAAACTTTATTAATAGGCAATAATCCACATATTTTTGTTTATTTAATTTCCGCATTTGGATTTCAATTAGTCTCCCTAATCGAGATCTTATCATTTGGTATCAGAGCTTAGGCTTTATTATTCCCAGAATTCTTAATCATAGGTTCATAAATCTGAAAATTTCAAAAAAAAATAAAGAAAAACACTTTTAGAGAAATTTCACAAAAAAATTTGTTAATCTAGTATTTTATTTGAAAATTTTATACTAGAATCGTGCTTTTAGTATCAATTGAGTCTAGATCTAAGATTTGAGCTTTATTAGAGTGGAATTGAAGAATTCACCATTGTTGGGTGAAAAAGCCTGAAGAACAAGTTCGAGATCGGGGTTGATTCGAGACTTCAAACCTATTGGTCTTTAATCTACTATTCATAAGGAGCTTGAATCTCAAATTTGAGAGGATTTGGTCAAGGTTTGAAGGATCTACCATTTTTGAAGTTTGAAAAACTTGAAGAACACAAAATGGGTCTCTTCAATTTGTTTTGATTTGGTTCTAGTTTGTATTGGGCTTTGTTCTCTATATCGAGGAGAGGCTACGTTTCAAATTTGGAGTCATTTCGAGTTAAATTGAGAGAGTTGCAAATTTGAAATTCATAAGTTGTTCTTGGTGTTCTTCAAGGTGTTATTGAAGAAGAAGGTGAAATAAAAGAGTTGAATCCAAAGGAAAAGCAAAATGAAAGAGTACTTGTGTTTGTACAAAAGATAATTTACCAAAAAGGGAAAGTACTAAGGAGAAAAATACAAAAAAAAACTGAAAAACGAATACAAAGCGAAAGCTACAACGTTTTGCCTGGGCAGGTGCGAAGTGAGGTGTGACAAGCACTTTGCTTAATGCTAAATGCACCAGAACCTTGCCCCAGGAAGATCAGCATTGTGTTTTGGGGTGCGAAGCAAGGTGCGAAGGGCACTCTCCCATGTGTGAATAGCGTCCGCCGGGGCACGAGCTGAAAGTTGAAGAATCGATTTCATCCATCAAATCTCAGATTTAATCTTCTTAGTTTCATTTCTTTGATTCTTCTATCATCTAGAAATCCTAAGACTAATTAACAATGAGTATTTGTTCTACTTAGTTGTAATTAGATCTCTTGCATCTGTTTCATTTCGTACCAATTGTTTGTGAACTTTTATCATTTGATCATTCGTTGGAAACCTTCTTGGGTCCGTCCATTTGATTTTGAGTCGCCCTTCTTTCGGGTAACAAGAATGCATTCCTCCACAAAGTATAGGTGACTTGTGATTTAGTTGAGCAAAGGGAGTTCACTATCAATATTTGGAAGATGCATAGAAGGTAAGTTGAGCGTTCACATACGAGAGGGTGAGGAACTTTACTACTAACATCGTGTGTTGAATTTTGCAGGTACAATGTCAAGGGCACTTGATTATTCTCATGAAGAAGAGAGTTCCCTTAATATTGAGGCAGCCTTTGCCTCAATCATAAAGCAAATAACGAATATGAATGGGAGCTTAGCACATTTAAATGGGAGCATGGGGCTGATATAAATGGAAGGATAGATCGTATGGAGAATTGGATAGTGAATGTTGAGAGTCCTAATCGGGTGGGAACACTTCATACCACTCATAGGTCGGGAATAAACAGGAACACGAGTTCCTCAATCACTATTACCCTGGGGCATGCACATGAGTTATGCAACCCTAAAACAACTAAAGCCCCACCCCACAAATCCAACAACCTCCTTTCCAAATGTCTAACCATCCGAACAATGTTAGACAAAGCTCCACTCATCCAAATTACCTGCTACAAGAGGAACGTCCTTTTGTAGCAAACCAAAACCAAACTTCACTTTGAAATGCATCACATGCTAACTTTCATATACCACATAACCAATCCCAAGAGCATTAGCATGATAGCCACCATAATCCACTCTACAAAGAGTTTGAGGAATCAAATGCCAATAGACACTATGATGGACCTAAGTATGGTGGAAGACAAGGTTATGGTGCACCGAGAGATCGAGTGTTACCCAAATGTTATGATTGGAATCAAGGTGCAAGATGGCAAGGTAATAGATATAGATGTGAATGGTTTGATGATCACAACAGTGATCATTTTGGTAATCATGGTGATTGATATGGTGGTCACTATGAAGAGAGGTATGGTTATCATCAAGAAGATCGTGGTGACCATGATAGAGGATTGCACACTATAAAGGTTACTCTTCCAACATTCAAAAGTTGTAGTGATCTGGAAGAATTCCTTGTGTGGAGGTTACAAAGTGAAAGGATCTTCCTCACCAACAACATTTTTTATGCCTTGAAAGCCAAATATGCCATCACTCAATTTGAGGCGTATGCATCATATGGTGGGAGTCCAAAGTGATAGAATGAGCCCGAGATCTCATTTATGATTTACTTACATGGCAAGAGTTATTAGCGTTAATGGAAGTGAGGTATGTTACACCTACTTATCATCAATAAGTCATCAAAAAGGTGTACATGCTTCGACAAGATGCCAAAAGTGTTGGAGAATATTATGATGAGTTCGAGAGCTTGAGAATGAGGTCCAAAGTTAATGAGCCTATACTAAACATGGTGATCCAATTTTTTACCAACTTGAGATAAGACATCTTAAATCCCATGAGACTTTAATACTATGCAAGTTTAGAGGAGGTTTTTTATGATTCCTCTACAATTGAAAAGGACTTGAAGGAAGAGAAAGCATACAAGTCAATGTTTACCTCAACTTTATCATGGAGGAAGGATGAAGACAAATGAAAGTCGTTGTCTCTCCAAGAGCACTCCAAAGGTAGTGGTCAAGTTACTCAAACTAAATCTGACTACAAGGTGAAATGGGACGACAAATCTAAAGGAGGTACGTTTGTGAAGACTAACATTCCTCGTCCTTCTACCATTCAATGTATTAGATACCAAGGTAGAGGACATATTGCAAGTGAGTGTCCTAATAGAACACCCATTGTAGCCTTGTTTGATGGTTATTGTACGGATAATGAGGAGGAGTGTGAGGTAAAGAAAAAGAATGATGGGCTTAATGAACAAGAACCATTGACTTGTGATGAAGAGAAGTTAGAGGAAAATGTAAATTTTGCTCATCTCTTGAGAAAAGAAGAACTTCTTGAATGTGAAGATGGTAATCCTATGGTTAGGAAAGAGGATGAAGCCTCAGATATTAGTGTTGAGCCTTTGAAAGTGAATTAGAATTTATCATGTGTGGTGAGATGAATCATGGTGTTACTTGATAAACAAGATCTTCATCAAAGAGAGAACTTGTTCTATGCTCATTGCAAGATCATGTATAAAGTATGTGCTCTTATCATTGATAGTGGGAGTTGCACGAATGTTGTGAGTGAAACTTTGGTCGAACGAATGTAACTTCCTAGTGAGAAGCATCCTTGCCCCTACAAGTTACAATGGCTCAATGATAATGGTGATTTGAAGGTGACCAAGCAAGCAACCGTAAAGTTTGGCATCGGCAAGTATCAAGATGAGATTCTATGTGATATTATGCCTATGCTAGCATGTCATATGTTATTTGGTAGACGATGGAAATTTGATAGGGATGTGCAACATCATGGGAGATCTAACAAGTACTCATTTGTATTTGGAGGACAAAATCTTACACTTGCACCCTTGACACCCTATCAAGTGCATGAGGATTATAAGATAATAAAAGAACTTTGGGAAGTGATTCGAAGGAAAGAGATTAAAAAGAATGAGAAAGAATTATTGCTTGTGCAAAAGAAGGTGAACTTGGCTCATGAAGAGGATGACTTGTTTGTAAATGTGGAGCCAAGTAAATGTTCAAAGGGCATGGATGAGGAACACTTTTTAGTGGGACTCATCAACATGGAGATTGTAGCACACACTAACGAAGGTACTAGCATTTTACCTAGTACCAATTCTTCTCTTTTGCATATTCATAAAGGATTGCTTTCCAATGAGGTTTCTCAAAGTTTACCTCACAAAGATGAAATGACAAGTGTCATGGGATCCAACTCTAAGGAATCCAACTTGAGAGATACAAGAGAGGACCAATCCTATTGGTCCAAGATGATTCTTGAGATGGAATTGCCTTGAAAGCCAAGGTTGGAACATGAGCATGTCAAGGTGGCCTCTCCAACCCAAGGTATGTACCCACCCCTTTTGATTCTAAGTGACCCTTGGAGACATGATGACATTTATGTTATGGTAGGTAGACTCTTGAGAATGGGTGCTTATATACCCTATCATGATCATGTTAATGTCTTGCATCTTTCATCTTTGTTTAATGCCAATGTGCTTAATTTGCATGGCAACTAAGTTTGGGATGCCAATTCTATATGTTGATTGTTGTGGAGTCCATGTGGTACATTTAGTGCCAAGATATTGATGCTAACTTCTTGTTACCTTCAAATGGGTAGACAACTTGAAGTGTTAGGTTAGAATCTTGAAAGTTTGCTTGAACTCTTTATTGAAGGGTACCCAACTTCTTGGGAGGACCACGTGTTTTTGAATGAATGTCTTGTTAAAAGGTTCCTCGTTCCCTTCCCAAGCATGCCTATTTTTGAAAATACCCTCCCTTTGAGGAGTTTTGTGACAAGAAAGAGTGACACTTGTGTGTTGAACCAAAGGTTATTATCATGTATCCAAATATGTGAGAATATGCTTGATTGGATCCTTGTATTTTAATGTAAGCTTGAATATGAGGACATCATGATTGACACAATTGATGTTGTTACCTTTCTTTACCAATTTTTTGCATATGATGATATTCATGTTTGTGGTGAGTATACATATTATGTGGGCATTGTTCTTGTGATAAGAGAAGGTGGTGTGTGCCCAAATGACATCACTGTATCCTTAGGTATTCCCCATTGCAGTCCTTTGATTGATACAATTCGTGAGCTTAATAGTATTCTTGCATATGGAAGCACTTTTGATGATACTAGAGTGTTAAATATCTTTCTCTACTACCTCTTTGCATTCGATGATATTCATGCTTGCTTTGAAATTTCATGTAGAAGGGGTAGGCATACCTTTGGTTTGCTCCATTGTGTATGTGACCAAGTGGTACCTTCCTTTGATGGGTACTTTCTTCGTAATCGATTGAGCAACCAATTCCTTTGTACTTCATATGTTGACTATTTGGTCATTGTAATAGGGAAAGCTTGGTTGTATCTTGAGAATGTGCCTCTTTGTCATACTACTATTTGTGCTAACTCATGTGCTAACCCTCATACTATGAGAAAATTATGGTTGTTTGTCCTACCTATGTTCTTGCAAGGTTTGGATTCGAGGATGAATCTTTTTCAAGAAGGGGAGGATAATATGATATCACTCAGAAACATTCATGCTAGACCTATACTTCAAGGTCTAGACTAGAGGATCCAAGAAACACCCACCCTTGGAGCACAAAAGGGATCCTGGAGAAGCCTCTTTACACCCCAATTGAAGCAAGCCAAAGATCTCTAAAACTTACGAGCTATATTCATGAAGAAAGAGGCTTTGGAAACCATTGAAGAATGTAGAACAAGGATCTATGACTTGTGGATGATCGCATGGACCAAAGAAGAGGTTGACGGGGGTTTTGCCTGAAGGTACGACCAGGGGTGCATTGGGAACTTCCCCTTGTGCGACTCGCACCTCAAAATGCACCATAGGTGTGGTCCATATGCGTTTAGAACTTCCTTTGGTGCGACCAGCACCTCCAAATGCATCAGACCCGTCATGGGCCGAGTTTAGGGTCTTCTTAGGTCACTTTTGGGCTTTTATTGTACAAGGCAAACATTTCAGCAATTCTTCTTATTCTTCTTCTTTCTTAGTTGAAGTTCTTATATTGCTAATATGCCTTAGTCATTTACATTCCTTATATTTTGATGAATATTGAATTGCTTTGAAAGCTTCTATTTGCTACTCTCTAGCTTGTAGTCATAGGGTGGATTTCTCAATTAGTTAACCTAGTTTAGAAATCTATTGGATGGATTCCTAATAGTACAATTGGGTGGATTCCTAATAGTGTAGTTGAGTGATTAGGGGTGGTTTCCTTTTAATGCGTGTTAACTTCTTTGCATGATTAATCATAGAGTCATCCATTTGTGGATTCAATTGTGTGTCTCTTGTTTGATTGAGTTGGGTTATTGTTTGTTGATTGAGTTCAATTGAGAGGTAAGGGTATAAAGTCCCTTGTTTCCCATAAACTTAGTCGATTATCTTTAATTCTGCATATCTTTTGCTTATTTAATTTTCGCATTTGGATTTTAATTATTCTTCCTAATCGAGATCATATCATTTGGTATCAGAGCTGAGGCTAAAGGATTCTTCTATAATTCCTAATCCTAGGTTCATAAATCTGAAAAAATTTCAAAAAATAAATTTGTTGAAAAATGTTTTTAGAAAATTTTACAAAAAAAATTGTTTGATCTAGTGTTTTGTTTGAAAATCTGATACTAGATTTGTGTTCTCTAATATAAATTGAGTCTAGATCTGAGATTTAAGATTGTTTGGAGTTAAATTGAAGAATTCACCATTGTTGGGTGAAGAAGCTTGAAGAACAAGTTCAAGATCGGGGTTGATTTGAGACTTCAAACCTATTGGACTTTGATCTACTATACATAAGGAGCTTGAATCTCAAGTTTGGTAAAGTTTGGTTGAGATTTGAAGGATCTACCATTTTTAAAGTTTAAAGAACTTGAAGAACACAAAATGGGTCTCTTCAATTTGGTTTGATTTGATTCTAATTTGTATTGGATTTTGTTCTCGATATCGAGCAGAGGCTACGTTTCAAATTTGGAGTCATTCCGAGTTAAATTGAGAGAGTTGCAAATTTGAAATTCATAAGTTATTCTTGGTGTTCTTCAAGGTGTTGTTGAAGAAGAAGCTGAAATAAAGGAGTTTTATCCAAAGGAGAAGCAAAAGTAAAGAGTAATTGTGTTTGTACAAAAGAGAATTTACCAAAAGGGGCAAGTACTAAGAAGAAAAGGTACAAAAAAGCTGCAAAACGAGTACAAGGCGGAAGCTACAACGTTCTGCCTGGGCAGGTACGACGTGAGGTGCGACCAGCACTTTGCTTGGTGCAAAATGCACCAGCACTTCGCCCCAGGCAGATCACATTCTATTTTGGGGTGCGAAGTTAAGGTACGACGGGCACTCTTCCATATGCGAATAGCATCAATCGGGGAACGAGCTGAAAGATGAAGAATCGATTTCCTCCATCAAATCTCAGGTTTAATCTTCTTAGATTCATTTCTTTGATTCTTCTATCATCTGGAAATCCTAAGACTAATTAACAAGGAGTATTTTCTCTACTTAGTTGTAATTATATCTCTTGCGTCCGTTTCATTTCGTACCAATTCCTTGTGTGATTTTATCATTTGATCATTCGTTGAAAACCTTCTTGGCTCCATTCGTTTGATTTTAAGTCGCCCTTCTTTTGGGTAACAAGAATGCATTCCTCCACAAAGGATAGGTGACTTGTGACTTAGTTGAGCAAAGCGAGTTCACTATCAATATTTGGAAGACGCATAGAAGGTAAGTTGAGCATTCACATACGAGAGGGTGAGGAACTTTACTACTAACATCATGTGTTCAATTTTGTAGGTACAATGTCAAGGGCACTTGATTATGCTCATGAAGAAGAGAGTTCCCTTAATATTTAGGCAGCCTTTTCCTCAGTCATAAAGCAAATAGCGAATATGAATGGGAGTTAGCACATATAAACGGGAGCATGGATAATATAAATGGAAGGATGGATCGTATGGAGAATAGTATAGTGAATGTTGAGAGTCCTAATCGGGTGGGCACACCTCATACCACTCATGGGTCTGGAGCAAATAGGAACACGAGTTTCTCAATGATTATTACCCCTGGGAATGCACGAATATTATGCAACCCCCAACAACAGAAGCCCCACCCCACAAATCAAACAACCTCCTTTCCAAAATGTCTAACCATCCATACAATGTTAGGCAAAGTTCCACTCATCCAAATTATCAGCTACAAGAGGAATGTCCTTTTGTAGCAAACCAAAACCAAACTCATCTTCAAAATTCATCACATGCTAACTTGCATGTACCACATAACCAAACCCAAGAGCCTTACCATGATATCCACCATAATCCACTCTACGAAGAGTTTGAGGAAGCAAATGCTATTTGAAACTATGATGGACTTCAATATGGTGGAAGACAAGGTTATGGTGCACCGAGAGATCGAGTGCAACTCGGAGGTTATAATCAAAATCAAGGTGCAAAATAGCAAAGTAATGGATATAGAGGTGAATGGTTTGATGATCACAATGGTGATCATTATGGTAATCATGGTGATAGATATGGTGGTCAATATGATGAGAGGTATGGTTATCATCAAGAAGATCGTGGTGACCATGATAGAGGGTTGCACACCATCAAGGTTACTCTTACAACATTTAAAGGTAGTAGTGATCCGGAAGAATTCCTTGAGTGGAGGTTACAAAGTGAAAGGATTTTCCTCACCAACAACATTTCGAATGCCATGAAAGCCAAATATGCCATCACTCAATTTGAGTGGTATGCATCCACATGGTGGTAGTCTAAAGTGAGAGAACTAGCCAGAGATCTCATTTATTATTTGCCTACATGGCAAGAGTTATTGTCATTAATGGAAGCGAGGTATGTTACACCTACTTATCATCAAGAAGTCATCAAGAAGGTGTACATGCTTCGACAAGATACCAAAAGTGTTGAAAAATATTATGATGAGTTCGAGAGCTTGAGAATGAGGTCCAAAGTTGATGAGCCTATACTAAACATGGTGATCCAGTTTGTTACCAACTTGAGATAAGACATCTCAAAGCCCATGAGATTTCAACACGATGCAAGTTTAGAGGAGGCTTTTCATGATGCCTCTATAATTGAAAAATACTTGAAAGAAGAGAAAGCACACAAGTCCAAGTTTACCTCAACTTCATCATGGAGCAAGGATGAAGAAAAGTGGAAGTCACCGTCTCTCCAAGAGCACTCCAAAGTTAGTGGTCAAGCTACTCAAGTTAAAGCCGAATACAAGGTGAAATGGGATGACAAAGCTAAAGGGGGTACATATGTGAAATCTAACATTCCTCGTCCTTCTACCATTCAATGTTTTAGATTCCAAGGTAGAGGACATTTTGCAAGTGAGTGTCCTAATAGAAGGCACATAGTGGCCTTGTTTGATGGATATTATATTGATAATGAGGAAGAGTGTGAGAATAAGAGAAAGAACCATGAGCCCAATAAAGAATAACCATTGGTGTTTGATGAAGAGAAGTTAGAGGATTATGTAAATTTGATCATCTCTTGAGAAGAGGGGAACTGCTAGGTTGTGAAGATGGTAAGCCTATGGTTAGGCAAGAGGATGAAGACTCAAAAATTGGTGTTGAGCCTTTGCAAGTGAATGAGAACTTATCATGCATCATGAGATGAATCATGGGGGTACTTGATAAAGAAGATCTTGATCAAAAAGAGAACTTGTTCCATGCTCGTTTCAAGATCATGGATAAGGTATGTGCTCTTATCATTAATAGTGGGAGTTGCACCAATGTTGTGAGTGAAACCTTGATTGAACGAATGCAACTTCCTAGTGAGAAAAATCCTTGCCCCTACAAGTTACAATGGCTCAATGACAATGGTGACATGAAGGTGACCAAGCAAGCAACCACAAGGTTTGGCATTGGCAAGTATCAAGATGAGATTTTATGTGATACTGTGCCCATGCTAGAATGTCATATGTTTCTTTGTAGACCATGGAAATTTGATAGGGTTGTGGGACATCATGGTAGGTCTAATAAGTACTAATTTGTATTTGGAGGTCAAAAGCTTACACTTGCACCCTTGATACCCTATCAAGTGCGTGAGGATTATAAGATAATGAAAGAACTTCGGGAAGTGATTCGAAGGGAAGGGATTGAAAAGAATAAGAAATAATTATTGATTGTGCATAAGCAGGTGGACTTGGCTCATAAAGAGAATGACTTGTTTGTGAATGTGGATCCAATTAAATGTTCAAAATGCATGGATGAGGAACATTATTTAGTGGAACTCATCAACATGGAGATTATAGCACACACTAACCAAGGTACTAGTATTTTACCTAGTACCAATTCTTCTGTTTTGAAGATTCATAAATGATTGCTTTCCAATGAGGTTTCTCAAAGTTTACCTCACAAATATGAAATGACAATTTTCATGGTATCTGACTCTTAGGATTCCAACTTGAGAGAGACAAGAGAGGACCAATCCTATTGGTCCAAGATGATCCTTGAGATAGGAATACCTTGCAAGCCAAGGTTGGAACATGAGCATATCAAGGTGGCCTCTCCAACCTAAGGTATGTACCCACCCCCTTTGATTCAAAGTGACCTTTGGAGACATGATGACATTTATGTTATGGTAGGAAGACTCTTGAGAATGGGTACTTATATGCCATATCATGAACATGTTAATGTCTTGAATATTTCATCTTTATTTCATGCCAATGTGCTTAATTGTCATGGAAACCAAGTTTGGGATGCCAATTCTATATGTTGTTTATTGTGGAGTCCATGTGGTATATTTAGTGCCTAGATCATGATGCCAACTTCTTGTTACCTTCATATAGGTAGACAACATGAAGTGTTAGTTTTGACTCTTGAAAGTATGTTTGAACTATTAATTAAAGGGTACCCAACTTTTTGGGAAGACCACGTGTTTTTGAATGAATGTGTTGTTAAAAAGTTCTTCATTCACTTACCAAGCATGCCTATTTTGAAAGATACCCTCCCTTTGAGGAGTTAGTGTGACAAGAAAGGGTGACAATTGTGTGTTGGTTATTATCATGTGTCCAAACATGTGACAATATGCTTGATAGGATCCTTGTACCTAAATGTAAGCTTGCATATGAGGACATCATGATTGACACTATTGATATTGTTACCATTCTTTACTATTTTTTTGAATATGATGATATTCATGTTTGTGGTAAGTATACATCTTATGTGGGCGTGGTTCTTGTGACAAGAGAAGGTGGTGTGTGCCCAAATATCAGCACTCTATCCTTAGGTGTTCCCTGTTATTGTGCTTTGCTTGATAGAATTCATGAGCTTAACAGTATTCTTGCATATGTAAACACCTTTGATAATACTGGAGTGTTAAATGCCTTTCTCTACTACCTCTTTGCATTCGATGATATTCATGCTTGCTTTTAAATTGCATGTACAAGGGTTACGCATACATTTGGTTTGTTCCATTGTGTGTGTGACCAAGTGGTACCTTTCTTTGATGGATACTTTCTTCGTAATAGATTTAGCAACCAATTCCTTTGTACTCCATATGTTTACTATTTGGTCAATGCAATAGGGAATGCTTGGTAGTATCTTGAGAATGTACCTCTTTGGCATACTACTATTTGTGCTAACATATGTGCTAACGCTCATACTATGAGGAAATTATGGTTGTTTGTCTGACTTATGTTCTTGAAAGGTTTGGATTCGAGGATGAATCTTTTTCAAGAAGGGAAGGATGATATAATATCGCTCAGTGACATTCATGCTAAACCAATACTTCAAGGTATAAATAAGGGGATATGATCCACACCCACCCTTGGAGCATGAAAGGGTTCTTGGAAGAGCCTCATTACACCCTAATCGAAGCATGACAAAGATCTCCAAGCCTTACAAGCTATATTCATGAAGAAAGAGGTTTTGGAGATCATTGAAGAACGTAGATCAAGGATCTATAACTGGTGGATGATCGCATGGAGCAAAGACGAGGTTGATAGAGTTTCTGCCTCAAGGTGCGACCAGTGGCGCGACACGCACAACCACTGGTGCACTTTGCATAGGGCCTTCACACATCATGTGCATTGGGAACTTTGGGAGGTGCGTCCAGCATCTCAATTTCGCACCAAAACCCATCATGAGACAAATTTGGAGTCTTCTTAGGTCACTTTTTGGCCTTTAGTTGTACAAGGCAAACACTATAAATATATGCCTTTGTCTTTTACATTCTTTAGATTTTGCTGAATATTGAATTGCTTTGAAAGCTTCTAGTTGCTACTCTCTAGCTTGTCGTCATTGAGTGGATTTCCCAATTAGTTAACCTAGTTTAGAAATCTATTAGGTGGATTCCTAATAGTACTATTGGATGAATTCTTAATAGCATAGTTGATTGATTAGGGGTGAATTCCTTTGATTGTTTGTTAACTTTTTTTGCTTGATTAATCATAGAGTCATCCATTTATGGGTTCATTTGTGTCTCTTGTTTGATTGAGTTGGGTTTTTGTTTATTGATTGAGCTCAATTGGTAGGTGAGTGTATAAAGTCCCTTTTTATCCATAAACTTGACTGATTAGCTTTAATTTCGCATATCTTTTGTTTATTTAATTTCCGCATTTGGATTTTGATTAGTCTCCCTAATCGAGCTCTTATCATTTGGTATAAGAGCTTAGACTAGAAGATTTTTCCCACAATTCTTAATCCTAGGTTCATAAATCTAAAAATTTCAAAAAGAATTGAAGAAAAACATTTTTAGAAAATTTTCAGAAAACAAATTGTTGATCTAGTGTTATGTTTGAAAATCTTATACTAGAATTGTGTTCTCTAGTATCAATTGAATCTAGATCTGATATTGAACTGGTTCGGAGTTGAATTAAATAATACACCATTGTTGGGTGAAGAAGCTTGAAGATCAAGTTCGAGATCGGGGTTGATTTGAGACTTCAAACCTATTGGGCTTTGATCTCCGATTCATAAGGAGCTTGAATCTCAAATTTGAGAGGACTTGGTCAAGGTTTAAAGGATCTACAATTTTTGAAGTTCTAATAACTTGAGGAACACAAAATGGGTCTCTCAATTTGGTCTAATTTAGTTCTAATTTGTATGGGGCTTTGTTCTCTATATCGACGAGAGTCTACGTTTAAAATTTGGAGTCATTCTGAGTTAAATTGAGAGAGTTGCAAATTTGAAATTCATAAGTTGTTCTTGGTGTTGTTCAATGTGTTATTGAAGAAGAAGGTGAATTAAAGTATTTGAATCGAAAGGAAAAGCAAAAGGAAAGAGTTCTTGTGTTTGCACAAAAGAGAATTTACCATAAAGGCAAGTACTAAGAATAAAAGTACAAAACAAAACTGAAAAATGAGTACAAGGCGAAAGCTACAGCATTCTACCTAGGCAGGTGCGAAGTGAGGTACGGCCAGCACTTTTTTTGGTGCGAAATGCACCAGCACTTCACCCCAGGCAGATCAACATTCTGTTTTGGGGTGTGAAGCAAGGTTCTAAGGGCACTCTCCCAAGTATTAATCGTATCCACGGGGGAACGAGCTGAAAGTTAAAGAATCAATTTCATCCATAAAATCTTAGGTTTAAACTTCTTAGTTTCATTTCTTTGATTCTTCTATCATCTAGAAATACTAAGAGTAATTAACAATGAGTATTTGTACTACTTAGTTTTAATTATATCTCTTGCGTCCGTTTCATTTCATACCAATTGTTTGTGAGCTTTTATAGTTTGATCATTCGCTGGAAACCTTCTTGGCTCCGTCCATTTGATTTTGAGTCGTCCTTCTTTCAGTTAACAAGAATCCTTTCCGCCACAAAAGATAGGTGACTTATGACTTGATTGAGCAAAGGGAGTTCATTATCAATCTGTGGAAGACGCATAGAAGGTAAGTTGAGCATTCACATACGAGAGGGTGAGGAACTTTACTACTAACATCTTGTGTTGAATTTTGTAGGTACAATGTCAAAGGCACTTGATTATGCTCATGAAGGAGAGAGTTCCTTTAATATTGAGGCAGAATTTGCCTCAGTCACAAAGAAAATAGCGGATATGAATGGGAGCTTAGCACATTTAAATGGGAGCATGGCTAATATAAATGGAAGGATGGATCGTATGGAGAATAGTATAGTGAATGTTTAGAGTCCTAATCGGGTGGGCTCACCTCATACCACTCATGGGTCTAGAGCAAATAGGAACATGAGTACCTCAAAGACTATTACCCCTAGGCATGCACGAGAATTATGAAACCCCCAACAACACAAGCCCCACTCCACAAATCCAACAACGTTCTTTTCAAAATGTCTAACCATCCGTACACTGTTAGGCAAAGCTCCACTCATCCAAATTATCAGCTACAAGAGGAATGTCCTTTTGTAGCAAACCAAAACCAAAATCCACTTCAAAATGCATCACATGCTAACTTGCATGTACCACATAACCAAACCCAAGAGCCATACCATGATATCAACCATAATCCACTCTGCGAAGAGTTTGAGGAAGCAAATGCTAATAGACACTATGATGGACCTCAATAAGGTGGAAGACAAGGTTATGGTGCACCGAGAGATCGAGTTCAACTCGGAGGTTATAATCGGAATCAAGGTGAAAAATGGAAAGGTAATGGATAGAGAGGTGAATGGTTTGATGATCACAACGGTTATCATTATGGAAATCATGGTGATAGATATGGTGGTCAATATGACGAGAGGTATAGTTATCATCAAGAAGATAGTCGTGACCATGATAGAGGATTGCACACCATCAAGGTTACTCTTCCAACGTTCAAAGGTAGTAGTGATCTGGAAGAATTCCTTGAGTGGAGGTTACAAAGTGAAAGGATCTTCCTCACCACAATATTTCGAATTCCTTGAAACCCAAATATGCCATCACTAAATTTGAGGGGTATGCATCCACATGGTGGTAGTCTAAAGTGAGAGAACTATCCAGAGATCTCGTTTATGATTTGCCTACATGGAAAGAGTTATTGGCATTAATGGAAGTGAGTTATGTTGTACCTACTTATCATCAAGAAGTCATGAAGAAGGTGTACATGCTTCGACAACATCCCAAAAGTGTTGAAGAATATTATGATGAGTTTGAGAGCTTTAGTATGAGGTCTAAAGTTGATGAGTCTATACTAAACACGGTGATACAATTTGTTACCAACTTGAGAAAAGACATCTCAAAGCCCATGAGACTTCAATACTATGCAAGTTTAGAGGAGTCTTTTCATGATGCCTCTACAATTGAAAAGGACTTGAAGGAAGAGAAAGCATACAAGTCCAAGTTTACCTCAACTTCATCATGGAGTAAGGATGAAGATAAGTAGAAGTCGTTGTCTTTCCAAGAGAACTCCAAAGGTAGTGGTTAAGCTACTCAAACTAAAGCCGAATACAAGGGGAAAAGGGACGACAAATCTAAAGGAGGTACGTTTGTGAAACCTAACATTCCTCGTCCTTCTACCATTCAATGTTTTAGATGCCAAGGTAGAGGACATATTGCAAGTCAGTGTCCTAATAGAAGACCCATTGTGGCCTTGTTTGATGGATATTGTAAGGATAATAAGGAGGAGTGGGAGGTCAAGAAAAAGAATGATGGGCTTAATGAAGAAGAACCATTGGCTTATGATGAAGAGCAGTTTTAAGGAAAATGTAAATTTTGCTCATCTCTTGAGAAGAGGAGAACTTCTAGAATGTAAACATGGTAAGCCTATAGTTAGGAAAGAGGATGATTTATCATAAATTGGTGTTGAGACTTTGTAAGTGTATGAGAACTTATCATGCGTCATCAGGCGAATCATGGGGGTACTTGATAAATAAGAGCTTGATCAAAGAGAGATTTGATGATTGAATTGTCTTTAATAGACTTGATATTTGGTTACTCTAGCTTAGGGTAGTGATTGGGTTCAATTCCAGCTGTTAGCTTAGATTGAGTGATTAGGGTGGATTCTTGAATTGCTTGTGTCATCTTCTTCACTTGATTGATCATCGAGTAATCATCTTGTGGATTCAATTTGGTTTCTCGTGTATTTGATTGAATTCTCTTCTCCCTTGATTGATTGTGTATTCAATTAGCTAGAAGTATTTATGGTATGCCTCTTACAAACATAGTCCAAAAGTGGTTATTTAAAATAAGGCCCGAAAGTGACCTTGGAAGACTACATGGTCGCACATCATGCGTGAGGTGTGGTGCGATTCACATCATCCATTGTGGGGGTCGCACATAGAATCGCACACCTCTGGCAGCAAGCCTCCTTCATGTTGTCTTCATGTGCGAAGCTTGTGCATTTTGCACTATCCATTGTGCCCTTCGCACATGGATTCACACATCTCTGACAGAAACCATCTTCATCGTTTCTTCTTCCTATTGCTTCCAAGCAATCATATAAATATTGAATTGCTACATTTAGAGTGTAATGAGGCTCTTTCAAGATCCCTTTTGTTCTCCAAGAGTGAGTGTGTCTTGGATCCTCTTGTCTAGACCTTGAAGTATAAAGCTAGAATGAACATTGCTGGGCAATATCATATCATCCTCCCCTTCTTGAAAAGGATTCATCCTCGAATCCAAACCTTGCAAAAACAAAGGAAAGACAAACAAGCACAAATTCCTCATAGTATGAGGGTTAGCATATATGTTAGCACAAGTAGTATCATGCCAAAGAGGCACCCGTGGAGGGTCTCCAGGGTCAAAGGGATATAAAACCCACTCAACTTGGTCACAAAGATAATTGGATTCTAATTTGATTCTAATTTGTATTGGGCTCTGTTCTCTATATCGAGCAGAGGCTACATTTCAAATTTTGAGTCATACTGAGTTAAATTGAGAGAGTTGCAAATTTCAAATTCATAAGTTGTTCGTGGTGTTCTTCAAGGTGTTGTTGAAGAAAAAGGTGAAATAAAGGAGTTTAATCCAAAGGAGAATCAAAAGTAAAGAGTAATTGTGTTTGTACAAAAGAGAATTTACCAAAAGGGGCAAGTACTAAGAAGAAAAGGTACAAAAAAGCTGCAAACCGAGTACAAGGCGGAAGCTACAACGTTCTGCCTGGGAAGGTACGAAGTGAGGCGCGACTAGCACTTTTCTTGGTGCAAAATGCACCAGCACTTTACCCCAGGCAGATCACATTATATTTTGGGGTGCGAAGTTAAGGTGCGACGGGCACTCTTCCACGTGCAAATCGGATCAATCGGGGCACGAACCTAAAGTTGAAGAATCGATTTCCCCATCAAATCTCAGGTTTAATATTCTTAGATTCATTTCTTTGATTCTTCTATCATCTATAAATCCTAAGACTAATTAACAACGAGTATTTGCTCTACTTAGTTGTAATTAGATCCCTTGCGTTTGTTTCACTTCGTACCAATTCCTTGTGTGCTTTTATCATTTGATCATTCGTTGAAAACCTTCTTGGCTCCATCCATTTGATTTTAAGTCTCCTTTCTTTTGGGTAACAAGAATGCATTCCTCCACAAAGGATAGGTGACTTGTGACTTAGTTGAGCAAAGGGAGTTCACTATCTATATTTGGAAGATGCATAGAAGGTAAGTTGAGCGTTCACATACGAGAGGGTGAGGAACTTTACTACTAACATCGTGTGTTGAATTTTTCAGGTACAATGTCAAGGGCACTTGATTATGCTCATGAAGAAGAGAGTTCCCTTAATATTGAGGCAGCCTTTGCCTCAATAATACAGCAAATAACGAATATGAATGGGAGCTTAGCACATTTAAATGGAAGCATGGCCAATAGGAATGGAAGGATGGATCATATGGAGGATATGATGGTGAATGTTAAGAGTACTAATTGGGTGGACTCACCTCATACCACTCATGGGTCGGGAGAGAATAGGAACATGAGTTCCTCAATGACTATTACCCCAGGGTATGCACGTAAGTTATGCAACCCTTGAAACAACCCAATCCCAATCTCACAAATCCAACAATCCTCCTACCCAATGTCTAACTGTCCGAACAGTGTTAGACAAACCTCCACTCATCCAAATCTACCACTACAAGAAGAATGTCCTTTTGTAGCAAACAAAAATTAAACTCCACTTCGAAATACATCACATGCTAACTTGCATGTACCACGTAACCAAAACCAAGAGCCTTATAATGATAGCCACCACAATCCACTATACGAAAAGTTTGAGGAAGCAAATGCCAATAGACACTATGATGGACTTCAATATGGTGGAATATAAGGTTATCATGCACCGAGAGATAGAGTCCAACCCGCAAGTTATGGTAAGAATCAACGTGTGAGATGGCAAGGTGGACTTGGCTCATAAAGATAATGACTTATTTGTGAATGTTGAGCCAATTAAATGTTCAAAATGCATGGATGAGGAACACTCTTTAGTGGGACTCATCAACATGGATATTGTAGCACAAACTAACCAAGGTACTAGCATTTTACCTAGTACCAATTCTTCTCTTTTGTAGATTCATAAAGGATTGCTTTCCAATGAGGTTTCTCAAAGTTTACCTCACAAATATGAAATGACAAGTGCCATGGTATCCGACTCTAAGGATTCCAACTTGAGAGAGACAAGAGAGGACCAATCCTATTGGTCCAAGATTATTCTTGAGATGGGAATGCCTTGTAAGCCAAGGTTGGAACACGAGCATGTCAAGGCGGCCACTCCAACCCAAGGTATGTACCCACCCTCTTTGATTCCAAGTGACCCTTGGAGACATGATGACATTTTTGTTGTGGTGGGTAAACTCTTGAGAATGGGTGCTTTTATGCCTCATCGTGAACATTTTAATGTCTTTCATCTTTAATCTTTATTTTATTCCAATGTGTTTAATTTGCATTCAAACTAAGTTTGGGATGAGAATTCTATATGTTGTTAATTGTGGAGTCCATGTGGTACATTTAGTGTCAAGATCATGATGCCAACTTCTTGTTACCATCATATGGGTAGACAACTTGAAGTGTTAGGTTGGACTCTTGAAAGTATGCTTGAACTCTTGATTGAAGGGTACCCATCTTCTTGGGAGGACCACGTGTTTTTGAATGTATCTGTTGTTAAAAGGTCTCTCGTTCACTTTCCAAGCATGCCTATTTTGGAAGATACCCTCCCTTTGAGGAGTTATGTGACAAGAAAGGGTGACACTTATGTGTTGGTTATTATCATGTGTCCAAGCATATGACAATATTATTGATAGGATCCTTGTACCTAAATGTAAGTTTGCATCTGAGGACATCATGATTGACACTATTGATATTCTTACCTTTCTTTACTATTTTTTGCATATCATGATATTCATGTTATGGTAAGTATACATCTTATGTGGGCGTGGTTCTTATGACAAAAGAAGGTGGTGTGTGCCCAAATGCCATGACTCTATCCTTAGGTGTTCCCCGTTGTTGTGCTTTGCTTGATATAATTCGTGAGCTTAATAGTATTCTTGCATATGGAAACACCTTTGATTATACTAGAGTGATAAATGCCTTTCTCTACTACCTCTTTGCATTCGATGATATTCATGCTTGCTTTTAAATTGCATGTACAAGGGGTAGGCATACCTTTGGTTTGTTCCATTGTGTGTGTGACCAAGTGGTACCTTTCTTTGATGGGTACTTTCTTAGTAATGGATTGAGCAACCAATTCCTTTGTACTCCATATGTTGACTATTTGGTCATTGCAATAGGGAATTCTTGGTAGTATCTTAACAATGTACCTCTTTGCCATACTACTATTTGTGCTAACCTATGTGCTAACCCTCATACTATGAGGAAATTGTGGTTGTTTGTCCTACTTATGTTCTTGCAAGGTTTGGATTCGAGGATGAATCTTTTTCAAGAAGGGGAGGATGATATAATATCACTCGGTGACATTCATGCTAGACCTATACTTCAAGGTCTAAACAAGAGGATATGAGCCACACCCACCCTTGGAGCATAAAAGGGAGCTTGGAGGGGCCTTATTACACCCTAATCGAAGCAAGACAAAGATCTCCAAGCCCTACAAGCTATATTCATGAATAAAGAGACTTTGGAGATTATTGAAGAAGGTAGATCAAGTATCTATGACTTGTGGATGATCGCATGGATCAAAGATGAGGTTGACAGAGTTTCTGCCTCAAGGTGCGACCAGTGCTGCGACACGCACAACCACTGGTGCACTTTGCACAGGGCCTTCACACATCATGTGCATTGGGCACTTTGGGAGGTGCGTCCAGCATCTCAATTTCGCACCAAAACCCATCATGAGCCAAATTTGGAGTCTTCTTAGGTCACTTTTCGGCCTTTAGTTGTACAAGGCAAACACTATAAATATATGC
This sequence comes from Jaltomata sinuosa, assembly GCA_003996215.1. Lineage (NCBI taxonomy): Eukaryota > Viridiplantae > Streptophyta > Magnoliopsida > Solanales > Solanaceae > Jaltomata > Jaltomata sinuosa. The sequence continues at coordinate 414,920 of QJPP01000704.1, forward strand.
CTTTGTCTTTTACATTCTTTAGATTTTGATGAATATTGAATTGCTTTGAAAGCTTCTAGTTGCTACTCTCTAGCTTGTGGTCATTGGACGGATTTCCCAATTAGTTAACCTAGTTTAGAAATCTATTAGGTGGATTCCTAATAGTACTATTGGGTGAATTCTTAATAGTGTAGTTGAGTGATTAGGGGTGGATTCGTTTGATTGCTTGTTAACTTTTTTTGCTTGATTAATCATAGAATCATCCATTTATGGGTTCATTTGTGTCTCTTGTTTGATTGAGTTGGGTTTTTGTTTATTGATTGAGCTCAATTGGTAGGTGAGGGTATAAAGTCCCTTTTTCCCTATAAACTTGATTGATTAGCTTTAATTTCGCATATCTTTTGTTTATTTAATTTCTGCATTTGGATTTTGATTAGTTTCCCTAATCGAGCTCTTATCATTTAGCATCAGAGCATAGACTAAAAGATTGTTTCCATAATTCTTAATCCTAGGTTCAAAAATCTGAAGATTTCAAAAAGAATTGAAAAAAAAACATTTTTAGAAAATTTTCACAAAAAAAATTGTTGATCTAGTGTTTTGTTTGAAAATCTTATACTAGAATCGTGTTCTCTAGTATCAATTGAAAATTCACAAGTTGTTCTTGGTGTTCTTCAAGATATTATTGAAGAAGAAGGTGAAATAAAGGAGTTGAATCCAAACGAAAAGCAAAAGAAAAGAGTGCTTGTGTTTGCACAAAAGTGAATTTACCAAAAATGGCAAGTACTAAGAAGAAAAGTACAAAAAAACGATGGAAAATGAGTACAAGGTGGAAGCTACAGCGTTCTACCTGGGCAGGTGCGAAGTGAGGTGCTACCAGCACTTTGCTTGGTGCAAAACGCACCAGCACTTCACCCCAGGCAGATCAACATTCTGTTTTGGGGTGCGAAGCAAGGTTCGAAGGGCACTCTCCCAAGTGTTAATCGCATCCACGGGGGCACGAGCTGAAAGTTGAAGTATCAATTTCATCCATCAAATCTCAGGTTTAACCTTCTTAGTTTCATTTCTTTGATTCTTCTATCATCTAGAAATACTAAGACTAATTAACAATGAGTATTTGTTCTACTTAGTTTTAATTAGATCTCTTGCGTCCAGTTCATTTCATACCAATTGTTTGTGAGCTTTTATCCTTTGATTATTCACTGGAAACTTTCTTGGCTCCATCCATTTGATTTTGAATCGTCCTTATTTCGGGTAACAAGAATCCATTCCTCCAAAAGGATAGGTGACTTGTGACTTGATTGAGCAAAGGGAGTTCACTATCAATCTTTGGAAGACGCATAGAAGGTAAGTTGAGCGTTCACATACGAGAGGGTGAGGAACTTTACTACTAACATCGTGTGTTGAATTTTGCAGGTACAATGTCAAGGGCACTTGATTATGCTCATGAAGGAGAGAGTTCCTTTAATATTGAGGTGACCTTTGCCTCAGACACAAAGCAAATAGCGGATATGAATGGGAGCTTATCACATTTAAATGGGAGCATGGCTAATATAAATGGAAAGTAGGATTGTATGGAGAATAGGATAGTGAATGTTGAGAGTCCTAATCGGGTGGTCTCACCTCATACACTCATGGGTCGGGAGCAAATAGGAACACGAATTCCTCAATGACTATTACCCCAGGGAATGCACGTGAATTATGCAACCCCCAATAACACAAGCCCAACCCCACAAATCCAACAACCTCCTTTCCGAATGTCTAACCATCCGAACAATGTTAGGCAAAGCTCCACTCATACAAATTATCCTCTACAAGAGGAATGTCCTTTTGTAGCAAACCAAAACAAAACTCCACTTCAAAATGCATCACATGCTAACTTGTATGTACCACATAAACAAACCCAAGAGCCTTACCATGATATCCACCATAATCCACTCTACGAAGATTTTGAGGAAGCAAATGGCAAAAGACACTACGATGGACCTCAATATGGTAGAAGACAAAGTTATGGTGCACTGAGAGATCGAGTGCACCCCGGAGGTTATAATCAGAATCAAGGTGCAAAATGTCAAGGTAATAGATATAGAGGTGAATGGTTTGATGATCACAACGATGATCATTATGGTAATCATGGTGATAGATATGGTGGTCAATATGACGAGAGGTATGGTTTTCATCAAGAAGATTGTGGTAACCATGATAGAGGATAGCACACCATCAAGGTTACTCTTCCAACATTCAAAGGTAGTAGTGATTCGGAAGAATTCCTTGAGTGGAGGTTACAAAGTGAAAGGATCTTCCTCACCAATAACATTTAGAATGCCTTGAAAGCCAAATGTTCCATCACTCAATTTGAGGGGTATGCATCCACATTGTGGGAATCTAAAGTGAGAGAACTAGCCAGAGATCTCGTTTAGGATTTTCCTACATGGCAAGAGTTATTGGCATTAATGGAAGTTAGTTATGGTACACCTACTTATCATCAAGAAGTCATCAAGAAGGTGTACATGCTTCGAAAACATCCCAAAAGTGTTGAAGAATATTATGATGAGTTTGAGAGCTTGAGAATGAGATCCAAAGTTGATGAGACTATACTAAAAATGGTGATTCAATTTGTTACCAACTTTAGACAAGACATCTCAAAGCCCATGAGACTTCAACACTATGCAAGTTTAGAGGAGACTTTTCATGATGCCACTACAATTGAAAAGGACTTGAAGGAAGAGAAAGCATACAAGTCCAAGTTTACCTCAACTTCATCATAGAGCAAGGATGAAGATAAGTAGAAGTCGTCGTCTTTCCAAGAGAACTCCAAAGGTAGTGGTCAAGCTACTCAAACTAAATATGACTACAAAGGGAAAGAGGATGACAAAGCTAAAGGAGGTACGTTTGTGAAACCTAACATTCCTCGTCCTTCTACCATTCAATGTTTTAGATACCAAGGTAGAGGAAACATTACAAGTCAGTGTCCTAATAGAAGACCCATTGTGGCCTTGTTTGATGGATATTATACGGATAATAAGGAGGAGTGTGAGGTCAAGAAAAAGAATAATGGGCTTGATAAAGAAGAACCATTGGCTTGTGATGAAGAGAAGTTAGAGGAAAATGTAAATTTTGCTCATCTCTTGAGAAGAGGAGAACTTCTAGAATGTGAAGATGGTAAGCCTATAGTTAGGCAAGAGGATGATTTCTCATAAATTGGTGTTGAGCCTTTGTAAGTGAATGAGAACTTATCATGCATCGTGAGGCAAATCATGGGGGTACTTGATAAACAAGAGCTTGATCAAAGAGAGATTTGATGATTGAATTATCTTGAATAGACTTGATATTTAGTTACTCTTGCTTAGGGTAGTGACTGGGTTCAATTTCAATTGTTAGCTTAGATTGAGTGATTAGGGTGGATTCTTGAATTGCTTGTGTCATCTTCTTCGCTTGATTGATCATTGAGTTATCATCTTGTGGAATCAATTTGGTTTCTCGTGCATTTGATTGAATTTTCTTCTCCCTTGATTGATTGTGTATTCAATTAGCTACAAGTATTTATAGTATGCCTCTTACAAACATAGCCCAAAAGTGGCTATTTAAAATAAGGCCCAAAAGTGACCTTGGAAGACTACATGGTCGCACATCATATGCGAAGTGTGGTGCGATTCGCATCATCCATTGTGCGGGTCACACATGGATTCGCACACCTCTGGCAGCAAGCCTCCTTCATGTTGTCTTCATGTGCGAAGCTTGTGCATTTCGCACCATCTATTGTGCCTTTCGTACATTACTTCACACAGCTATGACAGAAACCATCTTCGTCGTGTCTTCTTCCTATTTTTTCCAAGCAATCATCTAAATGTGGAATTGCTACATTTGGAGTGTAATGAGCCTCATTCAAGCTCCCTTTTGTGCTCCAAGGGTGAGTGTATCTTTGATCCTCTTGTCTAGACCTTGAAGTATAAGGATAGAATGAACGTTGCCGGGCAATATCATATCATCCTCCCCTTCTTGAAAAGGATTCGTCCTCGAATCCAAACCTTGCAAAAACAAAGGAAGGACAAACAAGCACAAATTCCTCATAGTATGAGGGTTAGCATATGTGTTAGCACAAGTAGTATCATGCCAAAGAGGCACCCGTGGAGGGTCTCCGAGGTCAAAGGGATATAAGACCCACTCAACTTGGTCACTAAGATAATTGGACCAATCCAATGAATCCCTACCTCTACAAAAAATAAATCCAATACAAACATGCATATCATCATATGCAAAGAGGTAGTAAATAAAGGTGATAATGATACTAACCTCAGCTAAGGTGTTCTCACAAGTAAGACCACAAGAAGATGAGATAAGATATTCCGAGCAAATTATGCCTCTCTTTCTCAAGCAACTTCCCAAGGGAAGTAAGATCATCAATGGAGTCATGCTACTAGAGGGATTAAGGACACTATTAGAAACCAATTCAATCAAAATTAAATGGTCCTCCTATGAAGTTGGGTTCCCTTTAATCATGAGCCTAAGCATGCTCCCAAGAGTCCAAGTCACTACTTCAAGATGTCCATCCCCAAGAGGGTGACAAGAAGTTGACAATACAATCTTGGTACCAAGTGTACCCCATGGACTCTCCCACAAACAATTAATTGACTTGGCATTCAAAAGTTATAGCTCACACAACTGAAGCACAAGTGTGTCACACAAGGATACAAGTCGATAAGAGGCACCCATAGTAGGCAATGACATATTTGCCTTAGGGTCCGTAAGAGTTACTAGTATGAGATCACACACTACCAAAGGATCTCCAGGCTCAAAAGGATAGGAGACCCACATGTCTTGTTTGCTCAAACAATCACACACTCCACGTAGTTTTCTACCTCTACACAATGTATTTTGAATACAAGTATGAACATCATAGAGTGTAAAGAGGTAGTAAAGAAAGGTATCCCGCAAGATAACCTCATCCATGGTGTCATCGCTTGTAAGCTCACTATTGGATTCAAGAACACAATCAAGCATACCAATAGGGTTAGGATAATCCAAGGGACAAGTATCAAAATTTAAACAATTGTCACCTTCCTCTTCCAAATAAAAATTCCTAAATTGACCTTCACCTCCACTAGGATCAAAAAGATTAGAATTAAAGTCATCTAACTCATCCTCATATTTATCAAACAAAGGTGGGGTGTCATACAAGGGATCACTTTTATCACCAATTTCATAAGGATAATCACTAATTGGGTTTTTCAAATAATCAAGCAAATCAATTTTATCACCCAAAGGATCATTCCATTTGACACAATCCTCCCCACTAGATATACTCTCATCTTCCAAGAAGAGGTTTCCATCTTTGGAAAGTGTGTTGTCACACCAAAGTGGGTTATCATATAAGATATAGCCCTCAAGAGGAGCTACCTCACAATCAAGATTCACACCACCAGATTCTTCATTTGGAGTGACCTCTTCATCCACAAACAAGACATTATCCTCAAACAAGGTATAGCTTGTAATCTCTACACAAAGTAAAGACTCATCAAACTCATGTAAAAGTAATCTATAACCCACACTTAAGTCACTATCATGCTCATCTTCATTAATGAAAATGTTGAGATTAGCTTTGTTACCTTGTAGCTCATATGAAGAATCATCTCCACCTTGGTCATCATCATTGGAGCACATTTGCTCCCTTTGGAAGCTTTCAACCACCTCATGATGATCCATATTTTGAGGTTCCTCGTTGGGTTTGCTTCCAAGAATACCTGCACAAGTATCAAGATAACTAGACAAAGAAGAGAAGTTACAATAGTTAGTATAAGGTTATGACAACCCTCTCACATCACTCCACACAACCTCTTCTTTTTCCTCTCTAGAGTTGTCACTTTTCACACTCTTACTCCTCTTAATCTTCTCTCTCAATTTCAATCGAGTTAGGACAAGTGCCAAGTATTCCTTGAGAAGGGTTAGAAGATCCCTTCAACTCAAGTTTCTACTTTTATGCACAAGGAGTGGATATTTCCGCTTCCATGCTCAACTCCTTCATGCCATCTTCACAAGGAGTAGCTTGCTTTGGTTCGATTAGCAACTCCTTAGGTTCATCTTCATGAGGAGTAGCCTTTGCCTCATTTTCTTGCAACTCTTTAGATCTATGGGTAATATACACTTGGTAGATCTTGTTCCATTGTTCCTCTATTAAAGAACATTCTTGACTTAATGAAGAAAAATCTTTCCTTATTGAAGCAAAATCTTGCCTTATCGAAGCACATTCTTCCCTCACATAAGTATGATCTTCTTGCGAATTCGGGAGTGGTTCACTTGCACTTGCTTCTTTTGGGGTCATTGGTGGGAAGAGAAGTTTTCCCTTTTTGTTTGCCACATACTTGTACCATTCTTGTGTACATGGAATCCTATGACTTTGGAACCAAGAATGTCCCAAGCGTATGTGACTAGTATCCATAGGAGCCACATCACACCAAACCTTTTCTTGATACTCTCTAAGTGAAAAGAGTACCTTCACATATCGGTCAACCCAATATCCATTTAGAATGGGATAAGGGTTGGGTCTCCTCACACAAAGTAGTCTTAACCACTCAACTACTTGAGGGGTGATGAAGTTGGTACAACTACGGTGATCAAGTCCAAGATCATACCCCATACTACCATAAATATTCACTTTTGTTTTAAGAAGTTGCCTCCCCGAGCCACTCCTATCTTGAAACATTGGACTCCCTCTACTTCCTCTAATGCCATATCCATATTGTGAACAAGACACATTAGCATTAGGATAAGAAGTACGAGACATGGTATTCCTAGAAGTAGGAAATACCCATATACCATCATTCTTTGGACGACTCCTACTTGCTTCAACACATACACTCATGTCTCTTTAATTAGGATAGGAAGTAGCACAAGACGAGGCGTAGAATTCAACCTCACAACCTCCACTTTTACAAGGACTTTCAGCAAATTATTCATAAGGTATGTGTGAGAAAGTGTTATACCTCACATCGCCTCCATCTTCATGGTGTGTAGTGTGAGAAACTTCACCCTCATCGTAAGACTCATCATACGGTTCTCCTACTCCTTCATCTTCATCATATGATCCATGAACACTTGCTTTGTATTCACTTCTGGAGTAGTAGTATTCATCACCATGTTGTCCATGGTCACACAAACCATCATAGCCCTCATTGGCTCCATCATGTTTGAAGTCATAGCCCTCGTTGGCTCCATTATAGCCTTCATAGGCCTCAACATTAGAATCGTAGCCTTCGTTGCTACAAGCATAGATTTCCATGTCATCATCACAATTATCTGAGGCTATGAATGACATGATTCCTTGTAGCTCCTTTGCAACCTACCTGCAAAACTAGCAAACAATGTTAGTGGCAAAATTCCTCACGTCTCTCGTATTTAAACTCATAACTCACCTTCCTAGAGTGTCGTTCCCAAAGTTGATGGAGAACTACCTTTTTTCAATCAATTCACAAGGTCACTTATACTTTGTGGAAGAATAGATTATTGTTACTTGAAAAATGGATGACTCAAATTCAAATGGAAGTATCCAAGAAATGATCAACGAGTTTGTAAAATGAGAAAAGCTAGAAGGAATTAGCACGAAATGAAATTCGGACTCAAGAAATAATCAACAACTAAGTAGATCAATTACTTGTTGATAATTAGCTTTAAGAATCAAGAGAGTTGAATTAGAATCAAGGAAATGGAACTAGGAAGTTAGAACGTGAGATTCGTTGGACAAAATTGAAGTTAGCAAAAAATCAGCATGTGCTGGTATGTTTCGCACCTTCCGTTGTGCCCCTCGCACATCATTTCACACATGAAACCAGTAGTTCATGACTTGACGTGCGAAATCTATTTTCTGGTCGCACCAGGCATTGTGCCCATCGCACATCACTTCGCACAGCCCCAAAACAAACACCTGAAGCTTCCAATTTTTGCACTTTTTCTGATTTTTCTTGTACCTTTTCTCCTAGTACTTGCCCTTTTTGGTAAATTCCCTTTTGTACTAACACAAGTACTCTTTATTATCCTTTTCCCTTTGGATAAAACACACCTTTTTGAGATTCTTCTTCTTCAAGACTTGAAGAACACTAAGAATAATATGAATTTTAAATTTCTGAAACTTCTTCAATTTAGCTCCGATTGACCCCAAATTTGAAACGTAGCCTCTCTTCGATGTAGAGAACAAAGCCCAGTACAAATTAAAATCAATTACCACAAAAATCAAAGAGACCCATTTCCATGTTCTTCAAGTTCTTCAAAAGCTTCAAATCCAAATATGGTAGAAGCTTCAATTTAGCTCTGATTTCTTCAAATTTTGAGATTTGAACTCCTTATGATAAGGAGATCAAAGCCCAATAACTTTGAATCTTTAATCTAACCCAGATCTTCAAAACCCTCTTGCTTGTTCTTCAAGTTCTTCAACCTAACAATGGTGAAAACCTCAAATAAACTCCAAACAAGATGAAATCTCAGATCTAGACTCAATATACGTAGCCTCTCAGATCAGAAACACAAACTCAAAAAAATAAAAAATAATTGCTTTTTTCCAAAAATGTTTTTCACATTTTTTTTTATTTTCAAATTTATGAATCTAGAATTAAGAATTATGGGAACAATCCTTTAGCCTAAGCTCTGATACCATATGATAAGATATCAATTGGGGGTACTAATTAAAATCTTTCAAATACATGAAAATTAAAGATAGATGAGAAATAATAGATGAGAAGTGAAGAAAGAAAGGCTTAATTGAATCCACAATCAAACCAAGGGGGAAGAGACTTGAAATTCCTGAGAAATGAGAAACACAAATGAATCCACAAATGAGCAACTCAAGTGAAAATCAAGGTAAAAGAGTTTTATATCAACAATGAGAATCAACTCATCACTAACCTAAGCTACACTAAGCTAAACTAAGGGAATCCACCCTCCACAAACTACACTCACAACGAGTTTCTTCAAATCTCAATTCAACATAATCTAAGGAATGAAAATAGCTAAGGCATGTATTTATAGTATGCCTCTTACAAACATAGCTCAAAAGTGGCAATTTAAAATAAGACTCAAAAGTGACCTTGGAAGACTACATGCCCTCACATCATGTGCGAAGTGTATTGCGCTTCACATCATCCATTGTGCGGGTTGCACATGGATTCGCACAGCTCTGGCAGTAACCCTTCTTCATGTTGTCTTCATGTGCAAAGCTTGTGCGTTTCGCACCATCCATTGTGTCCTTCGCACATGGCTTTGCACAGCAATGATAATAACCATATTCATGGTGTCTTCTTCCTCTTTCTTCCAAGCAATCAGCCAAATGTGGAATTGCTTCATTTGGAGTGTAATGATGCTCTTCCAAGCTCCTTTTTATGCTTCAAGGGTGAGTGTGGCTTGGATCCTCTTATCTAGACCTTGAAGTATAAGTCTAGCATGAACGTTGTCGGGCGAATATCATATCAGGATGTGCCTATTTTCATCTTCATGTGCTGCTCCTCCAAACATCCCTTTCATTTGTATAAGATGGAGCATTATGCTAGTAACGTAGAACACCGCATTTCCAACCATTGGGGGTAGGCGGATTGCACCTACTACCACTTGAATTACGGGTTCATTGGCTACATCTATGAATCCGTCGATACTTCTGTTGACACTTTTGTTTATTACCACTTCACTCTGTGCAATGGACAAAAACAACAAATCAAATAAAAAGAACAAACACTCTACAAGGTAATTTTAATTCACAATCAAAAAGACTATTAAAACACAATTCCCCGGCAATGGCGCCATTTTTGATAACGCGTAAATGTACTCTCCAGGATGGAGGTATCAGTGATTGTTAAGCAAAATACAATTTATATTATCCGATGGGAGTCGGAGTCGAGCCCACAGATAATTGGAGCTTAGCCAAAGAGATTGTAGAAAAGACTTCCCACGAGAGTAGATTGTCCAAACAACAAATAATATAAAAAATGGGGGGAATTGGAAATCTGTCACAATTCAATTCCAAACCAAACAATAAAAATAAATGCAAGGTGTAAAAAAGAGAGAGGACGACGAGGGATGTGCTTCCGATAGGACTCGAACACGGTTCAAGGTACTTGCTCACTTGCATAAACTCTTACTAACTAACATAGGTAGCATTGGTTTTAGGAATGCTTATTAATCTTTCGGTCAAACAATCATTCATCCAATATTTTTTATTCAATCACCATTGTTTAGTCATAAACCAACCAATATAAGCTTGGGGAGGTCACACTATCTCTTGCTTAGACCCATAAATGGGTGTTTTTGGTGAATTAAGCTATTTCTAGCCTCAATATAAGTGGAATCCCAAGCATCCACTAGCAATTTCACATCCAAAATTATGAACCCCTTTCTCAAGAAAAAACACAGTCAAGTAAATTAAATCAATATTTGCAACCACTAATTTTAGAGTTAAAATATGGAGAAATCACTAGATCCATATCACATTAGAAATTATAAATGCAAAGAAGCAAGACCCATACCCTTTTATCAAGTACTCATCATCAACACATCCCTAGATAAGGAAACTTACCCACTCATGCTAAAGGAAGAAGAAAGTATACCCATTAGGAAATTCAAATTTCTTTTCATTAATTGTAGCAAGAATCTAATATACAAGCTCAAATTTACAAGTCCAAGGTTGAATATTGAGAGAATGTATTGAAACCCTCTTTCTTGCCTTGGGAGAGAAACTAGCTTCCAAAATAGAAAAACTTAAACTATTCAAAGCTATGCCTAAATTAGGTTTTAGAATATTCCCAAATTATCACATCAAAATGGATGAAAATGCCCTTCAAAAGTTGTGCAGCGCGACGTGAATTTTGCACATCATCTTGTGTGCATCGCACAGCTTTGCACAAGCAAAATAGTGACTTAGCCAACTTCCAGTTGTCATGCAAAGTGGGGTGCGGTCGCACCAAGCCTTGTGCGTGTTGCACAGTGGCCGCACCCCGTAATAGATCCTTCTCTTCTCTTCTGAGCTTCATGTGGAGGAACATGTGGGCCATAGCTTGTGTTGTTCGTGTCGCACGAGATCCACACCTCATCACAAAATCTTCGTCTTTTTTGATGAACTTCACACTTCAACTCCTTTTGAGCTTTTTTAGGTCCATTTCCTTGTTTTCTTCCCTAGGATAAGAGTACATGTATTCATGTCAATAAAGGCCATAAGAACCTCTAAATCTTATCAAAACATGTCAATAATTCATGAGTAAAGGCTTAATAAGTTGGTAGATTACAGACTTATCACATTGGCTGGAGGTATTAACTTCATCATTGGTAAGATGCTCCTCATCTATCTCTTCATCTTCCTCTGCTAAGGCCTCAAAAACATTGTCTATTTCTATCCCTTTTATGGAGAAAGAGAAAGTTGTGTCACTTAGGGACTTAGAAGGATCATTCTCTTGCTTGAATCTTCCGTTTGTAGGGTTCCATGTTGTAATGACCCTTTCGGCCATTTTTATATTTTTACCTTCTTTGTACTCTTAGAGCTTGTATATGGTGGCCCCAAGTCATTTATGACTCACTAGGACCAGTGGTTTGATGCATAAACCGTTAGTTAGGTCTTTATGGCCGTTTCCCCATTTTAGAGCCTTAACTTTAGGAATCATTGACTTCGATCAACATTCTTGGTAAATGTGCTCGGAATTGAATTTTGATAATTTTGTTAGCTCCAAAGCATGGACTTTGGTCTAGTTACACCTTTGGTTGGGATTCGAGAGCTTTCCAGCTTAGAATTCTCTCTCATTTTGTGTTTTCAGGCCAGTTTAGCTTGTATGGTTGACTTTGGTCAACATCTGGAGAAGACGGCCTCGGATGGAAATTCCATCAGCATTGTTAGCTCCATAATATCAAGTTTAGGCTAGAGGGGCCATTGGTTCGGGTCTCGAGGCTTCTAGACTTGATTTTTGCCCTTAGGTTCCATTTCGGAATAGTTGGTCTAAAGGTTGAATTGGGCACGGGGCCCACTTTTCATTAAATAGACCTCCGATGGGATTCTCATTGATTTTATTGGATCCAGAATTCCGTTTATAGTTGAATAGCTCAGCTTGTTTGTGTTTGCGGGAACCCAGATGCATTCCCGGGGGTCTATCATGTGAAAATTTGCCTAGGGTTGGTTGCTGGTTGCTGGTGTGGGCAGCACTGTGCGCCCTTGACACCCTGACCGCATGTTCCCCTGCGCCTCAGCACCCTGGACACTTGTTCCCCTGCACCTCAGCACCCTATCCACCCTGTTCGCCTGTGCCCCTGCGCCTCAGCTCCCCTGCCACTCTAGCCCCTGTGCCCCTGCATCTCAGTGCCCACCCTGGCCCTTGGGTGCTAGCAGCTTAAATAGCTATCCACCCTTCCATTTTCTTCTTATATACTTCTTCTCCAAAAAATTTCCTCCATAGAAATTATACACCAAAACCTCCATTAATCATCCTTGTTCATTCCAAAAGCTTGAAGGCTTGTATATTTTTGATTCTTGTTCGATTATTGGCTCCTTAATCCAGTAAATCCCCTCTTTAAATTCTGATTTCTCCATGGGTTAGCTCCTAAAAACTCCATTAAAGCACCTTGAAAAATTCCCATCAACTTGGAGATAATTCATTGTTGATCCTTGAGCATTTATTGACTTCTAAATTGGGTAAGTGTCTCGTTAATTTCTGGCTTTCTTCCATAAATCCTTTCTTTAAATTCTTGCATTGATGGGCTGTTTTGAGCCCCATTGATGGTCCATTTTTTCTCAAATTTTGAGCATGTTCTCCCAGGAATGTGGTGAACACCATGGTATTTTTAATTTCTAATTTTGGGTTATGGGGCCCACGAGCCTGCTTTTGACCCAGATTTCAACCCGGCTAAACTTTTAGCAATATGGGTATCGTTAGCTTCATATTGATGCATAGAATATGTTGTTGATAGTTTGTTCATGATTCAGGGATTCTTGGAGCAGTTCAAGCTTGGACGACGCCATTCCAGCAGCTAGTCGTTGGACGACAGGTAGGTTATGGTCTTCCTTACCTTATATATTGCGTATTTTGGCAATAATTGCATTAATTAGTATCCTTGGGTGCGTTATTATAGGTTGGTACCCTAGACCTTGTTTGTCTCTTCTGTCTGATTTATTCTTATGTTGTTCGTAGTACTCATTGTAGTATTGTAATATTACCCTTGTGGCCTCGTGTGGCCTTTGTTTATGCCTCTGGACCATAGACGATGGGATACTTGGGAATTTCCATGAGTCTCAGAGATTGTGATGTTACTTTAGGCTGGATATCTATGTTCTAGAGCTGATTATGCCTGTGCAGGGCCGATATGTTATTTGTGAGCCATTGGGCTAATTGATTATTGTGAACATATCATTCATGTAAAGGTTTTTCTACATGTTTTACTACTATTATGGTTTTGGGCCTACTCTCACCTCATTTATAAACTTTGCATGGCCTGAGGGGATCATTTTTGGTAAAAAAGATTATAAAAGGATTCAAAACTGATTTTTATGGATCTTCTTGGAGTAAAAGAGATGTTATAGTGATTTTATCACCAGTTTTTGTACTTACAATAGACTCGGCGAGGCCAGGTGCTAGACTTGTTTTACTACTATTTTACACTCGGCTATGCTCTGGGCACCCTTTGTTGGGGTTTTGAGACTTGACTTATTGATTTAGACCTGAATAGTCTCCAAGCACTCATTGAGACTACGATTATTGATTTAGACCTGGATACACTCTGGGCAGCTTTCTATGGGATTCTAAGGTTTTGCAGTTTTTAGTATGTGGTTGAGGACCTCCATGGACCTTGCCATTCTGGACCAGGGGTTACGTGCTGAGTGTACCGGAGGAGGGGTATACGGTAGAGTTAAGGTATACGGGTGAGACCTTCCATGGATCCTGCCTCTATTGGGCCTTTGAGGTATCGGAGGTAGGTAACAAAAAGTTCTTCTATCACACCTGATTACATCATATCATCATGCATATTGTATTCATATTCCACCCTTGTTACTTATTTGCTCAGTGTACGCTCCGGTAGTATGGGATGCCAGAGGGTTTGTTTTCACTTGATTGTGTTCCCTTGTTGTATGGGTGGCCATTGGGACTATAGGTAGATTATACTACTTTGTTCATATTGTAGAGCTTGTTATAGCCTTCGATTATTGGTGGTTTAGGGGATATTGTCTTGGTATAGTACGAGTCATTGGACTCCCAATTATTAATGGATTAGTGGTTCCTTTATTAATTGAGGCACTATTTGTGTAACCTTCTGAGCAGTTATGGGTTATCAGATTCTATCCTTATTCGTGGTGCTGAATAGTGGTTTTCAGTTCTGTGTGGCTTAGTTTATTCCATCCGAAGGTTGCACTTATGAGGTTGATTTCAGTCTGTTCTTATCTTGAAGTTGAATTTTTAGCATGATTTAGTTAAATATATTGCTTCTAGCTTGAGTATGTTAATTGCTTCCTTTATTTCCCTTTTTTCTTTAGGTTACCGATATACTGTCATCTTTCTAAACTCACTCTTTATATATACTATTGTTGCAATTATCCAGGTGCATTCTTCTTTCCTTCACCTGTGTTCTGTGTTATATATATCTCCTTGTGTCTAGCATAGCATGCTTGTTTTCTCTTGGTTTCTATATGTGCTTGTTCTATGTGCATTCTCTATTATTTCTATGATTGTTTCTTTGTTATTTGCTATATTACTATTTTTATATCTTATATGCGCTCAGTCGGCTGATGATGCCTACTGGGTACTCGTTGCTTAGCAATTGGTGCTCATACTACACTTCTGCATCTTTCTGATGCAGATATTAGTGTAAGCTTTTGTCATTGACCGCATGGAGACTCATGCAGCTTTGGATATTTGAAACTAGGCTGAGCGCCTGATGACTGGGATTTACCATATCTCATCTTTTTGCATTATTACTCTTTATTTTTTCAGATATAGCTGAATATTCTATTTCATTACTTCTAGCACTTGTATTTTATTAGAAGCTCCTGTACTTTCGATACCAAGTCTTGGGGTTGGTGTAGTTTCCTTCTCTCTCTATATATATATATATATATATATATTCTGGTTGTTGCTTTTGCGTTGTCTATATCTTATATCTGCTTTCGCTTATTTCTGCTTATTATGCGTATTGGTTAGGTAGTAGCCCAATATTAACCATTCTGAGCTACGAGGATTGGTTCGCCTACTAGAGGGTTGTAGGTGCCATCATGACATAAGAAATTGGGTCGTGACATATGTCATATTACCCTCCATATCTTTACCTTTTTCTAGGACCTTTTTAAAATCATGTTATAACCAGAGTTGGCAATCTTTGCTATAGAATTTGGCTCTTTACTCAACTCCGGCTATAGGTGATACGATATTGCTCGGCACAACCCCTACAAGGCCATTCACTCGGAGCCAAGCTAATGAACTCCAGGCCCTACAAGATCTATTCATGTAACAAGGGGCTTTGGAAACCATTGAGGAGCGTCAATCAAGGATCTACAACTTGTGAATGATCGCGTGGGATCAAGAAGAGTCTGTCAGTGATTTTGTCCCGAGGTGAGACCAGGGTGCGAAGAGCACTTTCCCTGGTGCATATGGTACCTAAACTTTGCACCTCTGGTGCGACTAGGGTGCAACCAGCACTTCCCCTGGTGCATTTCGCACCTCAGTCCGCACATGACCCGTCATGGGCCAAGTTTGAAGTCTTCCAAGGTCACATTTAGGCCTTTAATTGTACAAGGCAAACACTATAAATAGAATCTTTTGTCATTTACATTCCTTATATTTGATGAATAGATAAATTGCTTTGAAAGCTTATAGTTGCTAATCTAGCTTGTAGTTTTGGGTGGATTTCCCAATTAGTTAATCTAGTGTAGAAATTTATTGGGTGGATTCCTAATAGTCTATTAGGTATATTCTGAATAGGTAGTTGAGTGATTAGGATGGATTCTCTTGATTACTTGTCAATTTCTTTGATTGATTAATCATATAGAGTCATCCATTTGTGGATTCATTTGGTTTCTCTTTTGTTTTATTGATGGATTATTGTTTGTGGAACAAGTTCAATTGGGAGGTGAAGGTATAAAGTCCTTTGTTACCCATAAACTTGGTTAATTAGCTTTAATTCACATATCTTTTGTTTATTTCAATTTCGCATTTGGATTTTGATTAGTCTCCCTAATCGAGATCTTATCATTTGGTATCAGAACTTAAGCTAAAAGATTGTTCCAACAGTTATTAATCCTAGGTTCATAAATCTAAAAATTTCAAAAAATTGAAGAAAAATGTTTTTGAGAAATTTTCATAAAAATTTTTTTGATCTTGTGTTTATTTGAAATTCTGATACTAGAATCGTGTTCTCTAGTATCAATTGAGTCTAGATCTGAGATTTGAGCTTGTTTGGAGTAGAATTGAAGATTTTACCATTGTTGGGTGAAGAAGCTTGAAGAACAACTTAAAGGATTTCATAGATCTAAGTTGATTTGAGACTTTAAACCTATTCGGCTTTGATATCCTAGTCATAAGGAGCTTGAATCTCACATTTGGAAGCATTTGGTTGAGGTTTGAAGGATCTACCATTTTTTAAAGTTTGAAGAACACAAAATGGGTCTCTTCAAATTGAATTTAATTGATTTTAATTTGTACCGGGCTTTTTTCTCTATATCGAGGAGAGGCTTCATTTCAAATTTAGAGTTAATCTGAGTTAAATTGAGAGAGTTGGAAATTTGAAATCCATAAGTTGTTCTTGGTGTTCTTCAAGGTATTTTTGAAGAAGAAGGTGAATTAAAAGTGTTTGATCCAAAGAAGAAGCAAAAAGAAAGATTACTTGTTTTAGTACAGAAGGAAATTTACCAAAAAGGGCAAGTAATAGGAGGAAAGAGTACAAAAAATCAGAAAAAGAGTACAAATCGGAAGCTTCAAGTGTTCTGCCTCGGGCACCCACAGAGCAGGTGCGACCCGCACTTTATTTGTTGGGAAATGCACCAGCTCTTCGCTTGAGGGTAGCTGAGAGTCTGGTTTGGGTGTGCAAAGTGAGGTGCAAAGCGCAGAACAGCAGGTGTGAAACGCCCCACACTTAGCACAGACTGAAAGTTGCAAATCCAATATTCTCATACAAATTTCAGTTTCTATCTTCTTAGTTTCATTTCTTTGATTCTTCTTATCATCTCTAAATCCTAAGACTAATTAAATACAAGTATTTGGTCTACTTAGTTGTGATTAGATCTCTTGTGTCCATTTTTATTTCGTACCAATTTCTTGTGAGCTTTTATCGTTTGAGCAATCGTTGGAAACCATCTTGGATCCATCCGTTCAATTTTGAGTCGTCCTTCTTTCAAGTAACAAGAATCCATTCCTCCACAAAGGATAGGTGACCTTGTGACTTAGTTGAGCAAGGGAAGTTCATTATCAATCTTGGGATGACGCTTAGAAGGTAAGTTGAGCATGTACATCTGAGAGGTGTGAGGAACTTTACTACTAATCTCGTTTGTTGAATTTTACAGGTACAACGTCTAAGGCACTTGATTGTGCTCATGAAGTAGAGGGTTCCTTTAGTGTTGATGTGGCTTTTGCCTCAACACAAGGCAATTAGCAGATATGAATGCGAGGATAGATCGAGATAAGGATAAGATGGTGATTGTTCAGAGTCCTAATTAGGAGGATGCACCTCATACTACTCAAGGGTCGGGAGGACATAGGAATATGAATTCCTAAATGATGATTACCCAGGGCAAGCACGTGAGTATCCAACCCCTGAACCAATTTAAACCCCACCCCACAAAACCAACAACCACTATTCCAAATGTCTAACTCTCCAAACAATGTTAGGCAAAACCCCATTCATCCAAATTATCCCTTACAAGAGGAACGTCCTTTTGTATCAAACCAAAACTGAACTCCACTTTGAAATGCATCACATGCTAACTTGTATGTACCACGTAACCAAAAGCAAGAGCCTTACAATGATAGCCACCACAACCCACTCTACGAAGAGTATGAGGTATCATATGCTAATCGATACTATGATAGAACTCAACATGGTGGAAGAAAAGTTTATGGTGCACCAAGAGATCGAGAATGACTCAGAGGTTATGGTCAGAACCAAGGTGCAATATGGCAAGGGAATAGAGATTGAGGTGAATAGTATGATAATTGCAATGGTGATCCTTATGGTAACCGAGGTGATAGATATAGTGGTCACTATGATGAGAGGTATGGTTATCGTCAAGGAGATTGTGGTGACCATGAAAAGGGATTGAATATCATCAAGGTTACTCTTCTAATGTTTAAAGGTAGTAGTGATCCAGAAGAATTCCTTGAAATGGGGTTACAAAGTGAAAGGATCTTTCTCACCAACAACATTTTGGATTCTCTGAAAGATAAGTATGCCATTACTCAATTTGAGTGATATGCATCCATATGGTGGGAGTCCAAAGTGAGAGAACGAGCTTGAGATCTTGTTCATGATTTACCTACATGGCAAGAGTTGCTAGCTCTTATGGAGGTAAGGTAGGTTACACCTACTTATCATCAAGAAGGTGTACATGTTTCGACAAAGTACCAAAAGTGTTGAGGAGTATTATGATGAGTTTGAAAGCTTGAGGATGAAGTCCAAGACTGATGAGCCTATGTTGAACACGGTGATATGGTTTATCACCAACTTGAGGCAAGACATCTCCAAGCTGATGAGAATCCAATACTATGCTAGTTTAGAAGAAGCGTATCATGATGCTACCATGGTAGAAACTGACTTGAAAGAAGAGAAGTCATTCAAATAAAAGGGCACTACAGCTTTCTCATAGAACAAGAGCAGTGACAAGTGGAAGTCTTCTACCACTCGAGAGTACACAAAAGGTAGTGGTCAAGCTACTCAAGCGAAGGTTGACAAGACAAAGCAGAATGACAAGGATAAGGAAGGTAACCAATCAAAACCTAACTTTCCTCGTCCTTCTCCTATTTAATGCTTTAGATGTTAAGAAAGGGGACACATTGCTAGTGAGTGCCCTAATCAAAGAACAATTGTGGCTTACAAAGATATATACCATACCGAAGAAGAGGAAAATTATGGTGAAGAGAGCGGGGAAGATGAACTCAAAGGTGATGATTATGAAACACCTTTTAATGATGATGATGATGAAAGGATAGAAGAGAGGCCAAACTTTTCTAGCCTTATATCTACAAGGGTTCCTCTCAAGTGTAATGAAGAGCCATTGCAAGTAAATGTGAATCTATCTTGCATTGTGAGGTGAATCATGGGAGCTATTGCTAAAGAGGATCTTGATCAATGGGAGAACTTGTTCCATGATAGGTGCAAGATTCTAGACAAGATATGTGCCTTGATAATTGATAGTGGGAATTGCATGAATGTTATGAGTGATACTTTGGTGGAACGAATGCAACTTCCTATGAGGAAGCATCCTAGTCCTTACAAGCTCCAAGGGCTCAACAAAAGTGGAGAAATGAAGGTCCTCAAGCAAGTAAGTATTAAATTTAGCATTGATAAATACCAAGATGAAGTTTATTGTGATATTGTACCAATTATAGCATACCATATATTGCTTGGAAGATCTTGGTAATTTGATAGGGATGTTGTACATCAAGGGAGAACCAATAAGTATTCATTTGTATTTGGTAGTAGAAAGATCTCTCTTGCTCCCTTGACTCCCTATCAAGTTAGTGAAGATTACCGGATCATGAAGGAACTCCAGGAGAAAATGAGAATGGTGGAGGATGTTAATAAAAGCTCCACACTTGTGCAAGAAAAGGAAGAAGGCTTGTCTAAAAAGAAGAATAAGATGTGCATGATACCTAAGCCAAGAAAATGTTTTAAGGGTGTTGATAAGGAACGTTTTCTAGTGTGCCTTGTTAACACGGATCTATTGTTTCATGTTAACCAAGATACTAGCACTTTGCCTAGTATCATGTCTTCTCTTTTGCAGGAATATGAGGTTTTATTTCCAGAGGATATGCCAAATGGATTGCCACCCTTAAGGGCTATTGAGCATCAAATTGATTTTATAACCGAATCTCAAATTCCAAACCGTCTGGCATATAGAAGCAATCCAGAGAATACCAAGGAATTACAAAAGCAAATTGATGAGCTCCTTGAAAAGGGACTTGTCAAAGAAAGTCTCAGTACTTGTGCCATACCAGTGATCCTTGTTCCTAAAAAGGATGGCACTTGGAGGATGTGTATTGATTTTAGAGTTATCAACAAAATAATGGTGAAATATTGACATCCTATCCCTAGTCTTGATGACATGTTAGATGAGCTTTCTGGATCAAGTATGTTTTCTAAGATTGATCTTAGAAGTGGGTATCACCAAATTCGAATGAACCTGGGTGATGAATAGAAAACGGCGCCTTTTGGCTTGACTAATGCCCCTAGCACTTTCATGAGGTTGATGAACCATGTGTTGAAACCCTTTATCAATAAGTTTGTAGTCATTTATTTTGATGAAATACTTTTATATAGTAGAACAATTGAGGAACATATTGATCATTTGAGACAAGTATTTCATATTCTACTAAATGAGAGGCTCTTTGCAAATCTTAAGAAGTGTTCCTTTTGTGTTGAGTAGGTGGTGTTCTTGGGGTTCGTGGTGAGTTCCAATGGTGTAGAGGTGGATGAAAAAAAGGTAGAGTTCATTAGATCTTGGCCAACTCCTATTAATGCAACCAAAGTAAGGAGTTTCCATGGGTTGGCAAGTTTCTATCGGCATTTTGTGAAAGGTTTTAGCACTATTGCTTCCCCTCTAACTAAATTTATCAAGAAGGACACACCCTTTATTTAGGGAGATGTTCAAGAGAAAGACTTTCAAGAGTTGAATGCTATGTTGATTTCTTCTCCTTTGCTATAATTTCCCGACTTTGATAAAGCCTTTGAAATTGAGTGGGATGCTTCGGGTGAGGGCATTGGTTGAGTATTAATGCAAGAAGCAAAACCTTTGGCCTACTTTAGTGAAAAGCTAAAAGGGGCCTCTTTGAACTACTCAATATATGATAAAAAGAGTTGTATGCACTTGTGCGGGTGTTGGCTCATTGGAAACACTATCTATGGCACAAAGAGTTTGTGATAAGGATGGATTATGAGTCCTTGAAGCATCTTAAGATCCAATCAAAGTTGAACAAGTGCCATGCTAAATGGGTGGAGTTCATTAAAACAATTACTTATGTGATTCACTATAATCAAGGTAAGGAAAATGTGGTTATCGATGCTTTGTCTAGAAGGTTCATATTTGGTTAACACCTTAACTTCTAGAATGATGGGATTTGAAAGCTTAAAGGAGTTCTACTCGAAGGACTCTGACTTCAAGGAAGTTTATGATAAACTTTGTCCAGGGAAACGTGTGGAATGCTTCCAAATGATTGATGGCTATTTGTTCAGGGATCGCAAAGTGTGTGTACATATGAGTTCATGGAGAGAGCTCTTCCTCAAAGAAGCTCATAGTAGTTGAATTATGGGACACTTTGGTCTCAACAAAACACTTGACATTCTCATGGAGCAATTTTATTGGACAAGGATGAAGCATGATATGGAGAAGCTATGAGGATAATGCCTTGAATGCAAGCAAGCCAAGTCCAAGACTCATCCCCAAGATATGTACACACATTTCCCACCCCTCTTGGTCCTTGAATGGACATTTCTATGGATTTTGTGTTGGGCCTCCCAAGAACCAAAAGAGGGCATGATAATATATTTGTGATAGTCGATAGGTTTTCTAAAATGTCTCATTTTATTCCATGATAAATGTGATGATGCATCCCATGTTGCATCTTTTTTTGTGATTCATTTGCTTAAATTGAATGGAGTACCTCACATGATTTTTAGTGATAGGGACTCTAAGTTTTTTAGTCATTTTTGGAAGAGCCTATGGGGTACGCTTGGTACCAAGCTCATGTTCTCTACTTCTTATCATCCCTAAACAGATGGTCAAACTAAAATAGTCAATAAGAATCTTGGGAGCATGCTTCATTACATGATTAGAGAATCCCCAACTTCTTGGGAGGACCATTTACCTTTGATTGAATTTGCATACAATCGCTCTCTTCACTTGTCTATTGGCATGACTCCATTTGAAGTGTGTTATGGGTTCAACTCATTGATTCCATTATCCTTAACTTCTTTATCTAGTGATATGGTTGTGATCTTAGATGTAAATCGAACGTCAAAGGAGATGGTAAAAATTCACACCAAGGTGAGGAATCCATGGAAAGGAACAATTTTAAGGTGTCTCTTCGTCAAAATCATGGAAGAAAGAAAGTGATCTTTCAACCCAAAGATTGGGTTTGGGTGCACTTTTGGAAGGAAAGATTCCCACAACTTCACAAAAGGAAGTTGAGTCCATGGGGTGATGGCCCATTCCAAGTGCTTAAAAGGATCAACGACAATGCCTATAAGATCGATCTACCATGTGAGTATAATGTTCATAATGTGTTCAATGTAAGTGATCTATCTTTTTATGTTGTAGTTAAAGCTATAGATTTGAGGATGAATCCTTTTCAAGAAGGGGAGGATGATACGATATTGCCCAGCACAACCCCTACAAGGCCATTCACTCGGAGATAAGCTAAAGAACTCCAAGCCCTACAAGTTATATTCATGAAGAAAGAGGCTTTGTAGATCATTGAGGAGCGCCAATCAAGGATCTTTAACTTTTGGATGATCACATGGGATGAAGAAGAGTCTGTTAGTGATTCTCTCCGGAGGTGCAACCAGGTGTGAAGAGCACTTTCCTTGGTGCGTTTGGCACCTTATCTTCGCACCTCTGGTGCAACCAGGGTGAGACTAGCACTTCCCCTGGTGCATTTCGCACCTCAGTCCACACATGACTCATCATGGGCTGAGTTTGAAGTCTTCCAAGGTTACTTTTAGGCCTTTAATTGTACAAGGCAAACACTACAAATAGATGCTATAGTCATTTTTATTCTTTAGATTTGATGAATTGATGAATTACTTTGAAAGCTTGTAGTTGATAACCTAGCTTGTAATTTTGGGTGGATTTCCTAATTAGTTAATCTAGTGTAGAAATCTATTGGGTGAATTCCTAATAGTCTATTGAGTGGATTCCAAATAGGTAGTTGAGTGATTAGGAGTGGATTCTCTTGATTTCTTATTAACTTCTTTGCTTGATTAATCGTATAGAGTCATCCATTTGTGGATTCATTTGGTTTCTCTTTTGTTTGATTGAGGGATTATTATTTGTTGAACAAGTTCAATTGGGAGGTGAAGGTATAAGGTCCTTTGTTGCCCATAAACTTGGTTAATTAGCTTTAATCCGCATATTTTTTATTTATTTCATTTCCGCATTTGGATTTTGATTAGTCTCCCTAATCTCCGTACATTCATCTTCATTGTGACCTTCTAACTTGCAACTCTTATAGTATTTAGGAAGAAAATCATACTGTATTTTAATTTTTCTTTCTACCCTTGTCTCTCCACTGCTCCTGTCATTGACCATTTCAAGTTTCACAAACTCTGGTAGGTTGCCTGCTAGGTCCACCTGAACTTCTACTCTGGAATAGTTAGGCCTCGTTTTGTTTATTGTAGCCAAGTCAAGGTGAATGGGCTTACCCACAGCTGCAGCAAGTGAAAAGATATATTCTTTTATAAATAAAGTGGGTAGTAGCTCAGGAAATGATATCCAGGCCATTACTTGTGTAGTCTCCTCCTCCACATTGAACTTTGTATCATATATGAAGGGTATTAGTTGGTATGATGTTCCATCCCTAGAAGATATGTGATAATCACTCTTCGTCATCAAGTTCACAAAGTCCTCCATTAGGTTTAATCTTATCAAGACGTGCCAATTATGTAACAATCTAATCTTACAATCCCTTTTAATATTGCATTGTTTAGGGATATGCACTCATAATTCTTTTAAGTAAGGCCAGCCATAGGAAAACTTTCCAACAATTGCATATTGGAGATTTTCCATTATGTTCATATTCTGCATTTTCTCCTCTGTCCATGTAACTCGTGGTACTCCATTATGGTATGTCAATTTCTTGATAGGAATTACCCCAGATTGTAATCCTGCAGCATTCTATGGTGGATTCAAAGTACTTGGCTTTACCAGATCTACATACTTCATTTTTTCTTCTTGTTTACTATCATCTTGATTAGTATTATTATCCGTAGGCAAATTGTTAGACGCGGTAGGCAAACAATTTTTAGGATTTTTTGGGGAGTGGAGATGATATAGGTTGGAAATATTTCGCTGAGAGGCTAAGGAGAATATTCGACCAGCCACCAACGATGACTGACCAGTGGCCATGTTAGCCATGGTCGAAGGATTTCCAAGGAAGAGTAGGCTAGGGTTTATCATGAGAGAGACGAGAGAGCATTGAGCCAATACCTTTTTTTTCTATAACTTTTTTAAAAATATTTAATAAGATATATCAACTATTAGTAATAATTTTCTTTCACTTTAAATACATAACTTATTTGTATTTTTATTTAAATATAGTATTTTATTATATATAATATCTTTTTTATTTTAGCTTTTATGTATTCTTTCGCTTTAAAATCATTTTATATATAATTAGTTAGATGAAGTTTTATTATGTAGGATTCTCATTATATACAAGATTTAATTTATTTATTTTAGAAAAATAAGGATAACATTATTGGGGGATGTAACTGTAGGATTTTCATAATATAGAAGATGTAAGCGTTTAATTTTTAAAATATAAAGGGTCTATTGTTAATTGAGTCATGGTATAGAAATATTTAGTGTAATTAACTAGGATCGACACTTATAATATATAATTTTTATAATGTATCGATGTCTATCATGTCTAAAGTATTTTTTGAGTTGTGACTGTCTTTATTCAAAATATTTTCAAATAATATTTTAAAAATTATTTAAATATGTAGTTTAAATTTATTTAATACATAATAATTCATAAAATTACTTAATTAGAGTTCATATTAATAATAAAAATATAAATAATGATTTACAAGTTATCAAATCGGAGTAACATAGTGGCGCAAGACGACAACATTAATACGTGACTCTCGTGTATTGATGTTAACTTGGGTCTTCACTTAATTATTTAAATATTTAATTTAATTTTTTAAAACATAATAATTTATAAAATATGCAAAACTTCAACATTTCCCACTTTGTGAGAATATACTGGGTATGTTGTTGCTGTTATTTGAAAAACTTTAACATTAATGTGTGACTCTCTTGGGTTGCTGGTAAATATGGTCGACATTTATGAATTATATAATTTTTATGATTTCTATAATATATCGATGTCTACCATTTCTAAAGTGTTTTGAGTTCTTACTGTCGTTATTAAAATATTTTTAAATTATATTTAAATAATTATTTATATATGTATTTTAAATTATTTAAATATAATAATTTATGAAAATTACTTAATTAGAGATCATATTAATAATAAATATAGGTAATGATTCCCAAGCTATCAAATCAACGTAACGTAGGGGCGCAAGACTATAACGTTAACATGTGACTCTCTTGTGTTGTTGTTAACTAGGGTCAACGCTTATGAACTATATGATTTTTATGATTTCTATAAGGTGTCGATGTCTACTATATCTAAAGTGCTTAGACTTTTGACTGTCATTATTAAAATATTTAAAAATTATATTAAAGAGTAGATGA
This sequence comes from Jaltomata sinuosa, assembly GCA_003996215.1. Classification (NCBI taxonomy): domain Eukaryota; kingdom Viridiplantae; phylum Streptophyta; class Magnoliopsida; order Solanales; family Solanaceae; genus Jaltomata; species Jaltomata sinuosa. Next base: position 440,532 of record QJPP01000704.1, read on the forward strand.
ATGTCTTAGCAAAAAATAACTGGCTATACACTATACTGCATATAGAAAATTAGGCTTGGAGTTTTGGGTTTGGTCATATTTGCTAAGAAATAAAATTTAAAAGTGTTATAATACAAAATAAGTAGACTAAATTTAAATTAATGATTATAAGGTATAAAATATTTATTTAGTCATGCAAAATTAATATCATATATTCAAATAATTTATTAGTTTGATTATTTTTTCGGTAATTTTTTAGTAAAATCAAAATTTAATAAGATATTGTAAATTTTTTAAATTCAAAACCAAACTAAATAAAATATTAATTTTTAAATCGGTTATTTTTTCACCAAAACGTGAACACCCCTATTCACTACTACGCCACATTGTTTGATCTTTATAAAAAAATATTTTGTGCAGATTATATTTAGGTTGCTGTTGTTGTTGCTGCTGCTGCTGCTGTTGGTGTTGTTGTTGTTGTTGTTGTTGTTGTTGTTGTTGTTGTTGCTGTTGTTGTTGTTGTTGTTGTTGTTGTTGTTGTTGTTATTGTTGTTGCTGCTAATATACCTCTCGTTCAAAAAATTGATTACATATACCTCTACCATTACACAAATAGCTCAGATATACTTTTTTCGACTGATGAAAGTGAAAAATTAATTTATAATTTATTTATTTTAATCTTTTATAAAAATAAAATTCATATAAGGGTAATCCTTCTCTCAAAGTTCAGGGGTATATTTGATACTTCTCACACGAGATATATTTTTTCACTTTTTTTATTTAGCGGGTTAATTTGTGTCGTAAGTATCTCCCTTATGAATCAATTTGCTATCATTATCTAAGATTCTTATTCTTATTTCATTTTTTTCTTTCATTCTTCAGTGTTAAAATATGTGAAATAAAAAGGAAATTATGTGATTGGATAAAGAGAAAAAAGAAAGAAAAAATTAAAACTATTCTTTTTTACGGTTATATTCTAATTTATTTTGTGTAGCTGCAAAAAAATTTAGGGCATCTATGATAGACTTTATAAGAAGATGAGTGAAAATGATCCTCAAAATAATATATCTGAATTAGTCATTGAATTAAAGAAGACGAAAAAATTTATGTGTGGAAAGGATCAAACATACCTCAAAACTTCTATATGATTTTATTTTATTAAAAAAATAAGTTTGTATCAATTTTCCGTTTCCTTCAGTTGAAAAGGGTATATCTGTGCCATTTATGGAACGATAGGAGTTTATGTGAACCGCATTTTTTTAACAAAAGGTATATCAACTCTAAATTGTAAATTTTAAATAGTATATTAGGCCCTTTTCCATTATTATTGTTGTTGTTGTTGTTGTTGTTGTTGTTGTATTCAATGTTCGGCATCTTGATGAGTGTGCAGTGTATTTCACACTTTTTGTTAATCTAATATTTACTTGTATCACGACCCAATTTCTCGGTCATGATGGCATCTACAATCCCCTAGTAGGTGAACCAACCCCGTAGCCTGGAGCGATTATTAATGGGCTACTAGTCAACAAGAAAGCGTAAGAAGCATAACATAAGCGGAAGCAAGGAAAATAAGATAACGAAATAACCAACAGGAATGCATAAGCGGAATCTAAACCACACTCAAAACCTAGTATCATAGTATAAGAGTGGAAACTACATCAACAGAGTACAAAGAATCTAAATTATGTCTCCAAATAGTAAAAGAGTACATAATACAAAAGATGAGCTAAAAGCTAAGCCCGGCAGTCAAGAGCTCACCCTCAGCCTCGGATAGTCCAAAAGATCACCCCGCACGAGTATCCAATGGATCAGAGATGATGGCCCACACAAGGAACTATACCAGAAAGATGCACAGTGTAGTATGATCAGAGATTGGTGGTTCAGTGCCCTGGTTGTTCGTTTGGTCATTTTGGCCGTTTGCCTGTTTTAGAGCTTAAACATAGAATATTGTTGACTTTAGTTAACATTCTTAGCTAATGTGCTCGGAATCAGATTCCAATAGTTCCATTAGCTTTGAAGAGTTGAGTTTGGTCTACCTTTAGTCGAGGCCTGAGAACTTCTGGTGTGGGTTTTGTGTTAGTTTTTCTGTCTTCAGGCCATTTGGAGTTGAAAGTGGAACTTGGGTCAGCTTTCGATGATTGGAGCGTCAGATTCAAACTCAGACAATTCCATCATCTCCGAAATAATGAGTTTGGGTTAGTTAGGTGTTGGGTTCAGGTTCCGAGTGAGTCGAGCATATTTCGAGTGTTTAGTTGCTTGTTGGTTAGTGTTGACGTGGGTCAACATTCCTCCAAAACGATCTCGTATAGAAGTTTTGTCAATTTCATTGAGTCCAGAATATCATTTCCACTCTATTAGCATTATTGGTTTTTGAATATCGGGTTCTGATTGTGCCCGGAACACCCCGTGGAATTTCCAAGTGAAACTGGTTTTCAGCAGTTGCAGGCCTTCAACGCCAACGGCGCCCAGATAGCGCGATCGAACTAGCTTGTGGCCGGCCCTTGTGTGCGATGGCACCAGGCCAGTGCTGATGGCATCTAGGCCAGCGCCCGCCTGCCAGTTCCGATGGCGCCCTCCTTCGCGCGATCGCGCCTTGGCGCCTAGCTCCCCCTCTAGCGCGATGGCACTTGTTTAGCGCGATAGCGCTGACCAGCGACCATCATCTATATATTTCTTGATATTACGATTTTCCAGCTTTTTTCCTTCATTATTCCAAGACCAACACTAAATTTTCTCTACTCCAAGTGTTCAAAACAGTTCATAACCTTGGGAATTCATTTCATAGAAGAGAAAGCTTGCTCCTTGATTATTTTGGTAAGTCTCTTCTCCCCCCAAATTCCCTTTTTCCTCCATTATTTAACCTCCATGGTTATAAATCCTAAAAGCTTGATTTTTCTTGAAGAGTCTGTCTCCTTGGAGTTGCATGTCCCATAAATTTTGTTATTTCATCTCCTTGACGTGGTGCGCTCGTTGTGGTAAGCTTCCCTTGCTAAATTCTGATTTTTGTTCTTAAATTCCATCTATAAATCCCCTCTTGAGCGGGATATTTTGGAGGCTTTCTCTTGGCCAAAATTTCTCAATTTTGGAGAATGTCTTCTTGGCACCATTATGGTCATCATGCTTCTTTTCATCTTCAATTCCAGGTTGTGGAGCCCACGGTCCTATCGGTGACCCGAATTTGACCCGGCTATTGTTATAGCAATATGGGTATCCTTAGTCTCGTTTTAATGTGTTATTTATGATTATGATAGTTTGATTCTCATTCAGAGATTCTCAGAGCGGTTCGGCCTGGGATATCATTGTCCCAGTAGCTTGTCGTCAAACGACAGGCAGGTTATGGTCTAAACTCCCTAGACTTTGCATATATCGGATAAAATTGTACTAATTAGCATTCTTGGGTTGGGTTATTAGTTTGGCACCACAGACCTTGACTGCTTTTCCCTGTTCTTCCCATTTCTTTCCTCTGTTGTGTGTAGTATTCCTCATAGTTTGATATTATCACCCTTGTGGTCCTGTGTGGCCTTATTTGACTATGTACCATAGATGGTGGGCTATTCGGGGGTGTCCGTGAGTCTCGGACATCATTATCATGATATTAGGCTGGCTATCTATGATGTAGAGCAATTAGAGTCTCTGCAGGTCCGATAGGTTGATTATGAGTTGTTAGGCTGCTAGTTCTATTTGATCACGTCATTTTCATGCATATAAAAAGAGGATTTTTACCACATCTTACTACGGTTTTGGCTTCGGGCCTACCAGTATTGATATTCTTACTTTGCATGGCCCTAGGAGCCCATTTTCGATGGAAATGACTATGAAATGGTTTGACTTAACTTGTGGATCTTCTTGGGATAAAAGAGAGTTAAAATATGGTTTCTATCACTATTTTTACTACTATTTCTAGACTCGGCAGGGCCGTAATGTTAGTTGAGTTTTCTTACTGATTTGAGATGGTATTATACTCTGTCGGACTGAGCATCAGAGTTGTTTTACTACTATTTTAGACCTGGTTATGCCGGGCACCTTTAATGGGGTTTTTGAGACATTTTCCACTATTGTAGATCTGGACGGCATCTAGGCATGCATTTTTGAGTCTTGAGTCTCCAGCTTGGATCCGAACCTACTCTGGACGATGTTTTGAGATTGAGTTATATTATGGGGTCCGGGACCTCCATAGACCTTGCCATTTCAGACTAGGGGCCTTGGGCTCCGTGTGCCAAAGGAGGAGTATACGGTGGAGTAGAGGCATATGGGCAGTATCCTTCCATGAAACCTACTTGCTAGGCCCGTTCGGCGCCAGAGGAGGTACATACGGAGTTACTGTTCCACCCAAAGATCATCATGCATAATATCATTCATTGTTTGAGGCTCCACCCTTGTTTTTTGTTTGTTGAGTGTATGCTCTAATTGTATGGGTGACCGAAGGGTTTGTTTTCACTTGTTTGCATTCCTCGGTTGTATGGAAGGCTGGGGGACTATAGGAAAACTCTTGTTAGTTTATCGCAATATTATTCCCTTTCATAGCTATATGTGAGGATTGGATTATGTGAGCTTGTTAGTTCTTTGACTTGAGATTGGTATGATTTAATGTGGTTATTGATTCCTGTTGTACGAGCATGCCTACCCTTATTCTTCTTCTCCCTTCCCTGTCTATCTGAGGTTACCGGTATACTGCCCATTTCTAAACTTACTATATATACTATTATTGTGAGGACCCTAGGTGCGTCATTTCTTATTTTCACATGTGCATGTTGTGTATACTTATTCTACTTTCTAGCCTTGTATGTTGTTTTTTGTTGTCTTTTCTCTGGGCTAGTTTCTGTGTACTTCTTCGTTGATTTTGGTGATTATTTGCTTCTACTATGTCTGTTACTGCTCTTTTATCTTATCTGTGCCCAGTCGGCCTATGATACCTACTAGGTACCTTTTTCTTTGCATTTGGTGCTCATACTACACTCTGCATCTTCTGGTGCAGATCCTAGTATGGGCCATCACAGTTAGCTCATTGGAGACTCGTGCGAGGAGCTGTTTTAGGGATATTTCAGACTGAGGGTGAGCTCTTGGCGACTGAAACTTAGCTTTTAGTTATCTTTTTTATCATGTACTCTATTACTACTCGGAGACGTCTGTATATATTATTTTGTATCATTTGTACTCTTTATATATAGTTCTGTCTCTATACTATGATACAAAGTTTTGGGTTTGGTTAGCTTCCACATATATGTTATATATATTCCTGATGTTCACTTTCTTTACTTATTGCCCTTGCTTCCGCTATTTAAATTGTTCTTCCATTCATTTGTTAGATAGTATCCCATTACTGACTGTTATGGGCTACGGGAATTGGTTCTCCTAAAAGGGAGTTGTAGGGGCCATCATGACCGAGAAATTGGGTCATGACAGCTTCGTATCAAAGCCTAGGTTCACCGGTATCATTGGTATAGGAACCAATGTCTAGTAGAGTCCTATAGATCGGGGAGGAGACGTCAGTACTCAATCTTTGGGAGGCTATAGGGACATTTTAGGGAAAATGACTCTCTTATTTGCTTCTATATCGTGTGTAATCCTTGGGAGTCTCTTGAAATCTCACTTGTTCTCATTTATTCTTCCGCAGATGTCTTATAAAAGATCGTCGGCGTCAGGCAAAGGCGAGCCTCCGACCCCAGCTAGGGGCTGGGGAGGTCGTAGAGGTAGGGGTCGAGGACGTCCCCGAGCAGAGGCACTTGCTAGAGCTGCTAGAATTGAGATAAATCCCGAGCATGATTATGAGCAAGAGTTTGCTCCCGAGCAATATGTTGACCAGGGGCAGCCCAGGTACCACCACCTCAAGTTCCATCTTCAGCCCCAGCTCGGTCTTCAAATATTCGGGGTTTACTGTTACAGACGTTGGGTATGATTGGAGAGCGGCCTTCTGAGGCAGCACAGACATCCACTCAGAGGGGCAGCCATGGATGCACCGAGTTTAGGAGCGCAGCCTGTTACTGTGGCTCCCTATGCCGAGGTTATTTTGGTACCATCAGTTGCACAGCCTCTTGCTCCTCGTCCAGCTATGACAGAGATGGAGCAGAAGGCATTGGGTAGATTCTTGAGATTGGCACCTCTGAGGTTTGCAGGTACTCCTGGACAGGACCCACTTGACTTTATTACTACCTGTGAGGAGATGTTGCATCATTTGGGTTTGTTGGAGACTCACGGGGTTGGCTATAATACATATCAGCTGGAGGGCCCAGCAAAGTTATGGTGGAGGGCCAAGGTTGCGTGCAGACCATCGTCATCACCTTTTTTGACTTCGCCCGAGTTCTATGAGGCCTTCATGGCCAAGTTCTTACCTCAGAGCGATAGAGAGGAGTTCACTAGACTTACTCAGGATACTATGACCGTCTCGGAGTATGAAACCCGTTTCCATCAGCTTGCTCCATTTGGGGCAATGATTATGCCTACTAAGTCTAACAGAGTCTGTAGATTTGTTTGGGGGCTATGGAGAGAGTTTAGAGACCGAGAAGAAATATTGGTTGCTAGTGGTCAGTTATTCCAGGCTATTGCATACTATGCTCATACCATAGAGGATTCGTGTTGTCGTGACACCCGGGCCAGAGATAAGAGGCCTCGACATCAGGATAGCTACAGTGGTTCTTGTTATGGTGGTAGGGGTTCAGGCTAATAGGGTCGAGGTTATAAGCCACAGCAGCATCAGGGTCAGACTTGTCGATCGGTTCAGGCATCACTCCAAGCTTCATGTGCTCAGATTGAGAAAGGTCAAAGCAGTCAGCACGGTCACAATGATCAACCGTCAAGGGGTACAAATTCTAGGGCATCAGGCCATGGTGGCCATACAGGTTGCGCTAGTTCATCCCGATAGAGTAGGTCATCAGGGGCTTGTTATTCTTATGGTGTGGTTGGTCATTATGCCAAAGATTGACCCCAGGAGGGTACAGTTTAACCTGCCGCTTAACCGGCTCAGCCTATTTGCTCAGCTCAGCCACTGGCTCGAGGAGGTAGTAGTCAGGGTAGAGGTGGTAGCCCATGAGGCAAGGCAGATGGTAGGGATGGTGGTCAGGCAGGTGGAGGTCATCGTCAGTTCTATGCGGTCCCTGGGAGATCGGAGGCAGAGGCCTCAGATGTTGTGATTACAGGTACAATTTTTGTGTGCCGTCAGTCTGTTATGGCTTTTTTTGATCCTGGATCTACATGTTCATATGTATCTTCCTACTTTGTACCTTGTTTGGGGTTGGCTTGTGAGCCGTTATATGTGCATATCTTTGTTTCAACCCTAGTAGGAGATTCTTTAGTAGTAGATCAGTTTGTGAGATCTTGTATGATTTCTATTGGTGATTTGGAGACTTGGGGAGATTTGATGATTCTTGATATGTTGGACTTTGATGTGATACTAGGCATGGACTGGTTATTTCCTCACCGTGTGGTTTTAGATTTCTATGCCAAGACTGTTACCATAGTCGTGCCCGATGTATCCTCAGTTGTGTGGCAGGGTTCTGTTATCCATGCACCATCTGGGATCATCCCTTGTCTTCGAGCTAGGAAGTTGATTTCTCGCGAGTGTTTAGCCTATCTAGCATATGTCCGAGATGCTAGTGCTGAATCTTCGTCTCCTGAGACTGTTCCTATGGTTAGAAACTTCCTAGATGTGTTTCCTACTGACCTGCCAGGCCTTCCACCTGAGAGAAATATTAATTTCTCTATTGAGTTAGAGCCGAGCACCAGGCCCATTTCTATTTCTCCCTACCATATGACTCCTGCTGAGTTGAGAGAGCTTAAGGAGCAGCTCCAGGATTTGCTAGCTAAGGGGTTCATTAGACCGAGTGTGTTTCCTTGGGGTACTTTTGTTCTTTTTGTGAAGAAGAAAGATGGGTCTATGCGGATATGTATTGATTATCGACAGTTGAATAAGGTGACAGTGAAGAATAGATATCCGATGCCAAGGATTGATGACTTGTTTGATCAGCTTCAGGGTTCAGCCGTGTTTTTGAAGATTGACTTGAGGTTTGGCTACTACCTGTTGAGGATTAGAGCAAAGGATATCCCTAAGACAGCATTCAGGATATTTTACGGCCATTATGAGTTCCTGGTGATGTCTTTTGGGTTGACTAATTCCCGCACAGCTTTCATGGATCTGATGCACAGGGTGCTTAGCCCGTATTTGGATTCGTTTGTGATAGTCTTCATAGACGACATTCTGATATACTCACGGAGTAGAGATGAGCATGATCAGCATCTGAGGATTATACTCCAGACTTTGAGAGATTATCAGCTTTATGCCAAGTTCTCAAAGTGTGAGTTTTGGCTTGAGTCAGTTGCATTCCTAGGGCACGTGGTGTCTAAGGATAGGATTAGAGTTGACTCGAGTAAGAGTTCAGTCGTTCGTGATTGGCCTAGACCTACTACTCCTACCGAGGACCATTGCTTTGTTGGATTAGCAAGGTACTATAGATGGTTCATCGAGGGATTTTCTTCCATAGCAACACCCTTGACTATGCTGACTAGGAAGGATGTTCCATTTCAGTGGTCAGACCAGTGCGAGGGAAGTTTTTAAAGGCTTAAGGCCTTATTGACGTCAGCTTTTGTGTTGACTCTACCGGTTAAGGGTCAAAGTTTCTCTTTGTATTGTGATGCTTCTGGGGTCGGTCTTGGTTGTGTGTTGATGCAGCAGGGTCGAGTGATAGCATATATTTCAAGGAAACTAAAGATTCACGAGTGCAACTACCCCACTCATGACTTGGAGTTGGTGGTGGTAGTCTTCGCACTCAAGATCTGGAGGCACTACTTGTATAGAGTTCATTGTGAGATATTCACCGATCAACATAGTCTTAAGTACATTACGAGTCAGCGAGAGCTGAACTCGAGGTAGAGGAGATGGATTGAGATACTAAAGGACTATGATTTCATCATTCTTTATCATCCGGGCAAGGCAAATGTGGTAGCGGATGCCTTCGGCCGGAAGGCGGTGAGTATGGGCAGCCTAGCTTCACTTCCAGCTTCTGAGTGATCATTGTCCTCGGACATTCAGTCCTTGGGTAACCATTTGGTTAGGCTTGACTTGTCGGATCCTATCAGAGTTCTTGCCAGTATTGAGGTCCGTTCTACTCTAGTTGATCAGATTCAGAGCTGACAGTTTGAGGATCAGAGTTTGTGTGACCTTCGTGATCAGGTAGTTCGGGGTGAGGCCAGCTGGGCTACATTAGGTTCTGATGGTATTCTGAGGTTTGACAGTCGTCTTTGTGTTTCGAGGGTTGGAGATTTGGTTCAGTTGATACTTTGTGAAGCGCATTGTTCTAGATACTCCATTCATCCTGTAATGATCGCCTTCTAGCAACTAACACCTCAGCTGACTGTCTGAACTCTAGTCTCAAACCCCAACTGAATCTACAAACTCTGTCGGTCTCAGTAGGGATAATCATGGACCAAATGGAGCAAGCTGATTAAAGTGAGTCTCGTACTCAGATACGATCATAGAACCCTGCATCAGTCTAGTAAACTGCTCCCTGCGATGTTCCCTATCACTTTGTGGTAAGAACTTGGCCATAAAGGACTCATAGAACTCTGACCAAGGCAATGGAGGTGACGAAGATAGTCTGCAAGCAACCTGGGCCCTCCACAATAACTTAGATGGGCCCTCCAGCTGATAAGTAGTGTATCCAACACCGTGAGTCTCTAATAAATCCAAATGGTATAGCATCTCCTCACAAGTAGTGATAAAGTCATGCGGATCCTAACCACGTGTACCAGCAAATCTAGAAAGAGCCAATCTCAGAAATCTACCCTATGCCTTCTGCTCTATCTCTGTCATTGATGGGCGAGGAGCAAGAGGCTGTGCAACAGATGGAACCAAAAGGACCTAAGCACAGGGAGCCACAGTAGGAGATTGTGCTTCTGAACTCTAGACACCCAGGGCTGCCCCTTGAGTGGATGTTTGTGCTACCTCAGAATACTGATCCCCGATCATACCCAACAACTGTAGAAGCAAACCTTGAACACCTGAAGACTGAGTTAGGGCTGATGCTGGTGCTAAAGTTGATACTAGAGCCGGCACTGGTGGTACTTGGGTTATCCCCCAGTCCACAGGTTGCTGCTCTGAAACAATCTCGGGCTCAATCTTAACTCTAGGAGCTCTATTTGGTGTCGCTGCTTGGGCACTTCCTCTAGGTCTACCTCTGCGACCTCCCCGGCCCCTAGCTGGAGTCAGGGGTGTTGGGGTTAAAGGGTCTCCTCTGCCTGATGTTGATGATCTCGTACGAACCATCTGCGGAAGAGTGAACTAGAATAATTGATATTTTAAGAAACCAGCAAAGATAAGATGCACGATATAGAAGCAAGAAGAGAGTCACATTTCCTAAGATGTCACTGTAGCCTCCCAAAGATTGAGTACGGACGTCTATGCACTGATCTGCACGACTCTACTAGACATTGTCTCCTATACTGATGACACCGGTGAACCTAAGCTCTGATACCAAGTTGTCACGACCTGATTTCTCAGTCATTATGGCACCCACAACTCCCCAGTAGGCAAACCAATCCCCGTAGCCCAGACCGGTTAGTAATGGGCTACTAGATAACAAGCAAGCGGAAGAAGCATAACATAAGCGGAAGCAAGGGAAATAAGATAATGAAATAAGCAAAAGAAATGCATAAACGGAAGCTAAACCACATCCAAAACCTAGTATCATAGTATAAGAGCTGGAACTACATCAACATAGTACAAAGGATCCAAAATAATATATGCATATGTCTCCGAATAGTAAAAGAATACATAATATATTCAGTAAAGAGTATATAATACAAAAGATGAGCTAAAAGCTAAGACCGGTCGTCAAGAGCTCACCCTCAGCCTCGGATATTCCAAAAGATCAGCCTGCACGAGTCTCCAACAGATCAGCAGCGATGGCTCACACTAGGATATGCACCAGGAAGATACAGAGTGTAGTATGAGCACCAAGTGCTAAACAATGGGTACCCAGTATGTATCATAGGCCGACTGGGCGCATATAAGATATAAGAGCAATAATGTAGCAGAAAAGAATCAAGTCGTCACAAAAATAACGAATAAGTACATGGAAGATAGCACAGAAGGAATACAAGGAGAAAAAATCATGCTTGGATAGCTAATAGATATATATATCTCACAGACACAGGTGAAGGAAAGGAAAAATGCACCTGGGGTCTATGCAATAACAGTATATAAAGAGAGTTTAAAGAAGAAGGCGGTATACCAGTAACCTCAAGTAAAAAGGGACGAAGGAAAGGAAAAAACGATAATCATGCTTGACAATAAGACTAAAACCAAGACATGCTAGTAATACCACTTTCAAGTCAGGAATAATCAACCGATAGCCCAAGTATAATCATCAAGTGAACCAAATGAACATAATACAACTCTTAGTTTCCAGTCATCGAATGTAACCATAATCAGGACCAATATTGTGATAGAATAACTATAAATAAAAGTCTACCTACAGTCCCATGGACACCCATACACTTGAGGAACACATATAGGTGAAAACAAACCCTCCGAAATCCCATACTACCAGAGCGTACACTGAGCAAACAGCAAACAAGGGTGAATCCGAAAATAATATGCATGATGTGATGTGATGTGATATGCTGAAACCAAATGATAGTAGTGTCTTATGTTACCCCTTCTGGTACCTAAAAGGCCCAATAGAGGCAGGATCCATGGAAGGGATTCCCCTGATTACCTCAACTCCATTGTACACCCCTACTCTGGCACTCACAACACATAGCCCCTGGTTTGGATCGGCAAGGTCCATGAAGGTCTACAGAGAGACCACATACTAAATCTCATAACCTCAATATAATCGTCCAGAGTGTAGTCGGATCCAAATAAGTCACCACATCTCAAAAATGCATGCCCAGGGTTCTACCCGGGTCTAAATTAGTGAATCAGGTCTCAAAGAGCTCACCAAGGGTGCTCGAACATAACTGGGTCTAAAACAGTAGTAAATCAGGTCTGATGCTCGGCTTTACCGAGTCTAATATCATCTCGAATCACTTATCAAAGCATGTCTAGCACCACATCTCAACCGGGTCTAGTATAAGTATGAAAACAGTTATATATCATCTTTTTAGCTCTCTTACCCCAAGAAGATCCATGAAAATCAGTTCTAAACCTTTTATAACCATTTTTACCAAAAATGGGCCCTCGGGGACATGCAAGATTTAGAAAACCATCAATAGTAGGCTCGAAGACAAAACCATAGTAAAACATGTGAAAAACCTCTTTCTATGTATGATAATGGCATGCTCAATCACAAACAGTAGCCCAACGGCTCACAATCAACCTATTAGTCTTGCACCGGCTCTAATCGCTTTACAACATATATAACCATCTCTACAGGCGAATATCGATGTCCGAAACTCACGAACATTCCTGAATAACCCATCATCTATAGTCCAAATTCAATTATGAGGCCACACATGACCACAAGGGTGATATAAGCAACTACAATAAATTGTACAACCAAACGAGTGAAATAATACGGACATGAAAGAACGGGAAAGGTATGGGGTAGCAAGCTAATAAACTCAACCCAAGGATGCTAATTAGTACAATTATATCCTATATATGCAAAGTCTAAAAGTGTTAAACTGTAACCTATATGTCGTCCGATGACAAGCTGCTAGAACAATGATGTCCAAGCCCGAACCACTCCGAGAAGCTCCAAAATGAAACCAAACTATCATAAACATAAACTACGCGTTAAAACAAGACTAACGATGCCTATATTGTTATAATTATAGCTGGTTCAAAAATTGGATCACCGATGGGACCGTGGGCCCCGCAACCTGAAGCCAAAAATGAACGAGTGCAAAATGATCACCATGATCCAATGAGTGCATGGCCAAAGAATTAGGAGAATTGGACTAGAATTTGGGGCTAAAACAGCCCACCCAAACCAAAGAGAACAAAGAGGGAATATAAAGGAAATTTATCGGAAATTAGCAAGGAAACTTACCGGATTAAAGATGGGGAAACAACCACGAATTGATGATAATCTTCCTCCAAGAAATTGGATAAGCAAAGGTGAAGAAAATGGAAGTTAGAGTTGGTCTTTAATGGAGAAATGGAGTTGGCGTTTCAAAAAAAAGAAGTGAAAGGAAGAAGAAGCCAACTTAAAGGCTGCCAGCGGTACCTGTGCATACGCGGCAGGGTGCTGCCTACGCGGCCCATGCGCGCGCGGCCATGCGCACACGGCCCAGGCATCGCCTAGGCGGAGGCCAAGCAAAGGGGGTGGCTGGCATGCTGCTGTGCGGATGCGGCCAAGCCCCCGCGTGGGCGACAGCCTGCTGGTGCCATGACAGCAACCAGCTAACAATAGAATGCCATCAAGAAATTTTACACCGACGGACCCTCGGGAACACATTCGGGGTCCCGTGAACATAAACAAGTTGAGCTATTCGACTAAAAATAGCATTTCAGACTCAATAGAATTAACAAAAAATTGAACGGAGGTCGATAAAGCAGAAAGTGGGCTCCACGCCCAAAAACCAACTTTAGGCCAACTTTTCCAAAACAGAACACCAAGGCCCAAAACGAGTTTGGAAGCCTCGAAATCCGAACCAAAGGTTCTCCGAGCCCAAAGTTGACATTCCGGAGCTAACAGCAGTGTCAGAATTTCCATCCGAGGACGTCTTCTCCGAATGTTGACCAAAGTCAAACATTCAAGTTCAACGCTCCGGAGCTAATGGAACTGTCGTAATTTGATTTCGAGTGCATTTACCAAGAATATTGACCAAAGTCAACGATATCCTAAGTTAAGGCTCTAAAATAGGGAAACGGTCATAACGACCAAACAAACGGCCAGGGCACCGAACCACCGGTCCCAGCAAGCCAAAAATAACTTGGAGTCACTACAGGCAAGCTCTAACAGTACAAAGAAAGCGTAAATGTGAGACTGACCAGAAGGGTCATTACAAGTTGTTAAATTATTTTATAAATTTTGAATTTGAATGAGTGCGAATTAAATTTACTTTGAATTTAATATTTCCAGTGGACTTATCTTCAAACTTAAAATTTTAAACTTTATCGTTTAATTCTCAATTCAAATTTTGTCTTATTTATAGATTTGTACTAAAAAGGGAAGAAAGAAAAAAAAAAGTACAGTATATACGTATTTCCTTGGTTATTTTGTAACATTTGTAAAATTTTTTGAATAAGCATGTATTTATGGAAATTATGGGGATGTGGGAATTAGTCAATTCCTCATGTATTGAAAAACTTTCTCATCTATTAAGAAATAAGAAGGGTAAAAATGCCTAAAAAGAAAACCTGTTCATAATATGGATGTGCATTTGGGTCATTGTGGCCAAGAAAATTGTGGCCAAATTTTTTTTTCTATTGTTTATTCTCAATTATGTTGTAATGGCCTAGCCAAATATTTGCTAAGAACTTTGGAAGAATTTTTTTTTTTTTGTGAGGTTGTGTGAAGTTTTGGGGGGTAAGAGTTAAAACTTATAGAGGTTAAAAAAATTTAAGGCAGCCCCAACCCCCAAATTAATTGCAGTGCCCAACCACAAGTCTATTAAACTCAACTGCTTTTTTAAGTTCCAATACAAAGTTTGCAGGTGTACTCAATATATATATAATTTTTTTTAGGGCACCTCATTTCTCTATCATTGGATTTAGAAAAAGAAAGAATTTTTTTTTGACAAAATCATTCTAGTCTTAGCGATCTCCCAAAAAAAAAGTTTGTTGCATACCTCATTTTGGTATCAATGATTTTCAGAGGGAAAAAAACTCAACCAAAAAATTCATGAAGGGTTTATGATTTGCTTGAATAGTCAAGTCACTGGGGCCCACAATTGGGGCAAAATATTCGGGTATAGATATTTTTTTCCTTCTGGTCTAGTTTAATTTTCGGTGACTGTTTTGACATTTTGCTTCAAAAAATTGTCCTTTTGATCTCAGACTCTGCACTTAGGAATACGCTTGAGTTTCAATTAGTTCCCTCTCTAGTGGTCATTCAGTCTTTGGATGACTCGCAGTCGAAAGAGTTGGTTGGCAGTTCAAAAACTCTACTAGAGACAAAATCCCGATGCATAAATGAAAAAGAATGAAGAAATGGATCAATTATTCATGAGTTTCAAAGTGTGCACCGCTTTCTTAAGAAGAAGACGACATGATAATAGAAAAGTAAACAAAAGCTTCTACTTTGCTAAATAAAAGCTATATGAACATCCACTTAGCAAAATTAGACACATGAAAAAAGTGAAAAGAATTGTAGAATTATGGCTTAATAATATTTGAAATGACTCTCATATTGAGAAACTAGTGAATTTATTCGCGCGATTAGGAAAAAGTTTTATTGGATATATAACTTTTGTTTCTAATACCTGAATAATTGAACTATTGTAAAGATTTTCTTTAATCTTCAAATTCACACGCACACACAATGAAATTGAATCGGCCCCCTCTATTTGCGGAATTCATTAGATAGTCAAGCTAGAACGTCATTTCAAGAAGCAAATCTCCTAATCTCCGCTTTCTTTTCTTTTACTTTTACTTTTATATTTTCCTATTTTTCAGTTTCTCCTCTACCAATGCCCTAATATATAAATATTTTGAAGAATTTTATTGTTACACATACTATAATAATTTTGAACTTTTTGTTTCTGATAGTTAATATAATAAAAATAAAAAATATCTAATAAAGCACAACTCTTGAGTTTTGAACCTACAATTTTTGAATGGATCCCTTAGTGATAATATTTGGATTAACTAAAGAATTTACAAAGATGACAAAAGTCTAAATATATCAAGTGAATTATTAATATTTTGATAAAATATAATTCAAGAGGACATTTGCATTTTGCACAAAAAGTCACTTTATAAAATTGTGTCTCACTGGTATCAAAAATATTATCAATAGACCCAAAAATAACAAAAAATGAAATCCCCAAAAAAAATTAAAAAATAGGGTAAATAAAATTAATTGCATCCAAGTAACAATGTTATTGGCCAAAGAAATTACAAAAACATAAAGGACAAATCGAAAAGATTTCAAGAAACAAAACCTCAAGTCTTCCACAAGTATCCAAAATTGCATCCTCAATTATATTATCCATCATTCGTTATTGACTATCACGTTTGTAAATATTTAGCTAGTTTAGAAAGTAACATCTTTTATCTTCATACGGGGCCGGCTCGATCATAACGCAAGTAAAGCAATTTTTTAGGGCTCCAACTTTTTTGAGGCCCCCATTTTTTTTATAAAAATGTATTCTAGTTATATATATTATTAAAAAATCTCATGTACTGTTAAATTTGAAAAACAAATCTAGGTAAAAAATGGAATAACTTTTTTACCTTATTTAATGTTGGGATCATTATAATAATTGAAAAATGAAATAGTAGGTAACTGTAGTATTCTTTCTTACATGGCGACCTATTTGTTATCTCATTTATATTTGGGTAACTTACATAAAACACACATCTTTGGGAGCTAATTACTCTTTTTCCAACCTCACTTCGCTCTGATACATCGCCTCAAGGCGTGATACATCGCCCCAAGGCGTGATACATCGCCTCACCTCTGGATAATTATCTTTGATACATCGGGGAGATGTATCACGACCTGGAGCGATGTATCAAGGTGTTTACATGTGGAATATTAAATAATTACAATAAAGTAGTGTGAGAGTTAGTAAATATGGTAAGGAGGTATGTCTCTTTGGTAGTTTAACCTTTATATGATGACGACTAACATGAACCTACATTACTATTCCACTCTTTCTATATCTACTTTCTTTATACCCCTTTTACTATTTTTATTCTCTTATTATCGCATATTCTAAAGTCTTTCAAACGGTTAAACCTTCTGGACGCAAAATCTATTATTATCTGTTTCCAAAAAAAAATAACAAATTTACTTTGGGTGTCTTCTTCAAATTTCAAACATAGCACAAGTTATTATTATATTGAGCAACGTAACATTATTTCGATATCATTATATCTGTAAATATTAAATTTTTGGAGTCTAGAGAAATTAATAATCAAGACAGAAAAAAATGGAGTAACAAAATGTAGTATTTGATTTTCAAAATGTAGTGAATACGATCTCTAATATAATCCTCTGATTCTTCGGGAAAATAATATGAACTATGTTGAGCTTGAATTTGATCTTGGATTCAAGGGCATGAGTAGCTTGATCTTGAACCTTCGAACTTGGATTGGAATTATTCGTCACGAACACTTGAATGATTGCCACGAATAAGGAATATGAACAAGTAACTTGATCTTGAATGTCTTGATATTTGCCTTCGTTCTTGATCTTGGACTTGATTTGCTTGACTTCTTGGACTTTATAGTTTGTAGAGAATTTGTAGACTTTGATCCACGAGCTCTCTTCTTGCCTTTTGTTTTTGAAAGACCTCCTCTTTTATGAATTATGAGGACCCCTATTTATAGTTGAAGGGAGTGGTGTAGCTGTGTGATTTGATTGGTCGGTTTGAACTGACCAATCATATTTCTCTGATGACAAGCTCTAATTTGATTGGTCGAAACATGTCACAGGCACACTTGGCATAATTTTAGTGGCTCATTAATTTGACTTGGATTGCCACCTAAATTTAACACATGTCATGATTTCAGTGGCCCATTTGTTTGACTTGGATTGCCACATAATTTCGACACATGGCACGCTTTTAGTGGCTCATTATTTGACTTGGATTGCCACCTCACGTGACACGTGGCATGATCCTAGACTTTAAGATGGGGCTAATAGTCATTCGGGCCTTGAACTTATAAAAGTGGGCTCATCATTTGGAGTCCAATTAATTGGATTAGCCCAATACATTTGAAGTTAAATGATTAACTCATTCATATTGGCCACATTATTTGAACTATTTTCTTGAATTTAATATAATCCAAATTAATTTGTGGATTTAAATCCCATAAAATTTCAATACTCACAAATATCCCCCACTTCAAGGCTTGTTAGGATGCGAATAGCTTCGACACTAGGCTTGAAGTATTATTAAGACAACTTTAATTTTTTGGTTGTCTTGTAGAAAACATTTGTTTCCATGGCTTCCAGAAATTCCTACTTCAGCTCCCGCAAACACGAGACTTTTTCCAGGGACACTCACGTAGCCAATACTTTTTAATAGGATCACCCCCCATCCCCCCCACCCCCCCGCCTTTTTTTTTAAAATGGCTATGCTGAATACTTCTACGAAATTTCACCAAGCAGTTGAAAGGATCTGAGAACATCAACCTCTACTATGTAAGCTTCTTGAAAGTTGCTTTTGCATTCTCTCTAAAAATAATTTTACGGCGTTGTTCCGAGAGGAATAAAATATCCAAGCATCTCCATATTATCACATCACCAAAGAGTAGTACATTATTATTTTTTTGTAGTACTTTTAGCGGCAGCAGCTTTTCTTGACTTTTCAAAGATAAAAATCAACTTTTATGAACAATGAAAAAGGTTGAACAGCACCCTGTTGGATTCAATAACCTTTTCCCTTTTTCTCTTTTGTTAACTTTCAAGTACAGTGCTTTTATTTATAGCATGACTTGCAAAGTAATTTCCAACTCTTATGCAGTTAGCTTCTTTAATTGGTGAATTATTTTATTTGTTGCCTAGCATTCTCTTTTTTGCTTGTTCTCCTAATTTGTTCACTAATCTTGGACCTTCTGAGCTTTGGAATTGCGACATGGGGCTGTCAATTGGCATCGTACCACTGTTATTTCGGACTAGGCAGCTTAGTTGAGTGTAAAGGAAATCTTATATGAGTTACGATTTTGGTTATGTTCCTTGCAGAAACCAAGCTTTGGTCATGTTTCTAGAGAAACCAAGCTTAAGGCGTAATATAAGATGAATTTGTCCGCACTTTAAGATTTTGGTTATATTCTTGAAGAAATCAAGCTTAAGCCGTAGTATAGGACGAATTTGTCCGCGCTTTAAGATTTTGGTTATATTCTTAAAGAAATCAAGCTTAAGGCGTAGTATAGGATTAATTTCGTTCGCGCTTTAAGATTTTGGTTATATTCTTGAAGAAACCAAGCTTAAGGCGTACTATGTCCCGTGCAATTTTTCCTCCTGTTATGCCCAATGTGGAGAAACTTTTTGCGGATGACTACATGCCTTTGTGGGCAAAAACGCATGGAGAAATCCTTGATGGATACTTACAATCTCTGGTGGATGCGGTTGGGCCAATTTCTGGCAAGCTTTTAGAGGACACCCATCAAGAACGTAGTAGTGCAACCCCAAAGGATGGCGCTCCCTTAGCTTCAAAGGTCGTATTGTCTGATCGAGGCAAAGGGTCCTCTCCGCTAAGTGTAGCTGCTGGTGCTTCTAATAAGCGATCGTCTCAAGGTGAGAGTAATAGTAGTCATGAAGATCGCTGTTGGAAAAAGGTGAGATCTCACACAAACAAATTGGGATACGCGAACTTAGCAGCGGTCGAGATTCCTGACAGCGTTGATAGTCCTTCGAGGACTTTGACCGCCTCTGCTATAAAGTTATGTTTAAAAACTTTAGTTTGAAAAACATCTCTTAATGACTTTTTCTAATTTTCTTGTTTTTCTTATACAGCGAAACGGTGTTGGTGTACTATGACGAGGAAAATCACAGGAGAGCGGTGAGTCTGTTTCCGGTCCGGACCCAATAAAGTCATCCTCTACTTGTAAAGCAGAAAAAGAGATAACTTCAGTTCCTCGCAACGGGGAAAGAGCAAGGTTGAAGTCTGGTTCACACAAACAGTCAACGGCTGCGGCATCCGTATTTGATGGGAAGAAGGTCGTCCTAAATCATCAAAAGAAGTATATCTCTCAACTTTGGACTGTGATTAAGGGTAAGCTTTCTGGAAGCGATGTAGATTGTGCTTCCTCTCTTAAAGAAGATGTTCAAGTGATTCTTGAGGATATGGATGGCAAGGGTGTAGACGTTTCTCCTTTGAGGGAATTATTGGATTCTTTCTTTGAGCTTGCTGCTTTATACGACCAGGCCCGATCGACTTTTCATGATAGGGACGTGGAAGCTTCAAGAAAAGAGTTGTTCATAGTAGTTGGAGAGAACCTATCAAATGTTGTGTTTGAGGAACATGAGAATTCGAAAAGGTCTTATCTATCCGACGATCTCTGGATGAGGTGAAGGGATGATAGAAAAGTTGCGCAAAGAGGAGAAGGACTTAGAAGTCCTCTTAGAAGCTACTGAGAAAGAAGTTGAAGAGGCCAAATCAGGTGCATCAACTGCTGGAAAGGAGTTCGACGCGTGCTATGATGTGGACTTGTCGAATGCTGATGACTTGCTTGATTTAGCGCAGAAGAAAGGGCGTCTGGAAACTAAGCGCCAAGAGTTAATCAATTATAAATTGTGTTTAGATTAGTCCATATTTCCTTTGCTCCTACTCTTTTTGCACTTTGATTTATTAGCGGATGTTTTATGAGGAATAAAGGCTACTCCTTTATTGCTTCGGATTGGACATTTTCCTTGATGCATTTTTTTTTTGCTTCACTTTATTATGATACTGCCATTGTCTTAAATTCTGCGTCATTATTGTAGAGAACTCATCTCTTGATGTAGGAATGACGAAATCACGAGCGACTTGATTTCTAGGAAACTAGACTTCTTAATCTAAAACATATCCAAAATTCAGAATTTTAAACCATGTGGATCGTTCCAGATTTTCTTTTGAAATCAGTTCAACTTCTACTTTGCTCGACCTTTTCAGCTTTGCACATTCTGATAGAAAATTCATAACCCGGCGTACGGGCCTCTGAATCACAAGTCGCTTTTTTTCTTTGCGAAGAGGACTCCAATAACTATAATATGTGTAAAAATCACGGCTAGGTGATCTCCGGATTTGTACATATATCGTTTTCAAAATCAGCTTGCATTTCGTCTCGCCCAACTTTTCAGCTTTGCGCTTTTGTGGGAGAAAATTCATAACTCGGCGTATGGGACTCTGAATCACAATACTTTTTTTCATGCAAATAGGACTCCAAGAACTACAATATATGTAAAAATCACGGCTAGGCAATCTCTGAATTTGTACAGATATCGTTTTTAAAATCAGCTTGCATTTTGCCTCACCCAACTTTTCAGCTTTGCGCATTTGTGGGAGAAAATTCATAACTTGGCGTATGGGACTCTGAATCACAAGCCGCTTTTTTCATTGCGAAGAGGACTACAAGAACTATAATATTTGTAAAATTCACAGCTAGGTGATCGCCGGATTTGTACAGATATTATTTTCAAAATCAGCTTGCATTTCGTCTCGCCCAACTTTTCAGCTTTGCGCTTTTGTGGGAGAAAATTCATAACTCGGCGTATGGGACTCTGAATCACAATACTTTTTTTCATGCAAATAGGACTCCAAGAACTACAATATATGTAAAAATCACGGCTAGGCAATCTCTGGATTTGTACAGATATCGTTTTTAAAATCAGCTTGCATTTTGCCTCACCCAACTTTTCAGCTTTGCGCATTTGTGGGAGAAAATTCATAACTTGGCGTATGGGACTCTGAATCACAAGCCGCTTTTTTCATTGCGAAGAGGACTACAAGAACTATAATATTTGTAAAAATCACGGCTAGGTGATCGCCGGATTTGTACAGATATCGTTTTCAAAATCAGCTTGCATTTCGTCTCGCCCAACTTTTCAGCTTTGCGCTTTTGTGGGAGAAAATTCATAACTCGGCGTATGAGACTCTAAATCACAAGATGCTTTTTTTGTTGCGAAGAGGACTCCAAGAAGTACAATATATGTAAAAATCACGGCTAGGCGATCTCCGGATTTGTACATATATAGTTTTTAAAATCAGCTTGCATTTCGCCTCGCCCAACTTTTTAGCTTTGCGCGTTTGTGGGAGAAAATTCATAACTCGGCGTATGGGACTCTGAATCACAAGCCGCTTTTTTCATTGCGAATAGGACTCCAAGAACTATAATATGTGTAAAATTCGTGGCTAGGAGATCTCCGGATTTGTACAGATATCGTTTTCAAAATCAGCTTGCATTTTGTCTCGCCCAACTTTTCAGCTTGTGGGATCGACACTTTGTCGAAAGATTATAATCATCTCATTGGGGCAATCCATTTTCTATGGAGACTTTCCCCCATTGCAGCGTCAATCTTTGGCGAAGGTCCAAAAATAGACAAGAGGACACCTATAGATATGATCCTTATACTTTCGGTTAGGTGCATCATAATTCATTCGAGCAATAGAGTGATGTGTATATTTTTTTTAACTCATGCAACTGAACTTAGAATGAAATTCTAAGCGCCTACGTACCTCATTGAAGAGGATCAAGTCACAACGTAGTTCTGAAAGAGCGGTCATTTTTTTTGGTGTCCTAACTTTTGCCTAGGTCGCCTCTTTCGAGGTTTTCAACCTACCGGACGTTTTTTTTTTTTTTTTTGGGGTGGGTGGTGCCGTGCACAGTTTATACTCTTGCGGGCTAGGAGTAACATGCAGTTTATGCTCATACCTTAAGGAGCGTGCTTCTTTCCTTCAAGGATAGTATCTATTCATGAATTTCCCATTGATGGGACCAATCCTCAAACCTTCCGAGTCAACAACCTTATAAGCACCACTTGAATATACCTCTTGTACAACATATGGTCCATCCCATTTGGCAGAGAACTTGCTTCCAGACCGACGAGAAGTAATAATGGGCCTTCTTACAACAAGAACTTGGTGACCCACTTGAAAGAATCTAAGACGAACTTTTTTATTAAAAGATCGAGATAGACGGGCTTGATAACATTCCAAGCTTTGTTGAGCTTCTAGTCTCTTTTCATCAAGAGCCTCCAATTCTTCAAGGCGTAACCGAGCATTTTCTTCATCAGTGAGTCCCTTTTGAATAGAAAGTCGTAATGATGGAATTTGACGCTCAAGTGGAAGGACTGCTTCAACTCCATAAACAAGAGAATAAGGAGTCGCTCGCGTCGGCGTGCGGTATGTGGTCCTATATGCCCAAATAGTTTCTTCCATTCTCTCATGCCAATCTCTCTTAGACTTGGAGACGACTTTCTTCAGCAAGTTGCAGAGTGTTTTGTTAAATGCTTTAGCGAGGCCATTGGCAGCGGCATAATACATAGAGGAATTGCGTTGCTTGAAGCCAAACAGATCACATATCTTAGTCATCAACTTGTTATAAAATGGCTTGCCATTGTCCGTTAATATATATCGAGGAATCCCAAAATGATAGATGATATTGACTCGAATGAAGTTTGCCACATTATCCTTCTTTACTTCTTTAAGTGAAAAGCCTTCTGCCCATTTCGAGAAGTAATTAGTCGCAACCAGAATGTATAAATGCCCACTAGAAGACTTTGGCAGTGGTCCAACAACATCTAAACCCCATGCCTCAAATGGCCATGAAACGACAGTCGGGTGTAATACTTCTGGAGGTTGGTGTATGAAATTTGCATGGAATTGACAAGCTTTACACCTCTGGGCGTAATCCAAGCAATCTTTTACCATGGTTTGCCAATAATATCCCATCCTTTTTATATGAAAATGAAGTTTTGGCCCAGATTGATGCGCTCCACATACTCCAGAATGAGCTTCTTGCATGGCTTGAACGGATTCATCTGTCCCTAAACACCGTAGGAGTGCTCCATCGAATGATCGTCTGTAGAGTGTATTCTTGTAATAAAGGAAGCGCGGGGCTCGCCGTCAAATTTTTGTTTTCCTTCGGAGATTTTCTGGAAATATCCCATAACACAAGTAATCAATTATTGGTTGTCGCCAGTCTTCAATTTCAACCTCAGAAGTGGTGATGACTTGCCCATGCTCTTCTTCATATTCATCTAGTGGAGGATCTACCCATCTTTGACATACAACGACTTGCACTTGATTAGGCGATACTAATGCATAAGCCAAAGCTGCTAATGCATTAGCCTTTTTATTTTCCTCCCTAGGGACATGCTGAATAGTCACTTCTCCAAGCCAACTTATCATCTTTTTGGTATAATCGCGATAGGGAAGCAACTCGGACTTTTTGACCTCATGAATACCCAAAACCTGATTGATCACTAACTTGGAATCTCCAAAACTTGCAAATGCAATTGTTTTATATCAACAACCATTTTAAGTCCAAGTAAGAGTGCTTGATATTCAGTGACATTATTGGAGCAGTGTTGTGTTAAGGTAAGGAATATGGCAGAACCTCCCCACAGGAAGTGACAAACACCACTCCAGCACCAGCTCCTTTACGATGTGCAGAGCCATTGAAGTACATCTTCCAAGGAGGTTGAATTTCTACCAACATTGCATCTTCATCAGGTAATTCATCGGATAACTCCCAGTCATCTGGAATTGGATGGTTGGCCAAGAAGTCTGCTAGCACTTGTCCTTTTACTGCCTTTTAAGATATATACATAATTTCAAATTGCTGAAATTGGAGATACCACCTTTCCAGTCGATCACTTAAGACAGGTTTGGACATGACGAACTTGATAGGATTTGCTTTTGAAACCAGACGTACCACATGAGCTTGGAAGTAATGCTCCATCTTCTGAATTGAGAATAAAAGTGCTAGACATAACTTCTCAATAGGTGAATACTTTGCCTCATTTGGTGTCATTATCCTACTCAGGTAATAAAGGGAATTTTCTTTCCCTTCATTATTTTCTTGTGCCAGGAGGGCTCCTACTGACCTTTCTTGTGCCGCAATATATAATATCAATGGTTTTCCAGGTATGGGAGCTACAAGTACCGGAGGCTTCATCAGATAAGATTTTATACTTTCAAAAGTATTTGTGCAGGCTTGGTCCCATTCGAAAGGAACGTCTTTCTTCATAAGATGACTGAATGGTTGACATTTACCGGCCAGATTTGAAATGAACCTCTTCAGGTATGCTAACTTTTCTTGCAAGCTTTTCAATTCATGAATATCTTTAGGCTCAGGCATCTTCAAAATAGCATCTACCTTAGCATGGTTGATTTTGATCCCTCGATGTCGAACAACAAAGCCAAGGAATTTTCCAGAAGCAACTCCAAAGGCACACTTCAGAGGGTTCATTTTAAGCTGGTATTTCCGAAGTCGTTCGAATACCATCCTCAAATCTTGCAAGTGGTCATCTCTCTTCTTTGATTTTACCACTAAGTCATCAGCATAACACTCAACATTTTTGTGAAGCATATCATTAAAAACATTCTGCATGGCTCGTTGATAAGTAGCACCAACATTCTTTAAGCCAAAAGGCATCACTTTGTAGCAATATATACCTTTAGGAGTGCGAAAGGCCGTAAGTTCTTCATCCCTTGGTGCCATGCAAATCTGATTATATCCGGATGAACCATCCATGAAGGACATTGCCTCATATCCCGTTGTGGCATCAATCATAAGTTCTGGGATTGGAAGAGGAAATTCATCCTTAGGGCATGCATTGTTAAGATTCCTGAAGTCAACACAGACTTGGATTGTCCATTCTTCTTTCTCACAGGCACAATGCTTGAAATCCAAGTGGGATACTTGACTTCGCGAATAAAACCCATCTTAATGAGCTTGTTGACTTCAGTTTCGATCAAAGGGACTAGTTCAGGTCTAAAGCGACGTTGAGCTTACTTAACAGGATGAGCACCTCATTTTACAGAGAGACTATGAACCGTAACTTTGGGATCCAATCCTGACATTTCTTTGTAACTCCAAGAAAATACATCTCGAAACTCTCTAAGAAGTTTAATATATTTGCTTTCATCGTCAACATCTAGTGAGGCACTTACATATGTAGGCCTTAGATCTTTATTCGTTCCAAGATTGACTTCCTTTAATGCATCAACGGTGACCTTCAATCCTTCCTCAAGTTCAGGTGGTGCATCTTTGACATCTTCATCTTCTTGGGTATCACCATCATTAAAAGAAATATGATGACATGCATGAACATCAATAAACCCATCTTTGACTTTTGCATATGGCAATGTGCTTTCGTCACAAATTGTGATGTGGTATGATGATCCTACACTTTCTTCATCTTCCTCATGCTCCTTAGTATGAACTATGGTATGAGTTCTTTCTATGAGGACCTTTCCACATGAAACTATGAGTTTTGTTTATTGCCTCATTCTAGAAGGAATCAAACTTGGACAATCTTTAGGAAGATTTTGTTCTTTAGCATATCCAGGTTCTTCCATCCTTCTATCATTTCCTTGGTGCTTGTATTTCTTTTTCAGTGGTCCTAACCTATCAAACACCTAAGTTCTTGGAGTTGACTCCGTAATCCGATCAAACACAGAAGCATTGGGAGTTTGGTCAGTAGTTCGATCAAACACAGAAGGCCTTTTGTTAGACATCATAGGCTCTTCTTTAGAAGTAGTGCAGTTGATGCTTGCCCTTCTTATAGAGATAGGGACTGGTGATCGTTGTTTGTAACCCAAACCATCACGCGATTGCTTGACCTTATACCCTCTCTCTATCATCATCTTCTGAGTGGGATTTAGGCCATGGATTGCCTTTTCAAATGCTTCAGGCGGGAGCTTCCCTAATTTAGAAACTTCATCAGGATTGTATCCAGCTTTGGCCAACAACTTATAGGCTTTTGGGTCAAAACCCTCATCTGTGCATTTTTCAGGAAACACTTTATGTGAATCATGGTCTGATGATTTGACGAATCCTTCCACCAATTTTGAAGGTGATTTGATTGCATTAATTCGCTTGATAGGAAAAGTTAACCCTCCTAAAATATTTTGTTGCAACTCAGAAGATTGGACCTCACCCTTCTTTGCCTTTGGGACATAGTGAAGGATAGGAGACACTTTCTTACTTGTAGATGCCACATTTATCTTGGGTACCTTGTTCACATCAGAAAGTGCTTGACCCTTTTCAATCACACTCTTCGCCTCCCCAACTGCTATATCATCCTTCTTCACAATATCAACCATTTTCATTGGTATCGTGCTTTTAACTTTAACTTCCTTTGAGATGCGATTCTTTAAGTAGAATTTTGCATTGGCAAAGTGTGCTTCTGCCTCAGTAAAAGGTACATCATCAGCAACTATCTTCTTTTGGACCCCATGTTCAAAGTATTTAAAGCATTGATGGTAGGTGGATGGAATCACTTTATTCTCATGTATCCATGGCCTTCCTAGTAAGATATTATATGAGGTCTTCGCATCAATCACATACATCCATGCGCTTGAACGCATATCTCCTATGTCAATTTCCAGCTTAATAGAACCTATGGCTCCTTGCCCTTCTTGATTGAATCCCTGAATCATAAGATGAATTTCAGATAGTTCATCTACCGAGATTCCAAGCTCCTTCAGAGTGTTAATAGGGATAATATTGACTCCAGACCCATCATCAATCATGATTCTTTTTACTTTATGCTCACGCACGAAGCCAACCACATATAAAGGGCGATTGTGTAATGTTTCACCCAATAAAAGATCCTCATTAGTGAATGTGATTTTTGCATCACAAGTGTTCACTTCTTCAAATGGGGACTTGATAGGATTTTCACATGATGGGAGTAATGACGGTGATTCATCTTCCTTTGTTATATCTTCTCTTTCAACATTACAACATAAGGCCTTGGTGTTAAAATGAGAAATTTTCATGCAAAACCATCTTGGCAAGAATTCCTCCAATGTTACCGGGCAACGTGGCTTTTGATAGAAATCCTGGTCAATCTTTGGTTTCTTCACATTCTTTGGGTCTTGGGTATATTCATCATCTTTCCTCTTGTCACTTGCTTACTTGGCTCTCTTCGTGAGCTCCTTTTGCAGCGTCTCCGCCGTGTTACCAAAGTCCATCCTTCACTATCAGTATGATCTCCATGGGATTGACTTTCCTCTAGAGTTTTTTCCTTCACTATTATTTCATTCATCATAGGAAAGAGCAATGACATGCTAACATCGATTGGTTCAAAGTCGCCAAATCTAATCATCTTTGGTGGTGGTGCAACTAGAACATTGCCACATTCATATACTTCAACAAAGTTGCAAGGAATTATTGGATTAAGTGAACCAAAAGCAACAAAGACTTGGTTTGAACTTTCCTTCTCATCTTCGAGCAATATTTTTCCTTCACGGGCCAAGTCCATGACCTTTTCCTTGAAGATGAAACACTTGTCAATAGGGTGACCCATCAATCAATGATACTTGCAGTAATTTGGATCATTAACCCTCCCAGCTTCATCTGTATGCTTTATTTCGGGCAACTCAAAGAGCTTCAATGCAAGGAGTTCTTCAAAAATTGCTGGAACATCTGAGTCCAAGAATGAATACTCTTTTTCTTGCATTTCCTTCAAAGTCAGCTTTCTGCCGGCATTATTTTGAAAAGATGTGGTCTTCACACTTTTCTTCTTTCTTAGCTTTGTGGTGACCCTCAATGGTGCGACATTAACATTCATCAACTCTTTGCTCTCATACTTTGGCACAAACCTGCCCCCTTTCCTCACTTCTACTTTGCCTTTTCCTTTGCGAGGCTCATAAACAGGTGGTCTTTGATTTCCATTTGAGGACATGCTTACTTCCATATCATGAGCACGTGTGCCTAGTTCTTCAAATGACTTGGGTTTGATGCCCTTTAGGATGTAACAGAGTCTCCAATGCATTCCTTGAATGCACATTTCTATCCCAAAAGCCTCACTAAGTCTGTATTTGCAATTGAGGCTCGTATTCCTTCATCGATTGATGAAGTCAATGACGCGTTCATCCTCCCGTTGCTGCGTATTCGTGAGTTCAAACATACTCACAGTACGTCTCATGCTATAGAAATGATTCAGAAACTCATGTTCGAGTTATTCCCAACTATCAATGGAATCAAACTCGAGGTCTGTATACCAATCAAAGGCATTTCCTTGCAATGAGCGCACGAATTTCTTAACAAGATAATCTCCATGGGTTCCAGTATTATTGCAAGTTTTAACAAAGTGTGCAATATGCTGCTTTGGGTTTTCCTTACCATCAAATTGCTGAAACTTCGGAGGTTGATAACCGGCAGGCATATTCAAACTATCGATTCTGGAAGTATATGGCTTGGCATATGTAAGAGATGATTTGGAAGAAACATCATACTTGTATTTGATGGTTCCCATAATGAAGTCCTTCAGTCGATGAATTGGAATTAACCCTTCAGTGGATACTTACAGTTCATTAGCAATATGCATTTGTTTCGTGGACGAGTCCCCTTTGTCTTGTCCCATAGGACGCTTTCCAGGTGCATGACTTGAGTCCCCTTCCATAACACTTTCAACTCTGTCTGTCAATTTCACAATTTGATTATCCTGATCTTGCACATATTTTGTTAGGCCTTCAATCGCTTTTGTCAAACTTGCAAGTTGTTCTTCAACAGTTGAGGCGTTAGTCACCATTGCTTGGATGGCCATTGAGGATGATGGAGTAAAGAATGGATTTTCCCTCAAACTGAAAGCTGAGTGGAACAAATCACGCGGAGTAATTGGGGCATATTTGATGATCAAGACATCATCGTCATCTTGCATGGTGTGATCCTTGATCTTAAATGGGCTAAGTCGAGCCAAAGTCTTTTCTACGATCTCAGAAATATTCTCTCCTTATTCCAATTCACTCGAAAAGAATCTTGCCCCCTTTGAAGATCGAAAACCAAAGACAGGATATGATTCGGACGGCACTTGAAGTGCTTGTTGTCCTAGCAAGTTTGCTTTGTTCCTTGTGATGGGTCCCAAACTTTCCATGGTAGCATCGAGTATGTTTTTCACCTCAGAAGAAAACTTGGAATCGGTATCCTTAACAAAAATAGACTTGGAGTCAAACTTCTTGAATGCCATTTCAGTATTCTTGAAATATGATGATTAGTATGAAGAGATGAGAGGTAGAGATTGTCCCACTGGGCATGCCAGAATTTGTAAACAACAAATTTTCGGAGTCTAGAGAAATTAATAATCAAGACAGGAAAAAATAGAGTAACAAAATGTAGTATTTGATTTTTAAAATGTAGTGAATACGATCTCTACTATAATCCTCTGATTCTTCGGGAAAATAATATGAACTATGTTGAGCTTGAATTTGATCTTGGATTCAAGAGCTTGAGTAGCTTGATCTTGAACCTTCAAACTTGGATTGAAATTATTAATCACGACCACTTGAATGATTACCACGAATAAGGAATATGAACTTGATCTTGAACATCTTGATATTTGCCTTCGTTCTTGATCTTGGACTTGATTTGCTTGAGTGCTTGGACTTTGTAGTTTGTAGAGAATTTGTAGACTTTGATCCACGAGCTCTCTTCTTGCGTTTTGTTCTTGAAAGACCTCCTCTTTTGTGAATTATGAGGACCCCTATTTATAGTTGTAGAGAGTGGTGTAGCTGTGTGATTTGATTGGTCAGTTTGAACTGACCAATTATATTCCTCTGATGACAAGCTCTAATTTGATTGATCGGAACATGTCACAGGCACACTTGGCATAATTTTAGTGGATCATTAATTTGACTTGGATTGCCACCTAAATTTAACACATGTCATGATTTCAGTGGCTCATTTATTTGACTTGGATTGCCACATAATTTTGACACATGACACGCTTTTAGTGGCTCATTATTTGACTTGGATTGCCACCTCACGTGGCACATGGCATGAGCCTGGACTTTAAGATGGGCTAATAGTCATTCGGGCCTTGAACTTATAAAAGTGGGCTTATCATTTGGAGTCCAATTAATTGGATTAGCCCAATACATTTGAAGTTAAATGATTAACCCAATCATATTGGCCACATTATTTGAACTATTTTCTTGAATTTAATATAGTCCAAATTAATTTGTAGATTTAAATCCCATAAAGTTTCAATACTCACAATATCAATTTATAAAATTTAGCACAACATTATTTCAATATTATTATATCTACTTCTCAAATTCTTGAACCAGGTTCTTTTATTCAAAGTTTATATTATATTTTTTCATTGAAAATTTGCATTGTTTGCAATATTCTTACTTTATAAGGCTTGCGTATATCATACCCTCTCCAGACCTCACTTTAGGATTGCACTGGGTATTTTATTATTGTTATTGTTATTTAATATATATTTGTCACCAAAAAGTTTGGGTTTAGGCCCCCAATCTTATTGAGACGATCCTGTCTTCCTACTGCAACTGCACTTGAGGAAGTCTTGCCAAATCACCTTTTTCTATGACTAAACAAGTAGACATCCTCATACGAATATGCTCAAAAGATTGTATATAAGCGAGATAAAGATAAAGAAATAAGTAAATAGCGTGCATTCCGGAGTTATAATGGAATCAATATTCAACGTATTAATTGTAATTGATTAATGGGCAAAAGTCTATTGAAAGTGAAAAAAGATTTTTTAAGTAAATTCTTCTTTTCATCAATTTCCAAACTATTTTTTTGAGCTTCTTCCAAATCATACAACTTTCTCAACCTAATTTAAAACCTACTTCAACAATAACAGCCTGATCCAAATCCCTCACTCCAGCATGACGTTTTGAACCAAAAAAGAAATACCAAGAAAAAGAAAAAAATGAAAATTTCTAATCTAAGAGAAGTATTACATTGCCTTCAATATTTCAGAATTATATATAGATATGTAGATGAAGGTGTAATAAATAGAATTTATAGTGAAGTAATAACTATTGAGTTATTCACGTTTACATCTACACGTAAAAATAAAGAAAAAATGGGGGGAAATCATAAAAAAATGGGGGGGAAAGTGTATTTTTTGGCCAAAGAGATATGCCATATCATTAATTCATATCCATCTTTGTATATTACTCACTATTTTTTTATTTGGCTGATTTTCATTAATATTTATATACAAATTATTCAGATCTTTATAAATTTTCTTTTATTTGATAAATACTAACAAAACTCAGTCGATTAAAAATTAGAATAGTAATCCTTGAGAAATAAACCGCAAAAGGAAATTAGCTAATTGCTTCAAACAATGATAACTCTATAAACAATCTTTCAATAAATGAAGGAAAATTATTTTTCTCAATCGTATTTTCAAGAAATTACTTGTGCTTGGTAGCTCTTTTATTGTGGAAATAAAATGTTCCTACAAGATGTATACCTATATAAAAAAAAAAAAATATATTTTATTAGTAGAAACTTTTCATGCATTTACATTGAATCAAAGAAAAAAGGCAAAATAAACAGAATTATAACTTTTAGAGAAGAAATCAATAAAAGAGGAAGAGACGGAGGCATAATTAAAAAAGATTAAATTGAGCAATTTTGAATTGTCAATGCATAACATTTACTTTTGGGGAGGGTAAATGCAATTAGAAGGTGACTTTCCAATAACCAAAAGTATTAGTTATTTAATAGTTGAATAATTGCATAAAAATGAGAAGAAACCTAACAATTGACAAAAAGAAAGAGAAAAAATTAAAAAAAATAATATAAGAGAGATGTCGCATCATTTTGTCTATATAGATCTTTAATAAATATATTTCAGAGGCGTGTTTGGAATTTTAGTCCTTTTAAGTTACTGAGTTCTAGATTAATGATTTATACTTATTGAATAAATTTCTTAAAACAAATATAAAGTCTGGATCAAAATTATTGAAACTCGTATAAAATAATGATAAGATTAAGATCAAACAATATATATGTTAAACAACACATATATATTGGAGAATGATAAGTGAAGATTGAATACTATACATATCAAACAATGAAAATTGAATGTCGTGTGATTCTATGAAAGTGATTGTTAACTGCGAATCTTGATGTACAGATCACTTAAAGTTCATTACTATATGTTAATATATCATTGAGTTAAAACACAAGAATTTTAAGAACAAAATAGTACTCATGCCAGGGATTATTCACAACCATACAAACCCAAAAAGATGAAATAAGCAGAGTAGGCATATGTCACCCCAAAATAACCAAAATAGAGATCATGTGAATGTGTTATTGGCTACTGGATTAATAAAGTACTTTTTTATTATTGAATAGAACTTGTAATTACATGAAATTGTCAATAGATTTAAACGAAAATAAGAAGTTTACCTGTCAAGTGTCAATCATGCATGTTGGCACTCCAAAATGCTGCAAAAAGTGAGAGACGTATTGGTGAGCCAATGGGTTCACTTCTTTCTTATTTGCTGGACGAAGACTTTTGGCCTTTCTAGTAGATAACAGACAGAATTTATGAGCCTTTTCAGTTTATAGCTAACAGTCACATATTTTATAACGATATTTAGGCATTTTACATCAAATTAGATAGAAAAAAATAGAAGGAAATGTCAAAATTATGAGAAAAAAGATAAATAAGAATTTTGACCATAGAGAAGTGTCACATCACCTTCTCTATATCCAGCTTTATCCCCATCTTATAATTTCATGTATCTGACTCTTGGCCTAACCAATGGATCCTACCGCCGCCGTCCAATCTGCTCCGGCGACTGACCACCTGGACCCCATTGCTTCTCTGTATCACTCCCCCCTACCACTAAACCCCTCATAGACCTTCCCTCAAGCTCCACAAAATAGCCTTCTATACCTTTTGATCCTCCCAAACCTATTGGTAAGCAACCTTGTTAAACCCTCTAACCTCAATTCCTCCGCTACTGCCAAGACTTTAACTATGGAACCTATTCCCATCAAGACTCCTACACTCGTTGAAGGCATCCTAGTTATCCGATGGATAGATGATGAAATAAAACGTATGAACATCATAGAAAATTTCCAATATGCTGTTATTGAGAAATTCTCATATGGTTGTCCTAAACTAGAGGAACTGCGGATGCAAATCCCGAAATAATATTGTCTCAAGGGAGATTGCAAAATTGGATTAATTAGAAATAAACATGTGCTGATGAGATTCAATCTTTTTAAAGACTTTGTGACCATGATGTCAAAAAATATGTATTACATCTTAGCCAAGGATGGTATATCATATCAAATGCGGCCACTGATCTATGATCTCCTGGACCTGGCCACCATCAATAAAACCAGGCTAAGCTGTGCTAAGGTGAAAGTCCAGGTGGACCTGGCTGCAGATCTCCCAAAGTTTGTTCACGTGGAGATGGAAAATGCTACTACAAAGGAGATTAGAGTGGCAAGAATCAAAATACAATATGATGTGATTCCCAAATATTGTTAGAGATGCAAATTACAAGGTCATGAAGAGCAAGAGTGCAGAATCTTACGTCCGGAATTAAAGAATCCTTCAAACGAAGGTAAGGAACTAATAGAAGGGGAGTCAAATGGACACCAACGAAAAGCACCACCAAACAAAGGTACTGACACACAAAGAAAAATGGAACCCTACTAGAAGAATGTTCACCCTTGTGAATGATTCAGACAAATTCATCAGTGATACTGCCACAGAGGTGAAAAGCCTAGAAAAGGTTATTCTTGTTAGCAACTCTTTTGAGAGTTTAACAGAAGAGGAAGCCATAAAAGTAGAAGACTCTATAAAAGCTACTCTAACACCCTAGGCTGATAAAGTGGCCAGTCCAGAAGATAACACTACTAAGGAGTGGGTAAATAAGACCTTCAACAACAAAAAAGGTGGAACTCTAGTAGGGTTACCTACTATTATCCAACAAATATAATAGTCATGAGTAATTGAAGTGGGGGAATAGAGTAGAGCAGGAAAAGTAATTGGAACTAGAAGATGGGGAAATAAGAAGCAGAAGTGAAGATGATACTCTCCTTGGGGAAAATTTGACTGATATCAGCACTGCTATTATCATATCAAACCCATAGGAACACACAGCAGGGCCTCCTGATCCAGACATTGATGTCTCTACAGGCCATAACCAAGACCTACAAAAGATAGCAGACAGAGGAAGAGGAAATTCTATAGACCTCACACTATCTGTAGAAGTCCTGGAGGATGTAAATACTCCTAAAATGGTGATACCACTTGTTTGTCATGACTCAGCCAATTACTCAGGGGATAACATCCATGTGACCTCAAACACACAACAAATAATTGTGAAGGAAGAGAATAGTCCATCCAGATCCCTTCATAACTTAATCACTCACAATATCACAAGACCAAAGCAATACACAATCAGCTCAACAGAAGAAAAGTTGAAGAAGATGCAGAAGATGAGTGCAGTAGTGTATGGGGAAGAAGTAAATGTCAGTGCATATTTATCCTTAAAAACCACCAAGAAGGGAACAAAAAAAGGAAGAAAACTCAGGAAAGAAAACCACTACCTACCAGAGTGATGCCAAAGAGGGGTGCAATAAATAGTTAGTTTAAATGATTAAAAAAGCTTTGATTTGGAACTCAGGTCTGTTAGAACCAATCAAGCTTTTCATAGAGTATAGATGTTGAACAGACACCATAAATAGTTTATCATAGCATTAATGAAACCTTTCCAAAATAAAAGACATATCCAAAAGTATAAAAGAAGACTGGGCATGCCCACAACTCTTAGAAATCATAATAGGAAAATCTGGGTTTTCATCAATGACCATATTGAGGTGGAAGTCATTAGTGATACTCCTCAACAGATCACTCTCAAGTTGCTTTTCCAGGAGGATCAGAAATATCTCCTTGCCACTTTGGTCTATGCTAAATGCTCAGAAGGAGAGAGAGTAGCTTTGTGGGATGACATCTATCAGTTAGCTTACTCCACAGACCTACCTTGGTTTGTTGGAGGTGATTTTAATGTAATACTTCATGCTGAACAAAAAATTGGAGGCCTTTCTGTCAGTATTCAGGAAACATAAGACTTTGCCTTCGGTGTGAACTCTTGTGAACTTAAAGATGTGGCTTTTAAGGGTATCCCTTTCACTTGGTGGAATGGGAGAATAGGAGATGATTTCATATTCAAAAGGTTGGAGAGGGTATTGGTGAATCAACTACTGTTGGAGTGGTTTCCTAAAGTTTAACTTGAATACTTGGCCAAAAATGGATCAGACCATGCCCTCCTTGTTCATATCTTTTGAAGATCAGAAACAAAAGTTCAAGAAATCTTTCAGATTCCTGACCTTTTGGACTGAAAATAACACTCTTATGGATGTTGTGAGGCAAGACTAGTACATTTCAGAAATAGGGAATTCATTCTGGAGGTTCAAACACAAAATAAAGCAGACTAAGAAGGCTCTTAGCAAATGGAGTAAAGAGACCTATGGTGACATATTGCAACAATTATCCATCAGGGAAGAAATATTAAGGCAGAAAGAACAGTTGTTTGAAGAGGCACCTACTCCTACCAATAGAATGGTACTTCAACAGTCTCATGCAGAACTAAAGAAATACTTACACTATGAAGAGGAGTTCTGGAGACAAAAAGCTGGATCACATAGTTTGAAAAGAGAGATAGAAATACCAGATTCTTCCATAATCTGATGAAAGGAAGAAGGAAAAGATTTTAGATCAATAAGGTGAGGAATTATAATGGGGACTGGATAGAAGATAAGGATACTCTGGATGAGGAAGCAATATCCTTTTTTGAAAAGCAATTCACTCAAGATACTGAAGGCACCAACTTTGGTCTACTAGAACATGTTCCAACTCTAGTTGATCAAACTGAAAATGATAAGATATGTACCCTCCCCAGTAAGAAAGAAGTCAAGAAAGCTATCTTTGGGCTTAATGGCAAAAGTGCATGTGGTCCTGATGGCCTCCCTGGCCTATTTTACCAGCACCGTTGGAAAATAGTAGGGCAAGATGTATATGAGATGGTAGGTGACTTCCTCAAAGGAAATACTCTCCCCAAAGCTATCACTCACATAAATCTAGTTCTACTTCTTAAGAAGAAGGTGGTGGAATCCTTTTCAGATCTCCGACCAACTTGTCTAAGTAACTTTATCAACAAAGTTATTTTTAGACTCCTACATGACAGGTTCAAAAATATGCTTCCCAAATTGATCTCCCCTCACCAGCCTAGATTTTTTAAGGGAAGAAACATTGTGGAAAATATCCTACTCACTCAGGAAATTGCCTCTAACATTAGACTTAGAGGCAAACTAGCCAATGTTATCATAAAACTTGACATGTTCAAAGCCTATGACAGAGTCTCCTGGCTTTACCTTACTAGGGTGCTTTGAAAAATAGGATTTGCTAAAGTCTATATAGATATGATATGGAGGCTGGTTGCAAATAATTGGTACTCTATCTTGCTCAATGGGCAATCCTATGGCTTCTTTCATTCTCCAAAAGGTGTTCAGCAAGGTGATCCACTGTCTCCTGCATTGTTCATACTTGTTGTAGAAGTGCTTTTAAGGCCCCTGAATAGTTTATTTGAAGATGTAAACTACAAGGGATATGAATTGCCTAAACAGAGTAGAAATCTAAACTATATTGCATATGCAGATGACACCATCATCTTCACCTCTATTGATAAAGGTTTCATTCAAAAGGTGATGAATATCTTGAAAGGATATGAGGAAATCTTTGGTCAGTTGATTAATGATACCAAAAGTTCCTTTTACATGTACAAAAAGGTTGTTCACTACTGGAAAATGGGCCTATTACAACACCAAGAAAATCGATGTTGTAGGCCTTAAAATTGTTGCAGTAATACTATGGAAACGAAAGTTATGCCCGCCGCACCAACTCGCGTGACCATAGATCAATGACAATGGTTCTTGGTAACAGTCCACTAAACCGTTGCTTAAAATACACCTATTGCAACGGTTATTCATCTATTTATAATGACTATTTTAAATATCAATTGGAACAGTTAAAACCATTATAATTGATGATTTGCAACAGTTCTATTTTTTATATTGCAACAAATAAATTAGCTCAATTGCAACGGTTATTATAGTTTTGCACTAGTTATTTTATCTATTTTGCAACAAATTTTTTAGCTCGATTGCAACGGTTATTATTGTTTTGAAATAGTATTTTATCAATGTTGCAATGAATGTTTTAGCTCAATTGTGACAGTTATTACTGTTATTGCAAAGGGTTTGCACAGTTACCAAAAATGCTATAGCAACGGTTATATTTTACCTATTGTAACAGTTCTTATATGTTCCAACAATTGGTAGCATGTACTTTAGAAAAAGCTATTGCAACAGTTCTCTATTACCTATTGGAACAGTTCATCTTTGTTCCAATAGGCTGGGCTGTAAATATAAATATTTAAAATCACAAAATTGTATATACCACGAAAGATGATAATTACTAAACGAAACTGAATGATCATAATTTTAAATAAAGGATCAGTCACATAATATCATCTGCCATAAGCGCAAAATATACAAAACAACTCAGTCATAATATGTGATCCGCCATAGGCACAAAATATACAAATCATCAGTCTTAACTGATCCATATGTAGGCAAAATATAAACAGTTGGCACATGCATGTTTCAACTGTACAGTAAACAAAAAGTGAAGATTCATAATGTCAACAAAAAAGCTGATCCGACAAAAGTTTTGACAACTTGCAACCAAATCTCAGGGCATGTCTTCTTCATCAATTCTTGCATCATCTCATTGATCATTATCTCTACCTACAAAAGTTGATATATATAAGTTATAAATTAATTTTAATTCTGTATCTGTTGGAACTGGAATTTTAGTCAAAGATAGGCAGTCAATTTCACAGTTTATTAACATCTAGGCTTTTGAAAACATTGATCCAACAAATATATGAGATCTTAGTCAATTCCACGGTTTATTAACACCCAGAAGTTATCCAAACATTACAATCTCAATTCACAGGTTTAGAAGTTAAAAGTAGTGATTGGAGTTGAACTAGAATTGTCAATGCATGTTAAGTACCAGCAAAATAGTACTAGAACAGATATGCAGTTTAACATACTAGAAATGGGCCTACTACAAAATATACTTCAACACCTAAAAGCAATAGTCAAGATTTTAACAGATGCATTATCACAAACTCCTATATTTTCAATGCATGTTAAGTACCAGAAAAACACTAGAACAAATATGCAGTTTAACATACTGGAAATATCTAGGTCAAGTGCAAAATATACTTCAATACCTAAAAGCAATAATCAAGCTTTTAACAGATGCATTACCACAAATTCCTATCCTCCTACCCACCCCATAGTTCTCCCAAAGTACAAATTTTGAACTTAAATTTGTACATCAAAAAATAAACTTTGAAGTTCCATTACTCAATAAAGCCTTAGTAGCAGTTCAATACTTCAATTAATCAAAAAAGATTTGAAGGCCAAGGCTGAAGAGGTCTCACATGTTAACCTTCTACTCTCATTTTTAAGATAAGACGTACACTTTAAGCCAAGTAACATTAGAAACTATTCAAGATACAGTTAAAACACTAACTATGCCTTACAGATGGATCAACTTAGCCCCTTTAGGAAGTATATATATTCAGTAGAAACACAAATCATCATCCTTATAGTAGCATCAGACTGTTAAATCTCAAAATTCAATCAATTTTCAAGATTAAACGCGACAGATATAAGTAACTTTTAAGAGCTTATTAAGTTGCTAACAGTAGTCATTACAAAATGTATGTATGTGAAGATACATATTAAACATACTTCAGTTAGACAAAGACTTTGAAAATAAGTCAAGATATAGGACACCTTACATCACATTTACCCCATGATATGGTTTGAATTTGATAACATAACCGTATAATCATTTCCCAAACACTATCGTCTTAATTTCCAGAACATAACCATATAATTTGACCTTGAATTTGACAACATAACCATATTTGTTTTGAAAACTGATAATTTTATTGACAACATAACCATATAACCATTTCACAAATATTATCATCTTAATTTCCAGAACATAACCATATGATTTGACCTTAAATTTGATAACATAACCATATAACCAATTGCCATAACATAACCATCTAACAAATTTCCAGAATATAACCATATAACTATTGCCAGAACATAACTATATAACCATTTTATTTGACAACAACTTTGGGACAGTTGGCAGATGTATAAAAACCAAAAGAGAAAATGGAAAGAAAAATATTTGCCAGTACCTTCCAGAATTACAGATATGAATGATGCTTGTATTAATAATTCTAAGAAAAAGAAGAAGAATAAGATGAAGAATATTATGAAGAAGAAGAAAAATAAGAAGATTTAGAAGAAGAGGAGAACCATACCTTGATTGTTGCTACTGGCAGACGACCGATTAATCCGTTTGATATCTTCTTGTTGTGACTGATCACAACCTTCTGCCAACATGTCAGCATCCAATTGAAGCCTAGAGTACATACGATTAAGTCGTCCAACGATGTCAACCGTAACTTCATGGCGGATGCTTCTTTTTTGTTGTTCTAATTTTCCCAGCATCCTATCTTTCAACTCATCAAATTTTTGTTGCATCTCAGTGGTAGCAATCGCAGAGGGTTGAAGATTTCCCTTCCCTTTCAAGGCAGTTTTAGTAACTCCTCGCCCATATAATCTCACGAATCCTGGATGTTCAGGTACCAAGACAGCTGCACAAGCATCAACAGATAGACTGCCATCTTCACTTTGTTCATGACTTTGAAGTTTCTCCATTTCAGCCTACAAATCAAGTTTAAATGACGAGAATTTAAGTAAATAAAACTAAGCCTATATAAGAAAAACTAAACAATGTCAATAATAAAGATGATTAATACAATTTTATTAATCGTATCCTCATCAGTGTCCTTGTATGCTCGACCAGGTTTCCTTTTTCTTGTAGCCACAAAGATTTCTTCAAGTGAAACTTCACCGGGGGTTTTCTTCTCTTTTCCCTAATTACGTAAAATTTAGTATCAAAAACTTTTAATGAAATCAAGCTTATATTTAACAACATATTAAGAAGACAACAAACCAATTGATCACGTATCACAGAAAAACTTGTTTTACAGCAGTATGTGAATTCTTCAATTTTTGTCGATTTTTGGTATTTTTTCACTCATTTTCTGTAAATAAATGAGCCATAAAATCTACTTATACTGTAAATCAAGAGCAGTTAAAATAGCCAATGCGAATATAAATAAACCGAGTGATCAAATTCTTGTTTCATTTTATTCACAATGATCATACAAAACTGTCTTACTACAGTTTTAGAATAGTGTGTTTTATTATATTATGATCTAACATATCAATATACATGATACAAAACAATCTTAAAGTGTGCATTATCTGACCTTGAAATCGTCGGAGTGCCAATATTTAAGAAGATCCTTGAAATCATATTCTGAATCATCATTGGGCTTATTTTCCATTCGAAGATCGTCATTATCAAAAGGTTTAAAGTGTTTCCTATACAAATGATTCTTGTACTTCCTCTGAGCAGATTGAATTCTATCCAAAACCCACTCCTTTCCAGCATCAGGATTATTATATTTCTCCTATAATTTGTTCTTTGGGTTAGTAATATAAAAAGTACAAAATGTTCTTAACCAAAATTAGAAAAGTAAGAACTCAAACCAGGGTATATTCCACAAGTTATTTTTTATATCCACATGATTCCACTTGTGTATATGAAGGG